>JAKWIX010000322.1:32129634-32729634 GCA_027704785.1 Solanum chmielewskii
CTCATTCCCTCTTGATGAAGGTTCATGAATTCCACCAACTTTCTCTCCGTCAACTCTAAGGGGGAAAACCTATCAAGAAAAGCCACTTTGAACACTTCCCAATCTACCGGACCCTTCCTTAAGGGTCTCTCATCTCTCTATTGCTCAAACCACACTTATGCCACATATTTTAGTTGATAAGCGACTAGTTTCGCTTTCTCTTTATGAGTCACACCCATAGCATCCACCACTGTGAACACTTCATCTATGAAGCCTTGTGGATATTCATTCATCTTAGTGCCATGGAATTTAGGAGGTTTCATCCTCATGAAATTCCAAATTCTAAAAGAGGGAGTACATGCATTAGGTTGAGGTCTAACTCCTAGGTTAGCTTGGGCAACCACATTATTTGTGACAACATGATCTAGAGTCGTCATGAGTTGGGTCAAGACACTAAGAGAAACCCTTATCTCTGCATTAATCATATCCCCTTCAACATAGGGAGCTTGAGGACTTTGGGGCATTGGAGGCATTTGGGGCACTTGAGGTCTTTGAGGTTCTGGAGATTCTTGAGGGGAACCTCCTCATTCACATTTTCTAGATCAACTATAGGGACTTGCTCATTCCGGAGAGGAATTCTCTCATTAGCTACTTCTTCTACCTCCCTTCTAAAGGGTGTCCTTCTTGTATTCATTTCCTATAAACACAAGAGAAGAGGTTGAGAAAAGGAACTTATAGAATTCAACTCTATGGAATGATACTAGAGTAATGAATAAAGTGAAACTCTATCGTCCTATAGCCTCTCTCTCATGGGTGTGTCGCGACTCACATCAATGACTAAGACTCAACTAGACATGGCTTGTGAGACTTTTAGACCTTAAACTAGTTTCCACAACCTTATGCTTAGATACTAAGTTTATAATGACCCAAAAATACACCCTAGAAGTTAGAGCAACCCTTATGTCTGAACAAGGCCTTCTTGACATCTCAGAGATCTTGCACTAGCCTTTTAGCTATCATTCATTACATAGAGTATGAAAAGTAGTGAGGAATTAAATTTTTTTACAAGAACATAATAATAGGAAACATCTTTTATAAAACCTAAGGAATAAGTCTTATCGTCACAAGCCAATCTTAAAGACAACTTAAACATCTTAGGGACACGACCCTTTACATTGAAAGAAATACATAAATAGTCTATGAGTCTTAAAGAAGAATTAAAGAAATATAGACTATGCCCTCGAATATATGAGGACATTCTTGGTATTGAGAGAGTCGATTCCCAAGCTTGCCTTCTAACCTTCAACTTGCCTCCAACCTATACTTATAGTGTATAGAAAAGTATGGGTTTAGTACAAACATTGTACTAAGTATAGCATTATGCAAAATCATGAAAAAGGGACAATTTAGTTGAAACATATAAGTTATGCTATTTTCTTTAAAACTTTGATGAATTAACTTACAAAAAATCATTTAGAATCATCATTTAGCACATAAAGTAAAACTTCATTTTTCTTAACATAAGAGCATACTTACAGTGAACCCTAATTACACATGAACTACTCCAATCCTAAGTTATCCTAAGGCTCTGCTTAGTAAGACATAAGGAAATTTCTCATACAATCTCCTCAATACCTACTTAAGAGATCCTTAAGTCTGCTAAGTATAAACATACTTCATTTCATTCATACAAGTCACTGTTCAATATCAAGACACTATAGAAACAGACATATACTTAGGAGCTTCACCTAAGAACCATCCTCCAAGGAAAACCCCAATTTACACTTAGTGCAATGTGAAGTAGCATCCTATACTACCACTTACACTTAGTGCTCCTTAGGAATAACCTTAGAATAGGCACATCACATTCATCACATACGAAGCTTTTATCATACAAGTCAAAACATCAACATGCTTCGTTAACATAAGGCCTAAACTTACATTACTTTCATTTACATCATATAATGACCCATTCATATATTTCATATAAGGACACACCAAGACTCCCTTCAAATGTCTACTTGTTAAATGGATAAGTAGCTTCCCATTCCACCACCTACCCTAAGTAGTACACCCTTAAGAAGACTTAGTTTATTTACATACATTTGTGGGGGCTAGCTTTAACCGACATAGACCATGAGAGCTAGACATGGAATCCCGGTACTGCCCTTACCGAATGAGGGATCCTACTTGCCTAAGGTAGGGTCATATTCATAGCCTTTGCATGGATTCTCCAATAGCGACACCTAGGTGGGCGCATTGTTAAGGAATTAAAATATTTCTACTAAGTAACTCATTCTCTACAAATGAGGAGTACCCATCTCAAGAGATACATTGGATACAACATCTCTACTCACGAAGTGTAGCCACCCCTTCATCAAATCCTCTCGGTGCTAAGCATAAATCCCCCATGGAGACTTAAACATTCATTGAATCTAGGTTAAGAGATAACTATTGAACACTACAACTCAACTCACGAAGGGTATTCAACCTCCAACCCATCTTTGGAAAGCTCACCGGAAATAGTGAGGTTGCTACTAAATACTTCATCTCAACTCACTAAGAGTGTTCACCCCAAAACCCCCCTTTTCATATTTAGGAATAGTAGGGATAGTCGAGACACTTCATCTCTACTCACGAAGAGTGTCCACCCTAACATTCCTCATTTTCATTCATTGACTTCATTCATGAATTCAAGTGTGTGTATGAGTATATGTGAGAACACCTTTAACATAATATCCATTATTCGCAACATTAACTTCTAGATATGCTAATACCCACATTCATCATAATTCACAAATTATCATGCTTCACATATCAAATACATACTTTATTTAGATAAAAATCCTCCAAGATACTCAATTCAACCTCCTAAAACACATCATGCATATGCATATCAAATTTATCATTTCACTTCACATATCATGCCTTCAAGTCCATTCTCACAATACACATATACTTCAAGTAAACACCGCAACTAAAGGTGGGCCATACCACTCAAGAGTTACTTCAACATAACTTAACCAAGATAAACAACTTACCCTTCATCCAAGCCTTTACCACCTATTCATAATTATCCAATATTCCATCATAAAATAGCCCTTGGAGAAGTAGCTAAAACTAAATAAAACCACCACAAAACAATAACTTTAACTCTGTCTAGTCATGCTTATTAAACCCATTTTTATAATCTAAAAGTTGATAAAGAGAATAGACATGATTCCATTGATGTTTTAACATTAAAATCATCATTTAAAACTAAGAACAACTCATTTTGATCATTTAAACATTTTCATGCAAAGACCCATACTTAGAGTTTAGGAATAAGGAGTTTGAAGTTTGAAATCCTTTTTGAAATCTTTTTAAATCGATCATTGAATGAAATAAGGTTCAAGGATGACTACAATACCTTAATATGAAGAAACACGCGAATTAAGAAAAGAAACTGTGAAGAACTTGGTCCTCTTCCTTGGATCTTGAAGTTTCTTGAAAATGGAGGTTTTTGGACAAAGTGTTTTGGAGAGATTTTGATTTGATCTTTAGGGTTTGAAATGGTGGGTTAAATTAGGTTTAAGATGACCTAAATAATTCCATAAATGATCCCCAAAGGTACAAAAAGACCCCTACACTATTTGGACCCTTTTCCAACTTCTAATTTGACTTAAAAATGACGCGGCCAAATATGGGAATTGGCTGTGCATCATGAGGTCATTTACAAAACTGTGTTCTGGAAAATATTTTGGTACAGTAAGTTTGGTTTTGGACCCGCGTATCAGGGCCAAAATTTCCCACCAAGTGCTGGATAAACGGCGTGCAACAGCTCTCAAATCTAGGCTGCCTGGCAGCTTCGATTGCCAATGTTTGGGTCCTCCTCGGGGACCCTTGAGCTAGTCCCCAGGGTGTCGTTCTCAGTGGTTTCAACCCTTTACATGTCATTTTATGCGTACAAACAATTGCTACTCCATTTCACCCTCAAACCATCCCGCAAAACATTACTACAAAACACTACGACACACTAGTTGAACTTTGACTAGTTTTCGGATGTCTTGGACGTTTGACTTCCAAACACTCCCAAACATAAAAATCTGAATTTTAATGCTAACATACACTTAAGTCATTAATAACTTAGTAATCATATGTGAAGCTCTAGTTGACCTATTTCAATTTTAGGATCGTTACAGACTATATTGTGGGTGACTTGGTTGTGTCTCTATATATTGATTTCTTGTGTTTTTTGATTTAGACTATTGAATTATGTAAGAAGTATCTTATAATTGTGTGTAGGCTGTACTAAATTGATAAATTTAGATTGTATTGTCTTGGATTCATTGTATATTGTGATTATTGGATTTAATTGGTGATCATGACTATTGGTAAGAGCCTTGCTATATTGAGTTGGTTGAATTGGTTATTGATTGCAGTTGTGAGATTGGAATAGTTATATGTTGACCTAACCTTCTATATGTTGTGTAGTATAGTTCTTGAATTGTAATGATTATTAGTATGGTCCACTTATAGTGGTTGTGCTTATGTGCTATACTTGCGAACGATTTACCTCATCGACAGTACTTTATGAATTGTGAAACAATGAGGCCTCGTCGGCATTGATTTATGAATTGTGGTATTACCATGTTATAACTTGAATATGTGAGTTATTGTAAAGGTCTGATCAGTTACGTGGATATTTGAAGTCACAGTGTGTGTTATTCTAAGTGATTATATGTGATCATGATAGGCTATGGTGATGCCTTATATGTGTATACTTGATGTGGAAGTGTGAATCTTCCTAGTTGACTATATGAACATTATGATGAGTTATATTGATGATTCTATAGAAATGTGTAGGCTGACTTGTAGTATGCTTAAGTTGACCCCATGTGCTACACAAATGATATTGTATATGTGATAAGATGATGAAAAAGTGTTTCTTGTTTTGGTATACCTATCTCCCTTACTTGATACATGAACAATGTAAATACGAATCCATGAGTTAATAGGCTAAAGGAACTTTGTCATGAATGTATATGTATGAATAGCGTATAATCTTGAATATAGTAAAGAAGGTCATTCATGTGGAACCTTTTAAAAACAAGGTTATGATATCTTTGAATTATAAAGTCGTAATGGTATCCCTCTTGTGTGAACGGTGGATGTCACGACACGCAAACACCGCCTAGAAGTTCAGAAGGACACTTGAATCATGACTGGGCGTACTTGACCCTTTGGGGAATTTTACAAGCCATTTAACTATCGTTCATTACATATGACATGAAAAGTAGAGTGGAATTAAAAAATTTCACAAATAATTTAATAAAAGAAATTTTTTTCACAAAATACTAAGGAAGTCTCATTGTCACAAGTCAATCTTAAGGACACCACATAATATGTTAGGGATATGCCCCTTTACATTGAAAGAAAGTACATATTAAGTCTTTAAATGAGAAACTAAGAGAATAGGACTATGCTCTCGGATATATAAGGACATACTTTGTCTAGAGAGAGTAGATTCCCAAGCTTCGTCTTCAAATCTTCAAAAGCCTCCAACCTATACTTATTAAGAATATAAAGTATGGGGTTAGTAAAAATAATGTACTAAATATGGCATATGCAAACACATGCAGAAAGGGACATTTTAGTAAAAACACATTTTCATGCCAATTGATAAAACATTCATAAATATAGAAGTAAAAAAACATAAGAATCATCATTTAAAACTTAGAGAAGAATTTTTATAATTTGAAGCAAAAAGAACATTTTACAGTAAGCTTCCCAAAGTACAGTGAATTCATTTTTGACTTTACAATAATCTATTCCTATTAAAAAAATAGTGAACTCCCAAGGCCAAAAAAAGAGGAAGTGAAGTCATTTCCGTAGGAGTTTTCCTAACTAAGGTTCTCCTAAGAATTACCAAAGTAACACATGAATTAGGTGCACATATACCTCCTACAATACACACCAAAGTGGTCCTCAAGACTACCCTTTTCGGCTTACTCACCTCGGGAGTACAAGCCCCCACCCAATGACAAGACATTAGAAGGACACTCAATCAACACACCAAGACTTACCTTTCGGAATACCTACTCTGTGCAACGAGTAGATGGCGTCCCATACCACTGCCTACCTACGTAGTACACTCTTTAAGAAGGCTTAGCACCAAGACTCCCCTTTCAAAAGGTCTACTTAGTATAATGGATAGATAGCGCCCCATTCCACTACCTACCCTAAGTAGTTCATTATTTTAGAAGACTTAGTTCATTCAATTCATATAAGGCCCAACAAGACTCCTCTTTCGGAATACCTACCTAGTGCAATGGATAAATAACGTCCCATTCCACTATTTACCCTAAGTAGTACATTCTTTTAGAAGACTTAGCACTTTCATTAATTTTGTGGGGGTTAGCTTAGTTGCATAGACCATGAGATCTAGACATGGAATCCCGACATTAACCCCTATCGGATGAGAGATCCTCACTTGCCTAGAGTAAGGTCATTCTCTTTGCTTTTACATGGTTTAGCCAATAGCTACACCTATGTTGGCCCATATTTAAGGGATAAAGAGAATTCAACTAAGTAACACATTCTCTACTGACAAGGATTACTCATCTCAAGAGGTACATTGGAATACAACGTCTCAACTCATGAAGTGTGACTACCCTTGCTTCATATCCTCTCGGTTATAGGCATAACTCCCCATAGATTCTAGGTAGTATAAACTATAGGTTAATGATAACTAGTAAACACCACATCTAAACTCACGAAGGGAATTCATCCTCCAACCTATCTTAGAAAACTCATAGGATTTAGTGAGGTTGCTACTAAATACTGCATCTAAACTCACGAAGAGTGTTCACCCCAAAACTCCCTTTTTTGACTTAACTTAGCTTCATTCATTCATTCAAGTGTGAGAGTGTGTGTACATGTGACCACACCTTGAACATAAGCATCATTTCAATTACATTCAATTCTATACATGATTAGATTTTCATTCATCACAATACACAATTAAACATTCTCAACATATATATTACTTCATTAAGGCATAAACTAAGAAAACATGCAATTGTAACATCATAATACACATTACAAGAACAATCTTAAGTATAACATCATATCACATATATGTACTTCAATCCATACTCACAATACATACCAATTATATCCAATTACATCAAGTAAACACCGCCATCAAGAAAGTGGACCATACCACTCAAGAGCAATTCATAATAACAACTATTCAATAGAACCAACTCACCATTTAATCAAGCTTTAACCACCTATAACAAATAATTAAATATTTCATCATAATGTATCCCTTAGGGCAGTAGCTAAACCATAATAACAGCATAAGGAAACCAAGGTTCAAACACTATACAATCAAATTAATTTAATCCTTTTCTTAATATAGAAGTTGGAAATATGCATAAACTTGAGTTCATTAGGATTTTGACATTAAAATCATCAATTAATACTATAAGAAACATATTTGAATCATTAAAACACTTTTACATGAAGACCCATGCTTAGAATCAAAGATAGAAGAAACTTAACTTTGCAACCCTTTTTGAAATCTTTTTTGAAAGGACTCCTTGAATGGAAGAGAGTTAAAATATGTGTACAATACTTCAAATATAATAAAAACCAATGATTTTAATGAAGAAACACGTCCAAACCATCCTCCTAGCTCTCCTCGAGTCTTAGTGATGACTTTGAGGGAGTTTGTTTTTAGAGAGAGAAAGAGTTTGAATATTGAAGTGAGGGATCTTGTCTAGGTCTATGGCTTAAAAAAAATTTAATATGGTCCTTACGTCATAAAATACTTGGGGTGAATTTACAAAACACCCCAAGCCCTCACAGTGAAAACGCTGCAGCTTTTGGCAGGACCCGTCGACAGACTCAAGCAACGAGGCATTGACTGGATGATGTCCCGTGCTGCATGGGCGTCGTTTGGGTCTGCAGCTGGAACATGGAGGGTTTGACACCAGAACTTAGTCTCAACCTATGACTCAAGACTACGGGGCGTCGATTGACCCAAGAGGCATCGATTGCCTCCGTCGTTTGAAGCTGGTTTTGGGGCAGTCTTGGCAAGTTCTCCCTAGGTGTTAGGGTCCTCCTCTAGGGACCCTCGTGGTTCCTAGGTGTGATCGTACCCAGAATTTAAGCTCATAAACATAATCTTCTAGATCTTAGGAACATCCCACTACAATTTCAAGCAAAACGAACACATAAAACTCACTCAAACACATCAAGACACTTGAACACTCTCTAAGGCACACTTAGTGAATGTCATGGACGTTCTTGGAAGTTTGACCTCCAAACTTCACACACTGCCTAAGGAAACTAATATAAATAATTTTATCACAAAATTAACTCAATAAAAAATTACAAACCTCTAGTTCACCTTAATTCATTTTAGGGTGTTACATTCTCACCCATTTGGAATAACATTCGTCCTCGAATAACTCTAAAACTTTAAGACCATAAAGGACTCCATTAGTGAAATATACCACATTAAAATCATGATAAAACATTCATAATCAAATAACCAACTAATAAGGAGCACAAATTTCACTCTTTCAAACAATTTGCAATATAGGCAACTTTTGCATCAACTTCACAATTTCGAAACTCATCCTTATCCTTTTTTATGGAGGAACTACCTTTTCTAACATTAAGTATGCTCATATAAAACACTATTACACACATTAGATCCACATTTCATGACAATGCAATTTTTTTCAAAATTCACAAATTTTATCATCACTGTAACACTGTGAAACATGCTAAAATTTCAAAAATCCATTCTTTGAGCAATTCATCAAGGAGGCATGATCATATGAAGTACAAAATCATATAAACTCATCTTCTGATATAAAATCAACAATCATAAATGGTCAATACTTACCGGTACTTAAAATCCTGATTAACTTTCCATCCTAGCTTCCACCCCTTAACAGTGACTCTTCTTTGGAGCATTTGGATCTTGAACACCTTGAGGAGTTTGTTTGACCTTATTACCTCTTTATTTTATGTTAGAGAAGTCCCACATCTTGTGAACCTTATTACCGTATGAAAAACAACCATCCATACCGGCAAGACACCTACCCATATGTTGCTTTCCACAAGAAGCACACGTAGTCCTCTCAAAAGTATGTCCACCACCTTGGGAATGTTGGTTTGGAGCCTATCCTTGTTACCCATGGAAGACTCTTGGTGAAATTCGACCAAAGCCTCTTACCCTCTTGCCTTATATCCTTAATTTTTGACTCCTCAATTTGTTGGGCATACATCATAAGCCTAGAAATATCTATTTCATTAAGAATCTTGTCGTACAACACTCCTTCTCCACCAATCTAGACACTCCCATCACAAATGTTTTCACCCTAGCCCTAGGTTTGCTACCATGGTTGGGGACCACTTAGAGAGTTTGGTGAATTTAAAAGAGTACTCTTGCACACTCATTCCCCCTTCGATGAAGGTTCATGAATTCAACCATCTTTTTCTCCCTCAACTTTAGGGCATAAAACCTATATAGGAAAGCCTCTTTGAGCTCCTCCAAATAACCGAGCCTCTTTCTAAGGGTCACTCACCCCTCCATTTCTCAAACCACACTTGAGCCACATCCTTGAGTTGATAAGCGGCTAGCTCCGCTTTCTCCATAGGAGTTACACCTATATCATCCACCACTTTGAACACCTAATCTATGAAACCTTGTTGATCCTCATCCACCTTAGTTCCATGAAAAGTAGGAGGGTTCATCCTCATGAAATCCTGAATTCCATAAGAGGGAGTACTACCATTATGTTGAGATACACCCCTTTGGTTAGATTTGGCAACAAAGTAATTATTGGCGACATGAGCTTGAGCCATCATGAGTTGGGTAAAATTAATAAGGGTAGCCCTCAACTCCACGTTAGTCATATCCCCCTCAATGAAGGGAGCTTGAGACAGAGGGGGCATTTGGGGCACATTAGGCTCTTGAGGTTTCAGTGGCACTTGAGGTCTTTGAAGGGGAACCTCCTCATTCTGTCCCTCTAGGCCAATAGTAGGAACTTTGTCAACAAGGGGAGGGATCCTCTCATTAGCTACACCTCTCTATTTCCGTCTAGCGGTTGATATCCTCGTATTTATGTCCTACAAACACAAAAAGAAGAGGTTGAGAGAAGACACCTTATAAAACTCAACTCTAAGGCACGACATTAGAATAGAGAAGAAAGTGAATCTTCTATCATCTTATATCCTGTTGTCCATGGATGTGTCGCGACTCACACCAATGACCAAGACTCTACTAGATGTGGCTTGTGAGACTTTCAGTCCTTAAACTATTTCCGATAATCTTATGCTCTGTCATGACCCAAAAGAACCCCCTATAAGTTATGGAGGACCCTTAGGTCATGAACGGGCATACTTGACCCTTCGGGGTCTTGTACAAGACCTTTAACTACCGTTCACTACATAAGACATGAAAAGTATTGCGGAATTAAAACTTTTCACGAATAATTTAAGAAAAGAAATATTTTTTGTAAAATACTAAGGAAGTCTTATCGTCACAAGTCAATCTTAAAGACATGACAAAATTTCTTAGGGTCACACCTCTTTAGATTGAAAGAAAGTACATTTTAAGTCATTAAATGAGAAACTAAGAAATGCCCTCGGATATATGAGGACATACTTTGTCGAGTAGATTCCCAAGCTTCGTCTTCAAATCTTCAAAAGACTCTAACCTATACTTATTAAGTATAGAAAAGTATAATGTTAGTACAAACAATGTACTAAGTATGGCACATGCAAAAACAAGCAAAAAGGGTCATTTTAGTAAAAACACATTTTCATGCCAATTAAGTAAACATTCTTGGATACAGAAGTAAAACAACATAAGAATCATCATTTAAGTCTTAGAGAAGAATTTCCATAATTTTAAGCAAAAAGAGCATTTTACAGTAAGCTTCCCATATTAAAGTGAACTCATTTTTTACATTACAGTAATCTATCCCAATTCAAAAAACAGTGAACTCCCAAGGACAAGCAAAGAGGAATGGAACTCATTTTCGTAGGATTTTCTATAACTAGGATTATCGTAAGACTCACCAAGGTAAGACATGAAGGAGGTTCATATATACCTCCCTCAATACACACCAATGTGATCCTCAAGACTACCTCTTTTAGACTTGCTCACCTTGGGAGAACAATCCCCCACTCAATGTCAAGACATTAGAAGGACACTCAAGAAAGACACCAAGACTTCCCTTTTGGAATGCCTACTTAGTGCAATGAGTAGATGGTGTCCCATACCACCACCTACCTAACCAATACAATATTTTAGAAGGCTTAGCACCAAGACTACCCTTTCGGAATGTCTACTAAGTACAATGGATACATAACATCCCATTCCACTTTCTACCCTAAGTAGTACGTTCTTTTAGGAGACTTAGTTTATTCAATTCATATAAGGCTCAACAAGACTCCCCTTTCGGAATACCTACCTAGTGCAATGGATACATAGTGTCCTATTCCACTACCTACCCTAAGCAGTACATTATTTTAGAAGACTTAGCAATTTCATTACTTTTGTGGGGGTTATCTTATCCTACATAGACCATGAGATCTATACATGCAATCCCGACATTAACCCTTGTCGTATGCGGGATCCTCACTGTTCTAGAGTAAGGTCATTCTCTAAGCTTTTACATGGCTTACCCAATAGCTACCCCTATTTGGGCACATAGTTAAGGGATAAGGATATTGTTACTAAGTAACTCATTCTCTACTGACGAGGAGTACTCATCTCAAGAGGTACATTTCAATACAACATATCAACTCACAAAGTGTAACCACCCCTTCTTCATATCCTCTTGGTGCTAAGCATAACTCACCATGGATTCTTGACATTATAAACTATAGGTTAAGAATAACTAGTAAACACCACATCTATACTCACGAAGGGCATTCATCCTCCAACCTATCTTAGAAATATCATAGGATGGAGTGAGGTTTCTACTAAACACTTCATCTCAACTCACGAAGAGTGTTCACCCCAAAACTCCCCTTTTTGACTTAAATTAACTTCATTCATTCACTAATGTGTGAGTGTGTGTGTACATGTGACCACACCTTGTACATAAGCATCATTTCAATTACGTTTAATTCTATACATGCTTAGATCTTCATTAATCACAATTCACACTTAAACATGCTCAACATATACAATACTACATTTAGGCATAAACTAAGAAAAACATGCAATTCTAACTTGATGATACACATTACACGAACCATATTCATTATCACATCATTTTATATATTTTTACTTCAAGACATACTCACAATACACACCAAGTATATCAAAATACATCAATTAAACACCTCCACCAAGAAAGTGCACCATACCACTCAAGAGCAATTCATAATAAGAATTTTTCAATGGAAGAAACTCACCATTTAATTAAGCTTTAACCACGTCTAATAAATCCTTAAATATATCATCATAATATGGCCCTTAGGTCAGTAGCTAAACCATAATAACAACATAAGGAAACAAAGGTTCAAACACTACACAATCATATTCATTTAACCCTTTTCTTAAGCTAGAAGTTTGAAATATGCATAAGCTTGAGTTCATTAGGGTTTTGACATTAAAATCATCAATTAGTACTATAATAAACATATTCGAATCATTAAAACACTTTTACTTGAAGACCCATGCTTAGAATCAAAGATAGAAGAAAGTTAAGTTTGAAAACCCTTTTTGAAATCTTTTTTGAAAGGACTCCTGGAATGGAAGAGAGTTAAATGATGTATAAAATACTTAAACTATCAGAAAACCCAATGATTTTCATGAATAAACACGTCAAAACCAGCCTCCTAGCTCTCCTTGAGTCTTAGCTCTAGTGGTGACTTTGAGAGAGTTTGTTTTTAGAGAGAGATTTTGAATATTGAAGTGAGAGTCTTGTCTAGGTCTAGGACTATCAAAACTAATTTAGTATACCCTAAAAACATAAAATATGGTCCTAGGGTCATAAAAGACTTGGGGTGAATTTACAAAACACCCCAAGCCCTCACAGGGAAAATGCTGCAGCTTTTGGCAGGACCCATCGATGGACCCAACACTCAAGGACATTCACATAATGGTGTTGGAGAAGACCTAGAGACTGACACACTAATATCTTCAAAGCCTAATTGTGCAATGGATAGATAACGTCTCATTGCACTACCTAAAGTTCATAAAACTTATCAAACACTAGCATGTATCCCACATGATTAGAATAGGTAGTATACGACATAGACCATACTAGCTAGGCATGGAATTCAAAGTCTACCCTACTCCGATGGAGGGTGTTCTACTTGCCAATGGTAGAACTAGGACACATCCCATGTAGGCACATGGTTAAGGAATATCAAGGGTTTCTTTGTACTGTAATCTCTATCATAACTAGAGCTACTCCCCAAGCATATTATCTTTGCACTAGCCTTAGTTGTCATAGAGTAATTCAATAAAGGAGAATCTGAAAAGGTACTATCTCTTGTTCATAACCCAATCATAATACACCTTAAACCAAGAAGGGTCCACTAGGTCTTCCTACAATGTTTATTAAGATAGTTCAATGACTTTCCTAAGGATGATTTCATGTCGTTGTAGAAAACCAACCCTAAGTCCATCATTCAAATGAGAAGGATACCATTATGACTTTTGAATTCAAGGATATGATAACTGTCTTTCTAAAAAGTTCCACATTTAATGTCTTTCTTTACCTTATTCAAGATCATATTCAAATCATACATATTCATTCAGTAAACGACATAGACCATACTAGCTAGGCATGGAATCCGGAGTCTACCATACTCCGATGGAGGGTGTTCTACTTGCCAATGGTAGAACTAGGACACATCCCATGTAGGCACATGGTTAAGGAATATCAAGGGTTTCTTTGTACTCTAATCTCTATCATAACTAGAGCTACTCCCCAAGCATATTATCTTTGCACTAGCCTTAGTTGACATATAGTAATTCAATAAAGTAGAATCTGAAAAGGTACTATCTCTAGTTCATAACCAAATCATAATACACCTTAAACCAAGGAGGGTCCACTAGGTCTTCCTGCAATGTTTATTAAGATAGTTCAATGACTTTCCTAAGGATGATTTCATGTCGTTCTAGCCAACCAACCTTAAGTCCATAATTCAAATGAGAAGGATACCATTATGACTTTCGACTTCAAGGATATACATAACCGTCTTTCTAAAAAGTTCCACATTGATGTCTTTCTTTACCTTATTCAAGATCATATTCAAATCATACATATTCATTCAGGACAAAGGTGCTTTAGCCCGATAAGCCAAGGATGATATTCATAGAATCATTTCATTATCATCTTATCAAATGTACAATATCATTCATGTAGCACATAGGGTCAACTAAGTATACTTAAAGTTACCCTACACACTTCTATGGAATCATCATCATAACCCATCATAATGATCATACAGTCAACTAAGAAGATTCACACTTCAACATCAATTATACACACACAAGGCATACTTATAGCCTATAATGATCACTTATCATAAACTAGAAGAACACATACTTTGACTTCACATATACACATAAGTCATCAAGACCTTCACAATACTCACATATTCAAGTAATAACATGATAATAACATAATTTGTAAAGTAATGCCGACAAGGCCACATTATTCACAATTATATCATATAAGCACCGCCACTATAAGTGGACCATACCAAGCATCATCATAACTCAAGACCTATACTAAATAATATCGATAAAGTTAGGCCAACATACCACCAATCAAATCTCACAACTTCAATACATAGCCAAATCAACCAACTCAATATACCAAGGCTCTTATCCATAACCATGGTCACCAATTCAATCCGATAATCACAATATACAATACTCCAAAATAATACAATATGACTTTATCAATTTAGGAAAGCCTAATTACACTTCTAGCATGATTATTTCATAATAAAATAGCCTAAATCAAACAACAAAAGAAATCAATAACATTGAGACATGATAAAATCACCCATAAAATAGACAAAACTAGGTTTGCATAAGTTAATAGAGTTTTTAGTTTAATCAATTTAACATAAATTAAATAATAGTACATTGATTCAAAATGTTTTATGCAAGAACCCATGACTAGATATCAAAAATATGACAATTTTAACTTTTGAAAGATTTTGGAAATCACTTTGAAGATTGTCTCCTTGAAGAAATATACTCAAGGATAAAAACCATAACTTAATTGATGTTAAACCATGAAAGTTGAGAATATTTGATGGAGAAATCAATATTCGAGCCCCAATCTCCTGTCAAGCTTCAATGGTGTTTTAGAGAGTTCTTCCTTGGGGTTTTGATTTTAAATAATTACTTGAATGGTGTGTAGACTTATAAACCCCTTAAAATACCCAAAATAACCTTACGGAACCGTCCAAATAATTTTATGAAGTCTAGGTGAAAAACCTATATTTCCCTTGGGTTGGTCGAGACCCTGCAGAAAACTACAGGTCTCATCGATGACCACATACCTACGAGGCATCGTCCCATCGACGGGCTGTGCTTGGAACCGTCTTTTGGAAAGAGCCTGCGAAATAGGAGCTTAAGATCCGTAGCCTAAGTTTCAACCTCCACCCTACACCTACGGGATGTTGACTGACCTATTGGGCATTGATTACCTCCGTTGGTGGGGCTGGTTTTGACAGTTTGGCTCTTAAGTTGGGTCCTCCTCAAGGACTCCTTTCTTGGTCCTTGGGGAGTTTTTGCCGAGAATTTTCCACCCCAAATATACTCGTACACAAGTTAAGGACCTATCAAATCAATTTCATCATAAAAGAACAAGTAAAACTTGTCGATATACACTAAGACACACAGGCACATTTCAAGACAAACCTTTCGAAAGTCATGGATGTTTTTGGAAGTTTGACCTCCAAACTTTAAAAAATAACTATAAACATAATTATAATCCATTTTAGGACTTTAAAACCTCATAAATTAAGTGTTAGGATCTAACTTCACCTAAGTCATTTTAGAGGTTTTACAGATGTCTTCTAGAAAGGATAGCCGCAAGAAGGTGGGAAGAGGAAGAAATTCTTGGGGAAGTTTTTCTAGTTGACTAAGTACCTATAGTGGGTCAAGGGTATGAATTTCGGGTGGTTCCCTCGAACATGAATGCTGGAGAGATAGGAGAGGCTCTCCTTGATCTTGCCCGAGTCATAACAACTCATGTAAATATAGGAGTTGAGCCTATGGTGAATGATTTAAAAAGTACCATGATCTCTAGATTGGGGGACTTTATGAGAATGAATCCTCATATCTTTCTTGGATCTAAGGTTGAAGATGATCCCTAAGAGTTTCTTGATGGTGTGTACAAGGTAGGGGTGTTATGTGGGTGACTTCAAGGAGAATGCAGAGTTGTCCTCATACCAATTAAGGGAGGTTGCTCAAGTGTGGTACACTTAATGGAATGATGATAAGCCAGTTGAGTCGGGTCCATAAAGGTGGAAATGTTTAAGGAGTATTTATTTTGAAAGCAATTTCCCTGTGAGAGGAGGGAGGTGAAGGTTGGAGAGTTTATTGACCTTAGGCAAAGTAATATAGATGTTGAGGAGTCCAAACTTAGACGAAGCACAAGGACTTTAAAGAGGGGTAAATTCGATGAGAAAAATCAACCTAATTTTAAGAAGAGAGACCTAAACCAAGATAGGGTTGGTGTTTTTAAGTTCAACCTTGAGAGAGGTGGGGGTTCTCGAATTGTTAAGCCTACTTGTGTTACTTGTGGGAAGAAGCACCATGAGAAGTGTCTAGCTGGTACCAAGGGTTGCTTTGGTTTTGGAAAGGATGGTCATAAGGTGAGGTATTGTCCTAATATTTCATCAATAGGAAGAGAGACAAAGGAAACTACTCCTAGTGATACTAAAGGTGGTGCTTTAAAGAGGAATCACTTCTATGCTCTCCGAGCCAAAGGAACATTTTCGGATGTTGATGCTGGTAAGTTATAATTTTCTCTCTCTTCTGTAGTGATGAGTTCCTACTAATTGGGGGAGTATGGTGAGTAGTGGAGTTGTGATTTTTCGTCTTTTCTTTTCTATTCTATTCAATCTTGAGATATAGTAAGTCATAGTAGCATGTTGCATGTTTCATTATGTTTAGGAGTCTTGTTGAAATTGAATTTCATTGATTCCTTGCATTGTGCATTTCATGAAGTTATGTTTATTTTGTAAACTTAGTTTATATATATTTTTGTCTCTCATATTGTCATGCTTCCATTACAAATTTCTTAAATGTTGTATTATTGAATGTTCTAGAATAATTCAGTGTAAGGTTTTGCAGTTCACCATAAAGATTCTGAAATTTTGACTAAATTGTGTTTTATTGAAAATGGTTATAATATGTATAGAATTTATGTATATGATAATGATAATGTGTGGATAAGGATTTCCTCCTATTTGAAACAAAGAATATCAGTCTTACTGCATGATGAGTTATAGATTAGTTTCTATCTTCTTTTTGTGTTTTTAGCTGTTGGTTATGGGTAAATTGGTGTTCCTCATAATTGTGTATTGTACTATATGTGGTATGGTTATGTTCTGCTAGTCTTGAGTTTCTTGTCTATTGAAATTGCCTAAAATGAAGTAAGTGTCATTCGAGGATGAATTTTGTCCAAGTGGGGGAGAATGTAACACCTCTAAGAGGACTTAGGTGAAAATAGAGCGTATCATATGTTTCATGATGTTGTAAAGTTATAAATAGTTTATGATGATGTTTAGAGGTAGTGTCAAAATATTGGTGATGTTTGGAGGTCAAACATCCATAACATTTGAAAGATATGCTTGTACGTTTAGGTGTGCCTTTGCATGTTTTACGTGTTCATTTTTGTTGAAACTGTTGTGAGAGGTGTCTACTATGTGTAAGAGTATATTTGTGTTTGAAACGTACGGAAAAAACTCCCCAAGGACCAACCAAAGGGTCCTTGAGGAGGACTTAACTTCTAGCAAAAACTGTCAAACACTAGCCCAACAAACGACGGGCAATCAACGGGCCATTGGTCCATCGACGCCCCGTCGTTTAGGGCATAGGTTAAAAGAGTGGAAGGATATGAAGCTCCCTAAATTTAGACTCTCACGCCATCAATGACTTGCCAGTATGGACTGTCGATGGATCGACTCCCCATCAATAGGAAACCGTCGATTGGACTTGCAATTCTCTATAGGGTCTCAAGCAAGGCTAGGGGTGTTTAGGTAATTCACCTAGCTTTCTAGAAATTAGTTCGGAAGTTTCTTAAGGTTATTTTTGTTATTTTGAGTGGGTTAATATATCCTGAACACTAATATGATTTCACTTTTAAAAATCAAAAATCCAAAACCAAAGAAGAACTCTCTAGAACACCATTGAAGCTTAGGTTTGTCCATTAAATCTTATCGAATTTCATAGTTTAACATCATTTAAGGTATGGTTTTAATCATTGAATCTCTTTTCTTCAAGGAGACAATCTTCAAAGGGGTTTTTCCAAGACTTTTTCCAAAAATGAATTTCGAAATTGTAATCTAGCAATGGGTTCTTTAATAAAAGGTTTTGAATCATTGTATTATGATTTAATTGATGTTAATTTGATGATTTTAGACTAAAAATTCATGAACCCGTGCAAGCCATTTAATCCTAGTTTTTACTATATTGTGGGTGACTTGATCATGTCTCTAATATATTGATTTCTTGTATATTTTTATTTACACTATTGAATTATGTGATAAGTATGTTATAATTGTTTGTAGGCTGTACTAAATTGATAAATTCATATTGTATTATCTTGGATTCATTGTATATTGAGATTATTGGATTGAATTGGTGATCATGGCTATTGGTAAGAGCCTTGGTGTATCGACATTACTTTATGAATTATGAAACAATGTGACCTCGTTGGCATTAATTTATGAATTATGGTATTGTCATTTTATAACTTGAATAGTGAGTATCAGGAAGGTCTTGATGACTTATGCGGATATGTGAAGTCAAAATATTTGTTCTTATAAGTGATTATATTTGATCATGATAGGCTATAGTGATGCCTTATATGTGTATAGTTTCTGTTGAAGTGTCAATCTTCTTCGTTGACTATGTGAACATTATGATGAGTCATATTGATGATTCTATAGAAGTGTGTAGGGTGACTTGTAATATGCTAAGTTGACCCTATGTGCTACCTGAATGATATTGTGCATGTGATAAGATGATAATGAAGTGTGTCTTCTTTTGGTAGACCTATGTCCCTTACTTGATATATGAACAATGTGAATATGAAACCTTGACTTAGTAGGCTATAGCACCTTTGTTATGAATGTATATAAATGAATGAAATATGATCTTTAATATAGTAACGAAGGTCATTTATGTGGAACCTTTTAGAAACAAGGTTATGATATCCTTGAAGTTGAAAGTCGTATCCTTCTTGTGTTAATAGTGGACTTAGGGTTGGTTGTCTGGAACGACATGAAATCATCCTTAGTAGTTTCATTGAGATATCTTAGTAATCATTGTAAGGTATCCCTAGGGGACCCTCCTCGCTAAGGTGTAATATGATTTTGTTATTAACTAGATATGGTACCTCTTCAAATTCTCCTTTATTTAATTACTCGATGAGATAAAAGGTTAGCACCGAGTACGTATGCTTGGAGAGTGGCTCTAGTTGTAAGATGAGGCTAGTTTACAAAGAAATTCTTGATATTTCTTAAAAATGTGCTTACATGGGTTGTGTCTTAGTTCTACCATTGGCAAGTAGAACACCCTCTATCAGAGTAGGGATGACTATGGATTCCATGCCTATCTAGTATGGTCAATGTTAGTTAGTGCCTATTCTCATCATGTGGGATACATGCTAGTGTTGGATAAGTACTATGTTCATGATGATATGTGGTAGAATGTGGCTTATATGTAAAGTTGGTGTTATGTATGATCTCTTATACTTGTTTTATGAAGATTTACTTAAAAAGAGCGTGTTTTATACAAATGTCATTTTATCATGATTTTATGCATTATGTATATTTAGTCCATTCTTATGTACTAATTCCGTATATTTTGTCTATCTCTAAAGGTGTAGGTGGCATTTGAAAGGAGTACGTGAAGTGAAGCTTAGATCCTAGTCTTTCATTAAAGTAAAGTTTTGGTATGTCCTCACTAGATACGAGGACATAATTATCTTTAGTTTTATTGTTAATAGTATTGTATAGTTATTTCTATATTTCGATGTATAGGCCGTGTCCCAAGATATTCGTGTATTTAAGATGAAGACACTAAGACTTAGACTTATTCCTTATGTTTTTCTATGAATGATATTTTGAAGTATTATTTCGTGTGAAATTTTTTAATTCTGCATTACTTTTCATACGTCTTACGCAATGAATAATGTCAAAGGGATTATACTAGACCTCCGAGGGTCCATGTACGCCATGCCATGATTAGAGAACATCATATCTTCTAGGGTACTCTCGGGTCGTGACAAATAGCCTAGTTAACACAAGTCTAACAATCAATTCAGAAGCAAGATCCAAGACTCTAAGGAATTGGGGAAAAGACATGGATCACACGAAATTCCATTGATCAACATCAAATACTCAACAATATATACATAATTAGCTATAGATAATCACAATTCGTCCTAATTAATCATCAATTTCAATTTTAGAAGGAAACCCATTTGTAGAGAAAAACCCTTGAAATTGGAGGTTGACTTAGACAAAGAATTTAGAGAAAAGTGAGAATAATTTGGGGAATTAATTTGGGTGAGTAAAAATGACTTAAAACTGGTCCTAAATCAATGTATAGTAACCCCCTAAATTTCCCAAAATACCCCTCACTTAATTGGGTTTTTTTGTGAAGTCAAATTGACTTAAAAACGACGCGAACTAATCTAGGAGGTGGTTGCATGTTGCGGGGAAAGTTCCAAAACTTTTTTTTGGAAACCGGCTTGAGGCAATGAGCCTCACGAAGTACCCGAGTCGTGAGGAATTTTTTGCCTACCAAGTGACACCCTCAAAATCTTGGCTGCACGCAGGCTGCTTTGGCAGCCTGCTTGACAATGTTTGGGTCCTCAACAAAGATCCTTCGGGTGGTCCTTGGGAATTCTTGACCAGACTTTTTGAACGTTTAAACACTATTTACCTATTTAAAGTCTTTTATCAAGTTTTAGACTTCATATGAAACTACCAAACCTTTACAAAACACAAGAACATCTACTAATTCAATTTCGGTAGTTTCAAGCCGTCAAGGTCTTACTTTGACATTTAGAATCTAATAATTTTAAATCAACTTTATTATGTTAGTATAGGTCTGGGAAAATCATTTTAATCATTATTAAATAGGTGAGTCTCAAGTTTAGTTCAATAGGAGTTCTGGAGTAGTACATATAGCGACCTCATAATGAACTAGGTTGAACTAGAGGTTCGTAAGTGTTTCATGTGTTAATAGTGTTTTAAATAGTAAATTTTATTTTTTAGGGAAGTTTTGTAAGTTTTGAAGACGAAGATGCTCGACGAGTAGACGTCTATGTGCTTGGATGTGTTTTGTTGTACCTTTGTATGTTTACGGAGTTGTTTGGGGTTCGAATTGATATGGGAGGAACCTAAGACCTAAATGACAATGTTTGGGTATTTAACATCTTGGTACAACATCACCTAGGACCCACGAGGGGCCCTAGAAGAGGACCCCCACTCTAAGGTAGAAACTGCCTATTCACTGCCCAAATGACGCCCTCATCAATGGATCTTAGTCCTATTGACGCCCCGTATTCCCAGGAGTAGATCCACACTTAGTGGTGGAAAGATTTAACCCAAGGATGCAGCCTTTGAACTAAACAACGCCTAGCAGGATGGGCCATCGTTAAAACGATGCCCCTTAGTGAGGGTTCGTCATTTGTCTACTGTAAAACATGTAAAGGAAACCGGCTAAGCTTGGAGTGTTTTAGTAAATTCACCCCATGTTTTTCTTGAAGAATGGAAGCTTTTAGGGGTATTTAGGGCATTTTAATTGGGTTTATACTCCTAGACATAGGTTAGACTTCACTTTTTAAATTTCAAAACCTCTCTCTCAAGAAAGACTCTCTCAAACTACATAGAAGGTAGAACTCAAGAAAGGGCTAGAAGGGAAGGTCTTGGACGTTCTGTTCACTAAAATTTCGTGGGTTTCTTTATAGAGTGGTATTGTATTTTATCCTTGAACCTTATTTCATTCAAGGATCCATTTTAAAGAGATTTCATAAAGGGTTTCAAACTCTACATTCTTACATCTTTTACTCTAAGCATGGGTCTTTGTATGAAAACATTTAATGATTGAAAAATATTATTTTTAGTATTATTTGATGATTTTGATGTCAAAACCCCAATGAACCCATCCTCATGCATATTTCCAACTTTTACCTTATGAAGTGGGTTTAGTGTTTATGTCTAGATAAAGTTATAATTGTATTTCTTTATGTTGTATTATCAATGGATTTTTATTGTGCTTATTTATAAGGATTTTGATTAAATGTTGAGAAATGGTAGTAAAGGCTTGGATGAATGGTAAGTTAGTTATATTGCTTAGTTCTTATTGTGAAGTAATTTTGAGTGGTATGGTCCACCTTTGGTGGAGGTGTTTACTTGAAGTATAAGAATATATGTATGGATATTTGCATTGTGATTATGGCCTTGAAGTCATAAAATATGAAGTGAAGTTATGATTTTGAATGATATGCATGTGGTGCTCTTATGAAGTCGCTAATGTGTCACTTGAATAAATCAAGTCTGAATGAAGTATATGTATATGTGAAGCATGACAGTGTGTGAAGCATGATAGTATGTGAATTATTATGAGTGAAGGTGTAAGCATGTTTAGAAGTCAATGTTATGAAAATGGTGATTATGTAAAAGGTGTGCTACATGGACTCATACTCACACTTTGAATGAATGAATGATGTTCATGAATAAGAATGGGGGATTGCAGGGTAGATACTCTACGTGAATAGATATTAAGTGTCTAGATTATTCCCTACTATTCCTGAAGAACTCTAGTAATTAAATGGGGGATTGTGGGGAATACAATATTCTTGAGTAGAGACGAAGTGTATAGACCATTCCCTACTTTTCTAAAAGAATTCTAATGATGAAAAAGGGAATTTTGGGGGGAACATTTTTCATGAATTTAGATAAAGTGCTTAGTATCAACCTCACTATTCCAAAGAGCTTTCTAAGATAGGTTTGAGGTTGAATGCCCTTTCGTGAGTTGAGATGTAGTGTTCAAAAGTAACCTCTAGGGATAAGTACCCTTCGTGAGTTGAGATGTTGTGCTAAATATCTATCCATTAACCTATAGTTAATGAATGTTTAACACTCTGTAAGGGAGTTATGCTTAACACCGAGAGGATTTTAAAAAGAAAGGGTAGGTACATTTCATGAGTAAAGATGTATATCCAATGTACCTCTTGATATATGTACTCCTCATTAATAGAAAATGAGTAAGTTAGAAGCAATCTCCTTATCCCTTAACTGTGCACCCATATAGGAGTAGCTATTGGAAAGTCCATGTAAAGTCTCAAGAGTGACCCTACCTTAGGCAAGTAGGGATCCCTAATACCAGGATTCCATGTCTAGCTCTCATGGTCTATATCGGTTAAATCTAGCCAACCAAAATGAATGTAATTAATTAAGTATTCTAAATGTTGTAATACTTAGGATAGGTTGTGAATTGGGACACTATCTGTCCATTGAACAAGTAGGCATTGGGAGGGAGTCTTGGTGTGCCCTTATGTGAAAATGAATGAATGGGTCATTATGTGATGTAAATGAAGTAATGTGACTTTATGCCTAATGAAAGTGAATCAGGTTGATTCTATAAGATTCATGAAGTATGATGGTCTGTGTGTAAGATTAATAAAAGTTATGTAAATGACGAATGTGATGTTCCTAGACTAAAGGAGATCTCAAGGAACACTAAGGTGGAAGTAGTAGTATGAGATTCTACTTTCACATTGCACTAAGTGTAACTTGTGGGTTGTGTTGGAGGATGGAACTTATGTGAAGTTCCTACATGCAAGTAGTCTACTGTCTCTACTGTTGACTGTTGACTGTTGACTTGGGAAATAAGATGAAGCATGCCTATCTATTGTAGCCTTTAGGATCTCTTAGGTGGGTTTTGAAGAAATTTTATGGGTGGTTTCTTCATGTCTCACCTTAGTGAACTTTCAAATAACTTTGGATAGGATCGGTCATTATGATTAATGAGTTCACTGTTAAGTATAAGTTTATGTTTAAATTATGGAAGTTCTACTGTATGTGCTAAATGATGATCTATTTGATATTTTGTTACTATATTCATGAAGGTTTATTAAAATAGCATGAAAGATTTATTTCAACTAAAATATCCTCTTTTGCATGTTTTTGCATAATGCCATACTTCGTACAATGTTTGTACTAACTCTATACTTTTCTATACTCTATAAGTATAGGTTGAAGGCAAGTGAAGGTTCCTAAAAGGCAAAGTTTCGGAAGGCGACTCTCTCAAGACTTTGTATGTCTTCATATATTCGAGGACATAGTCTATGTTTGTTTACTTAATTTTTTTAAGACTTGTATAAGACTTATTATGTATATCTTTCAATGTAAAGGGCTGTGACCCTACGACATTTAAGATGTGTTTTTAAGTTGGCTTCTGAGGATGAGACTTATTCCTTAGTATTTTATAAAAGAGTTCTTCTTTATAATGTGGTGAAAAGTTTTAATTCTGCACTACTTTTCATATATTGTGTAATGAATGATAGCTAAGAGTCTTGTGCAAGATCTCTATGAGGTCAAGTACGCCTTGTGACGACTCAAGATTGCTACTATATTTTAGGGTGTATTTGTGGGTCGTCACATAAGAAATTACAATAATTAACCAAACAATAATAATCTATCAATATTAACCAAAACAGTACAAAAAAAATCAATTTGAAAGATACTCACAAAATAAATGAAAATCATAGTTTTAGACATCTTTGGAAACTAATTTTGAAGATCCAATTTGGGAAATAGATTCAAAGAGTGATTAGCTCCCATACCTTAGTAATACTTGAAGAATGATGGATAAAAACTTGAATCTTGAAGCCTTAATGAAGCTTGAACCTTTGTCTTCAATGGGGGTCTTAGGGTAGTGAGAGAAAATAGAGAGTAGTGAGAGCTAATCGGATTTGGGGAAACAATGAGGTGATGAGTTAGTTTAAGGAGGTATAACTCATTTATTGTCCCCAACTAACTTAATCAACTACTCCTTAGTACCTAATTAATTTATTAACCAATCAACGATTCCACGTCAATAACCCATTGACCAAACCACAGACCGTACTGGTCAAACGTGGTTTTGTTTAGAGGCTCTTTTTTGGAGCCTTTTGGTTATGAGTCTAAGAGTCAACCAATGAACACTATCAAAGGAGTGTTGTTCGATCAATGACTCATTGTTTTGTCTCGTGGTTGCACACTGCCACAAGACTGTTTTTGAGGGTCAAATGTAGGGTCCTCCTCAATGACCCTTAGGTTTGTCCTTGGGGAGTCATACCCGAACGTCTTGACCCTAAACATTGTCTAACATATATTCTATTTTTTTATACCAAATTTGACTTAATTTTGACTTTTAAAACCCCTTGAAACACACCAAGGCACACTAGTTCATTTTTCACAAATCTTAGGACGTCATGGTCATTTCTTGATGTTTTGATTCTAATACTTCCTAATTAAGTTTATTACCTTTGTTTAAGTACATAAACATTCTTTTAAGGCTGAGTTCATCAAGAGAGTCTCGAGACTAAGTAATGTTAATTGCGGAGTGTTACACTTTGATCTTTCTACGGTTTTTAGTTGAATTTTTGAGTGAATCTCAAAAATTCTGCCATAGTTACAACTTTGAAGTTATCCTTGATTTTTATTCATTGGAAAATTATTCTTCTAATGAATTATGATATACTCTCCAAATTGAGACCAATTATAAAAAAAGTGGAAATCATACAGGGAAAATGATCGAGTTGGTGTGGCACCTACGTATCCCATTGAGCAATAATCAGGTCAAGTGTAGTTCCAGCTCTCTAGAATTAAAGGGAATAGAAATAATTTAACCAAGAAAAGGATCAAGGACGACATAATACACCTATGTATCTCATTCTAAAGAATTCAGGTCAGACGTAGTTTAAGTACAAGTTAATTTTAAAATGGGATAAAGTGGTGATCGAAGCTGACATAAGCTGCCGACATATCTCATTCTTCAAAATTTAGGTCAGACGTAGTTTATTACAGTTTAAAGATGCTTACAAACAAAATAAAATCCAAACAATTGATTACAAGGAAAACAAAGCGACAAAAGTGGTATTACAGAGAAATAAAGCAACAAACTCCAAATTCAAGACAAAAAGATGTCAAAAGTGCAACTTCGAGGAAAATTATTTCTTCTTTGCCACTATTTATGTCAAAAACTACTCCTTATCCTTTGGTAGTGAATGGGTGTTCACATTCGATGGAGCTTGAGTAAGTTTTACCACATTATTGTCGATCACATCTTGATTTTAGTGTTTGAGAGTGATAGATTTCTCTGTATTATGTCCAACAACTCTTGAATGATAAGAACAATGCTTATTTGGGTCATACCACTCGGCTGAAGTATCCAAAGTCTTGGCTTCCATTGAATGAAGTATCCCTACCTCTTTCAATCTCTCAAAATTTGAGTGTGTGTCTCAAACAATGAAGTGAAGACTCTTGGAAGTTTTTCTAAAATTTTGGACAAGGTGCATTATTTTGAGGATTTTGTATTGGTCATATAGTACGAAATGTTGCTTTGTTGTCGCAAACATAGAAATGTGAATTAAGATAGCCTTGAGGTGGTTGACAGTTATATGAGGTAGATCTTCAAGTCGTTAACATAATAACCTATTTCTCCTTTTTCATTCCAAAGTAACCAGTTTGATAGTCCTCATAAGCAAATTGGATAAGGTGTAACTTGTTATTCTTCCAATCTTGAGACCACGTTCAATGATTTGTCTAGGTTTCATAACTTTTGCAAATGTCTTTCCACCCATTGTCACCATTCGCTCATAGTATTTTTAGTCGTAAGCTTGTAGGTGATCATTTCTTATTCCTCCATAGGTTGGTGCACCCTAGTAGCTTCTTCCCTCAGATGAATGACATAATCTCGAAAGTACTCATTTGAATTTTGTTTGAGCTTGATAATAGAGACCCTATAAAGAGAGATTTTAACATAAAACTTGTAGTAATCCGTAAAAGCATTTGCTGGATCATCCCAAGTACGCCATTTAGTCACATATTTCTTTGAGTACCACTCCATGTCTTTTCTTGTAAGACATTGATTGAATAACTTCATTCTTATATCTTTGTTGTTTCCAACACAAATTAACTTTTGACAACAAATTTTCAAATGGAAGAAAGGATTTCCTGATCGGGTGGAAGCTCACATTGGGGAATGTGCAGAACTCTTCATACCTCACACTTTGGCTACTATAGAACCCACGAAGACCTCTCATAACATCGTCTACACTTTTATTCTTCCTACTCATCATCTCAGCATCAATTCATTTGATTTCAACATAATGTGGAGCAGTAACATAAGTGTAAACTGACGAAGCATGATGTGCTACCTTTGGAACTTTTGAATGAGCAAATGTGTAAACAAGAGGAGTATCCTAAGTTGAATGAGTGAGTGGGGCTCTTTGAATATGTTGAAAGGTGGTAAAATGATCTTCTTGATTGAGATCACTCGAAGTTGGAAACAAATGTAGAATTAGACCTTTTTGGCAAGCATCAGGTGGTAGGTTCTGAGAAGTATCTTAATATTGAGCTACCAGGAGATTCAATTCACCATTTTTTTCGCTCTAGATGAGCAATGACTTCCACTAGGATTGGCTGTGACAGATGTAGTGGGGATCATTTCGGACGAAGAAACCGTGTTGTTAGTGGAATCTATTTTTGACTGAGTTCTCTTAGTAGTCCAAGTAAGAAATGAAGAGTCTGCAGAAATTTCCTTGATCTTAGACCGTATAAAATATGAATGTTCTACCAACAGTTAGTTTGGTGAAGTAAGCAAGTTTGATTGTCAACACAAATCAATCTCTACTTCTAAAAACAACTCAAAAATAAATAAATAAGAGAGTAAGTGCATTAGTCATTATAATCAACCAAAGTAACATATAGAATAAATAACATTTGTTTTTATTCAAAAAAAATTGTTCAAATTTTAAAAAACAAATTCTCTAAAAGGGTGACCAAATGGGAAAACATTGATCATTTTGAACTAAATATTAACGAAACAAAGGAATTCGGACAAATCATACTATATTATTTGAGTAAAAATTCAAATTTACCTTTTGGAAGGTTGAACTAAAAAACCTTTTTGAGAGAATAAAGGCATATTAAAATTGACGGACTATTTTGTAACACTTTTTAGGTAGGTGTGAAAAATAATTTTCAAGAAACAATGAGGTCAAAATGAATTTGACTGATGACCTAATAATTTTTTAAGCTCTATTGAACATATAGGTTGAGTGATATTTAATGTATTCTTATAATGAGGTCAAAGAGTGTTTTGGAAGGCTTGGAAATGATTATCAAAGACGTTGGAATGGAATAATGGACCAAATTTGTTTAAATAAAAAAATATGTATATAAACAGATAGGTCAAGCAAGTACAAACAAAACAAAATGTGTAACATTTAACATAGAGACATAACGCCTCCAAACATACATGTGACCTTTTGAGCCAAATGTAGGCCTAACATTTGAATGATGTATATCATTTGTGAAACATTCCATTGCCCCAAAAATATTATACAAACCTTATTAATAAAACAATGGGGATACAAATTAGAGGAGAGGGAAATGAACATCAATCCCATGCAGGAGTACAATGTAAACTAAACTAAGCTTCCATATGAAATCTTCATTCCTGAACTTCTTCATGTATTTGAATTCTTCTGGGTGAGGATGATCTTCTTTTGACTTAGATAAAGAAACTACCCAAAAAAATAAAAACCCATCCTCAAGGGACAACAGTATGTACAAGTCGACTTACATATTCTTCAATTTTAACAAATAATTGAATGATCATCTTATATGGATCGAGGGTCAATTAGACACAAGGTGGTCCTTTAATAGAGATTCAACACACTTTGGGTATTGGGTAGTCAGACTGAAATGCGCTAAAAGGGATTTTGTTTTGTTCTTCAGTAGTTGACTAAGATTTGATTTAAAGACAAGACCTGGTTACCCAAGTTGGACAATAATAGGGTAAAGTTAATAAACAAAATTCGATGACCACAAGTGAACTATTTGTTAATCACTTCAAATGAACTCAAGGATTCTTTTTGAAGGACAATCGTGGAAATCCACGTAACCTTTTTTCCTAATGTAATCTATTTTTCGTTTGGCAGAATTGATGCCATGAAATACCACAATTTATAATATACAAGAATTGAAAAAATTAAGAAATTTAAAAAAAAAATCAAATAAGTGAGTTTTAAAATTAGAACCCATTCAAGTTCCGTAGATGAGTCACCATTCTGTTTTATTTTTAAAATAAAAACGACGGTTTATAGAAGAGTCACCACTTAATTTTAAAGTGAAATTAAGAAAACTATTTTTCCAAAAAGATTAAAACAGAAAATCTATTAAAAATATTTAAAGGGTTCAGGGTTTACATTAGTATTTTGGGATGATTTTGAAAGCACCGGAAATTCCTGCTAACTATCAGGACTGGGGAGCACCCCATAGACGCAACTGGAGTCGTCTTCCTCGTCGAGGACTTAGACAAGCCCTTAGCCTTTATCATTACATATCATAGGTCAAAAATGCGGAAAACTTAATACATTATAGGTATAGACGTATACATAGACCTCTCACTTATTAAACATATATATATATATATATATATATATGTATGTATGTATACATATGGAGTTTACTTTGAATCCTCACATAGGAAGCTAACATAGGTTTCTCATTTAGTCAATATAATCAATACGTAAGAATTTAGTCTAATAAAGTCGTCTCACATTAAAACCATGTAAGAGTTAATAAAACATTTGGGCATAACCATACTTCATTACAAGGAGCCACATATTTTGTTTTATATAAATATTTGGTCAATTATTTCAACTTATATTTTGAATCATTAGTTTATAATTAAGTTGATTATTTTATTTTTTAGAATTAAGAAGCTTATTAATTAATTTATATTGATTCATCTTATTTATTTATTTATTTTAGTCGAATTATCAGTTGCATTCAACTTAGATAAATTCGTAACTACAATTGGCTAAAATTGAAACCTATTTGGTCATTTCTCCAATTATAATTCTAGATATTCAGTACTTTGTCTTAAATTCACTTAAAAGCCAAGATTTTGGGTCCATTTACATCAAGTTTCAGCAGCCCATCTATTCCTCCACTTTAATTCCCAGCTCATTCCTAATAACCTCGACCGGACTCCAATTTTTCAACAAAAGAAACTAGTTCCCCACATTTCAATACTAAATGAAAGCATCAACTTAAGTAGCTAGAATGTTGAACCAACCTCGGATAGTGAGGACCTACCAAAACTTGGGGAAATCCAAGTAGTCTTTCAAATGGAGTTCTAACTTCAACGGTCCTAACCTATATAATTGTATAAATTTAAAGAATATGAGTTTGTACATCCTCTATTACTAAGTATGGAAACATATGCACATATAATGTTTGACATCATGCTTATAGGGACATTTGTTCAAAGTCATGCTAAGTCATTTATGAAAGCCATAATGAACAATTAAAAACATATAAAAGCCAATGATCACATATTCATGAAGACTAGGTCATATTCAAACACAAGACCAATATCAACATAAAGTCAAGTCAACATGGATACTATCAACATAAGGTCATATCAACATGATTAGTAGCATACCAAGATCATACAACCAAAGAAACTCCAATATGATGTCATAACAACTTAGCATGTACAAGAGTTTAGATCATCATAACATATATGACCCTTACAAACAATCCCTTACCAAGCATACAAGTGCAATTCTCATGTGAAGTGCCATAACCCCACATAATTCAGCACACCAAAAATGAGAGATCATAAGTAATGCCTTACTTCATAGAACATAACATCATAAGTAGTCAATATCATGTATAACAATATAGGCTTACAACATGTTCATAAGTTAAGCTAACATCGTATAAGATCATCAATAAGTTAAGCCAACGTATGCATATCATTTACTTTATAAGAGTATAAGAACAACCTCCTCGAACTTCCCTCAAGGCAAACTAGTGCAATATGTAGGTAGAGCCCCATACCCCTACCTACACGAAGAAGAACCGCTTAACTCACCCTAGTAAGAGTTCACTTTATTACATTCATTTTCCTTATGGGAACAATCGCCTTAACCAACAATAGACTATGTGAGCTAAACATTGAATCCGATGTCATGGAACCCTACACCGAAAGAAGGTGGTCTACTTGTCAAGGTAGGACCGAAACATGAACAAATAATTCTAGGTGGATCCACTAGCTATTATTCCTATGGGGGGCAACATAGTTCATGAACTAGGAGACATGTGTTGGACTCTATTTATGCGCAATTGAATTATAGTCACTATCTCATGAGAACCTTTTTGAAACTACCTTTGTACATTGGGAAGGCACACCCCTCTCATAACTAGTTCACTCAGTGCTAAGTTAAAGTCCCTTTTTGAAATTTTAATAAGTTATTCTTTAACAACCATAGATTATTATAGGTCATAGAAAACTAACCCCTTATATATCATGTCATATAGCTAATTAGGCATAGTATGAGAACTTCCTTTCATCACCAACCATCATTAGCGAGATCAAATATCATAGTCATAATCACATAAGGCACACAAGAGGATCATCTTCAACCCTTGACCCTCAAAACCTTACCGTGATCTCACATTCAACACAATCATAACATGCCATTATATTAATCACATCATATCTCCTAAATCTAATAACATTTAATACTTCAATTGCACAACATCATATTTAAATACAATCCATCATTATTGAAGTAAAGAGTTAAAGATCACAAAGTCTTACCAATTAGCCTCCATGACCTTCATCAAGAATCACCCTCAATTTATCACAATTATCTAATAATGCCACTCATTCACATCATAATATAGTGAATTAAATAATAACATGATCAATTTCAAAAACCCTTATCATCTACAAGTCCAATTTATAACTAGGGCAAGGGTAAGAGATTCAATTCATGGATTCTTTCATAAAACTCGGTTTAGAAATAAGAACTACAAAAATTAACCCATACATAATCATAATCTAACATTAATAATCAAGAAAAATAAACATCATAAGCAATTGAAAGACAAATCACGAATTTAGATTTAAAAACCATAGTTTGACCTCTTTTTGAAATCAATTTGGAAGAACCTCTTGGGGAAAAGAGTCACAAGAGTGAAGATTTTCCATAGCTTAAAAATCTTTGAAGATTTGTGGATACAAATATGAAATCTTGGATCCCTACCCTGAATCTTGGTCTCCAATGGAGCCTTTGGGAATAGATAGAGAAAGTAGAGAGAAGGTGGAGAGAATTTGGGTTTGGGAATTTGAGTTGTTAGTTTCGGTTAACGTATATTTAGTATTTATATAGCCTCTTATCAAACTAAATTAAACACCCCCTAACCCTTAATTAACCACATAAGTAAGTAACTTATTAATTCACTCATTAAAAATTTGGACAGTCAAAACAGACTCCAAACTACGACTCCTCGACCTATGCACCGTAGTCCCATCGACGTCCCGTGCTGGAAAGTTGTCATTTAGGACATAGACTGGGTTTTTGAGACCATTTGGGAATTATGATAAGTTTTGAACAAAAAAATCCATAGATGTCTCGTCGATCAAATGATGGCTCCTCGTTTGGCTCGTGGATAGCCACTGTCAAAAGACATCTTTTTAGGTCAATTGGGAGGGTCTTTTCCCGGACCCTTAGGGTGGTTCTTAAGGAGTTATACCCGGAAATTTCGACCCTAAATACCCTCTTCTATATATTTAACACCTTTTTACCAATTTTCATTTAGTTCTGACTCCTAAAACCCATTGAAACGTGCCAAGGCAAACTAGTGCACATTTCACTACTCACCGGACGTCATGGTCGTTTCTTAATGTTTTGACTACAACACATTCTAACTTGTTTGAATACGTTATTTTAGGACTATAAACAGTGTACTAAGTATGGAAACATATGAAAGTAAAACCATTGAAATCATGTACAAAGACATAGTTTCTTTAAAACATGATAAGTCACTTTTGAATGTCTTTTATGCATACTAAGAGAATATACAAGTCAATAGTAATAACATCATAAGACTTGTTCATATCCATATACAAGAACATCATCATAAAGCCATATCAATATTTAATATCCTAGAGTTCATATCATCAAAAGCGTAGAAAACCCTTACTCACAATCCCAACCCAAGCCTACAAGTACAATGCTCATGTGAAGCCCCGTAATCCCACATAATAAAGTAAACTAGAGAAGAAACTATAATCAATGCCTACACTTCACATAACATCATATCAGCATAGTCATCATCATACATAGAAATTTATACCAACATCATGATAATTAAATGAATTCAACATCATATAAGATCAACATTATGTAAAGTCTACATTATGTATTTCATTAATAACATAAGTACATAACAACATACTCTTAGAACTCTCCTCAAGGTCAACTTGTGCAACGCATTGGTAAAGTACCATACCTTTACCCACATTTAGTAGAACCCCTTAAGTCACCCTAGTTAGTGACCATCTTTATTACTTTCATTTATTTATTTTACATTCGAGAACAATCACCTTAATCGACAATAGACCATGTGAGCTAAACATGGAATCCGGTGTCATAGAAACCCTTCACTTAAAGAAGGTTCTCTACTTGCTAAGGTATAACCAAACATGAACATAACATTCTAGGTGGATCCACTCGCTAGTTTTCCTATGTGGAACATAATTAATGAACTAGGTTATTTACTAGAAACTCATGTATGCACATTTTGCATGGTAGTCTCCATCTCATGAGAATCATTGTGAACCTACATTCCCTAATTGGGAAGGGACACCTCTTGTATCTAAATCGCTCGGTGCTAGGCTAAATTCCCCTTTTAAAATGTCATTCAGACATTCTTAAAAGTAGTTTCAATATAAGATTTAGGGACTAACCCATTGTATAATCATGATCATAGCTGTTTAGATATTGAATGAGAACTTTCTTCCATAACAACCCATCATTTAGTAAGATCATCACATCATAGTCATATTATAATAAGGTATACAAGAGAATCACATGCAACCTTGCATGAGCATACCCCTATCAAGATCTCACAATTCAACATACACATAGCATACCATCATATTCATCATATCATCATCTTCCAAATCTATTCACATCATCATACTTTAATTGAACATCATCATCAAGAATAAACCATCATTATTCAAGTAGAGAACTCGTGGTCATAAAAGTCTTACCAATGGCTCCAAAGAGTTCCCTTCAAGACTTCCCCATCAATTCCATGATAGTTATAAATAAATTCACCATCATCTACATATGATAGTAAATTATATGAGAAATCATTTACTTACATCATCCCTAATCACCAATCAACCTAATTCATAACCTAGAGTTAGGGAAAAGGGACAATCATCGATCCTTTTAGAGAAACTAGGTCAAAGCCTAAATAATTGCAACAATTAACCCATAAAAAATAATAATATATAAATATTAATCAATGTAGTACAAAATTAAATCAATTTGAAAGGTAAACCACGACATTGGATAAAACAATAATTTTACACATCTTTGGAAACAAATTTCGAAGAGCCTCTTGGGGAAAAATATCTCAAAGAATGAATAGCTTCCATACCTTAAAAATCCTTGAATAATGATGGTACGGAACTTGAATCTTGAAGCATTAATGAATCTTGAATGTTTCTCATCAATGAGGGTTTTGGGATTATTGAGAGAAATCATAGAGAAGTGGGAGTAAATTGGTTTGGGGCAATTATGAGGTATTAGATTATCTTAATAAGTTCGGGGATTATATAGTCATTAATTAACTAATTACATTTTTCCCTAAACATTAATTAATTATCTATATAGTTAACTAAATTCCCCTAACTTCACAAAAATTTGGATAGTGAACCAGGTCCAATCGACGAGTCCACGTCGATAGTCCGTCAACCAGGCCACGAACAATGCTGGTAGTCTATGGTTTTTATTAGAGACATGTATTTTGGAACATTTAATGATTTGTCTAAGTGTACATTCACATCACCATCAATGGTCCGTTGTCCCATCGACGTCTCGTCGTTTGGTTCCGTCAATGGAACGCTGCAATATGACAATTTGGGGCCGAAATGTAGGGTCCTCTTCAAGGACGGAGTCATACCCAAATGTTTATATCATGAACACATTGTAACATGTATTTTAAATCTTTTTACTTAATTTGACTTCATTTCGACACTTAAATCCCCTTGAAACACACCAAGACACGCTAACTCAATTTCACTAGTCACCTGACATCAGGGTCGTTTATTGAAGTTTTGACTCTAACCCTTTCTGATCAAGTTCCTTACCTTTGTTTAAGATTAAAAACATATTTTGAGGCCCGGTTCATAAAGTGAGGCTCGAGACTGAGTCATGGACTTCCGAAGTGTTACATTATCCCCCCCCTTAGGAACATCATCTCCGAATGACACCTAAATCTTTTTATAGGGAGAGAAAGAGACTCAATACTAGAACCTAACCAAAGACAACAATAAAAACATAAAATCATTATGACTCACAACATATAGGAGTACTTCACAACTCCATTAATCACGTAAACATGACATTTAATATAGCAACTGAATTAACATTTTACCACATATAAGAGCTCAACATTTCATATCACATAATGAGGAACTACAGTATCAATTTGAACATGAGCTCAACATTAAAATCAAGAGTTACTATGCAAACCTTCTTTCAACACAACATTGAATATGCTCACTACCATTTCTCATGAAGACAACAATATAAATAATATATGAGTGCAAGTTAAACAAAAGAGCTTTTTTTAAAACCCAGTCAAGCATGAAACTTTACAAATATATATGCACATACTTTGAGAACAAGTCAAATTAACATTATTCATGGTTTTTATTTTTAGAGGAACTAAGAATTTCAACTTTGACTAGGAGTAAGAGGAAAGAGATAAGGATATCAAGACTTCATGTCGGACTCGGCCTTACATGTTGCACCTTAACTAGATAGTTTCTCCATAGAACTTTTATAGAGGACACCTATTTATTCCTCAAAACATGATGATCTATGATTCAACAGGAACCTCTTCATACGAAAGATTCTCATTCACCCCTAACCCTTCAATAGGAAGAATTGATTCCGGGTCGCCCATATATTTCTTGAGCATAGAGATTTGAGATACAGGGTGAACAGGGGCTAATTCACTAGGTACATCAACTCATAAGAAATTGTCCCAACCTGATTCAATATCTCATAAGGTCCTACGCACCGGGGACTAAGCTTCCCTTTTTCATCACCCCTTTCATGGGTGAAATCTTCAAGTAGACACAATCACCTACTTTAAACTCAAGGTCATTTCTTCGATTGTCGGCATAATGTTTTTGCCGACTATAGGCTGTTTTAAACCTATCCCTTATCATCTGAACCTTCTCCAATTCCTCATACATTATCTTGAGACCAAGGATTGAAGACTCTCCTTCATTAAACTACCAAACCAATGACCTACATCTCCTACCTTAGAGTGCTTCAAATGGTGCCATGGAAATACTCAAATGGTTGATATTATTGTAGGAAAACTCTATCAATGGTAGGTGATCATTCAAATTACCCTTGAAGTTAAAACAAGATCTCAACACATCTTCTAGGGTTGGTACGCTCCGCTTGACAATCCTTTTGAGGATGAAAACCGATGATAAGTTTCACTTGAGTACCTAGCCCCTTTTGAAAAGTCGTCCAAAAATAAGAAGTGAATTGACAACCTCTATCCAATATAATGGATAAAGGTATCCCATGCAAACTCAAAATATAATTTAGGTACAAGCTAGCATATTTATCTGTCGAATAAGTGTCACGACCGAGGATCACCCCCTAGATGTAATATGCGTCATCGTCCTCGGAGAGGACTAAGATTAGCTTTAGAGCATTCATCATTATATTTCATAGGTTAAAAAGTGCTAAAACTTACAACTTTTCATATATAACTACATAGTGAGGTGTACATAAACCTCTCGCATACTACATATGGAGTTTACTTAGACTCCTCACATATGAAGCATACATAGGCTTCTCATTTAGACAACATAATTGAAAGATAGGAGTTAAGATAATTCTTCATCTCATATTGAACCATCTAAATGAGTACAAATCTTGGACATAGCCAAAACAAATTCAACATGCAAATATAGGCTTACATTAAAATCTAAATGATAAAAGAATGAACAATGTCTTTATGACAATACAACTTCAAAGCTAGAGCATAGAGATGGTAACATCCTCGAACATGAGACCTACCAATACTTGGAGAAAATAGTCCAAGTCTTCTTCAAATAGCCTCCGAGGAACTCAATATCCGGAACATACATATATGTAGAAAACATAGAGAAATGTTTAGTACACTACTTGTACTAAGTATGGAAACATATGTACATAAAACATTGAAATCGTGCTTAAAGGGGCATTTGATCAATGCCATGTTAATTTACTTTGAAAAGACTTTATACACAACCAAATACACATATGAAGCAATGAAAATATATTCATCAAGACAAGACCATATACAATACAAGACCAACATTCTCAAGTAATGTCAAGTCAACATGTGTAGTAAAATATTAGAGCACATAACCAAAACAACTCTTACATAATGCCATAACAACAGATCATGTAAAAGAGTTCATAACATTACAACATATTCAAGACCACAACTCATAACCCATTACAAAGTTTACAAGAGCAATGATGAAGTGAAGTCTCATAACCCCACACAACCAAGTAAATCCAACAAAATATCACAAGCAATGTCTAACTTCATATAACATGGCATCATGAGTAGTCATTATCATATTTAGCAATATAGACCCATAACATGTTCATAAGTGAGATTAATATAATATAGGTCATGAACATGTAAAATCAACATTCACATATCATTAGAGTCATAAAAATATAAGAACATCTTCCTAAACTTCCCCTCAAGGTCAACTAGTGCAATGAATAGGTAGAGTCCCATACCCCTACCTATACTAACAAGAACCCCTTAAGTCATCATAGTTAGTGATCACATTATTACATTCATTTTTCTTTAGGAAACTATTGTGTTAACCAACATAGACCACATGAGACAAATATGGAATCCAGTGTCATGAAACCCTACACTGTAAGAAGGTGGTCTACTTGACAAGGTAGAACCAAAACATCAACGCGTTCTAGGTTGATCCACTAGCTAGTATTCCTATGGAGTAAACATAGTTTAAGAACTAGGAGACATACTTGAGACCCTATTTATGCACAATTGCATTGTAATCTCTATCTCAGGAAAATCATTGTGAACCTACATTCCCATATTGGTAAGGGACACCTCTCATAACTAGTTCTCAGTGATAAGCTAAAGTCCCTTTTTGAAATGTCTTTAAGACTGTATGAAAAATCATATCTTAGTATAGGTAATATGATATTAACCCCTTGTATATCATATTTATTAGCTTAATTGGAATTTCATGAGAACTTCCTATCAATACAACCCTCATATATGAGATTAATACATTATCATCATCATGTCATAGTAAGGCACATAAGTGATCCACAATCAACCGTATATCATCATACCATATTCATAATCTCATAATTCATATAATCAAGGCATTTCAATTACATTAATCATACCATCACCTATCTAATCTAATCACAATTAATAATTCAACTGAACATCATGATCAAGTACAAACCATCACAATTGAAGTAAGGATTCAAGGTCATAGGTCTTACCAATTAACATCACAAGCCTTCTTCCATGGTATTACAATTTACCAACCATAAACCATAAATAGATTTAATTACATTATATAAAAGTAATTAACACAGGAACTAAGTCAATTGTATTATCATTATTGAATTCAACATTAATTCATAACCTCGGGTTAGAAAAATAGGGTCAATTCATGATTTATTCAATAAAACTAAGTCTAACATGAAGAACTACCCTAATTCACCAATAATCAATAATATGATTTTCATAATAATCAAAAGAAACCAAGAGCAATATAATTTGAAATACAATTTTAGATTAAGAATGAAACCCATGTTTTCTCAACTTTTGGAAATCAAATTTGAAGAACCCTTTGGGGAAAGGAGTCCCAAAGTTGAAAAGCTTCCATACCTTATATATTAATGAAGATTGATGGAGAGAAAGTTGAATCTTGGAGCCTTGTGACCTTGAATTGATATTTAATGGAATCTTGGGAATAGAGAGAGAAAGTAAAGAGAAGGAGGAGGATTTTGAGTTTGGGAATTGAAGTGGGTTAGGTTAGTTTAATGAGTGTTCGCTCTTTCTATAGTCCCTTAACTAACATAATTAGACACAACCTAAAACTTAATTAACCACCTAATAAACTAACTAATTAAATGACTTCAATTAAAATTCGACAGTGAAATCACAGACTAAACGACGACTCCCCAACCCACGGACCGTAGGTCCATCGACGATCCATACTGGAAAGTTATCGATCAGTTCAGAGAGTCTATTTTGGAGCCTTTTTGAAAATGGTTAAGGCTGGTACAAAGACTAACATAGATTGTCCGTACACCCATGTATGGCTCGTCGATTTGTCCATTGTTTATCCACTATCAAATTGACAACTTTTGGTCAAATTGAAGGTTCTTATCCAAGGACCCTTAGGGTCGTCCTTGGTGAGTCGTACCTAGACGTTTTAACCCTAAGAACATTTTGATACATCTTTAACACCTTTCTACAAAATTTCATTGAATTCCAACTCTTAAAAGATCATTAAACATGTCAAGGCATACAAAACTCTATTTCACAATTCACCGGATTTCATGGACGTTACATAACGTTTTAACTCTAAAAAATCCTAAATGATTTATAAACATTACTTTAGGTCTTAAAACAGTGTTAATAGTCTTATTTAAACATATTATGCTTTATATTAGGTCTTAGACTTCTGGCGTGTTACATTATTCTACCGTTAGGAACACTAGTCCCCAAATGACACTAAAATCTCTTGTAGGGAAACGATAGACTCAATACTAGCAAACCAACAAACAAAAACATATAATAACATATGTTATAACTCAAGTCAACATGTCAATATCCCATTTACATATAGCAACCCAAACTACAATTTACTACACATAAGAGCTCAACATGATCATCAAGTCACTTATGTCAAAACTTCTTCCAACACATTCAAATACTAAGTTCTATTTCTTGAAGGCAATAATACACAAAACACAAATAAGTGCAAAATTAAGCCAAAGAGCATATTCACATGAAAACTCACTTTTGCATAAACCTTTTACCATAAATTTTGCAAAACAAGTCAAATTCAAATGTACTCATTAATTTCATTATTATTAGGGATAGCTAACCTCAGTTAGGAAAAATATGAGGATAACGAGACTTCATGTTGGCCTACGCCTCATATTGTGCTCCCTCAACTAGGTGGTTTCTCCATATGACTATTACGAAGGTCACCTCTTTCTTCCTCAACTTCTTCACTTGTCAGTCAAGGATCTCAACCAAAACCTCTTCACATGAAAGGCTCTCATCCACACCAAACACTTCAATAGGAAGAATGGATATGGGATCACCAATACACTTCTTATGTATGGAGAGATGGAATACCAAATGAACCGAAGATAGTTCACTAGGTAGTCTCAACTCATATGCAACCTTTCCAAATCTATGCAAAACCTCATAGGACCCACATGTAGGGGACTTAACATCCCCTTTTTGCCGAATCTCCTCACCCCTTTCATAAGTGAGATCTTCAAATACATGATATGGCCTACTTCGTAAGCAATATCTCATCTTCTATTTTTGGCATAAGACTTTTGCCTACTATAGGTTGTTTTTATCCTATCCTTTATCACACGAACCTTCTCCAAAGCTTCATAGATAATCTCAAGACCAAGGAGTGAAGCCTCACCAACCTGGACCCTCCCAATTGGAGACCTACATATCCTACCATAAAGTGCTTCAAAAGGTTCCATAGAAATACTCGAATGGTAGCTATTATTATAGGAGAACTCAACCAACAGCAAGTAATCGTCCCAATTCCCCTTATGGTCTATCACAGAAGCTCTTAGCATATCTTCTAGGGTTTGAATAGTACGTTCTGCTTGACCATCCACTTGAAGATGAAAAGCGATATTAATGTTCACTTTAGTACCAAACCCTTTTTAAAAGACCTCCAAAAACAAGAAGTTAATTAAGCACCTCTAATTGATATGATGGACAAAGGGATCCCATGAAGACTCAAAATCTCATCAATGTTGATTCTTGCATAATCTTCTGTCGTATAAGTAGACTTAACGAGAATAAAGTAAGTGAATTTTGTCAATCTATCAACTATAACCCAAATTGAGTCATTTTTCCTTTGGTTCAAGGCAACCCAACAACAAAGGCCATATTAATTTCTTCCCACTTCCACGTATGAACACCCATTTCTTGAGTTATACCACTACGATTTAGATACTCGACTTTCACTTGTTAGCAATTTGGACACTTGGACACAAACTCCCCTGTGTCCTTTTTCAAACCATCCCACCAATATACCTCTCTAAGATCACGATACATTTTGTTGGAACCCGAACGTATGGAATATCAGGAACCATGACCTTACTCTAACACCCTATTCCTTAAATCATTAACATCCGGTACATATAATCTATTTGGTACGTTAACACCCCCCCCCCCATTGGGAGAATGGCTCATTTAACTTACTAAGTGTCATTTTCTTCAAATCCATCAATAGAGGATCAAGATGTTGCTTAGACTTCACCTAAACCACTAAGGATGATTCAGAGTTGTTATAAACCACAAAACGACCATTTGGGGAATATTACAGCCCAACACTCTACCTGGCCAACCTATGGACATGTTTCAATAGGTCTTCCTTCCCTTCTTCTACATGAGACACAGTAACCATGGCCATATGACTCAAAGCATCCACAATCACATAGTCCCTGCCGTGGTGGTATATAACACTTATGTCATAGTATTTCAACAATTCCAACCACCTACTCTGATGGAGATTGAACTCCTTTTAGGTAAATACATATTGAAGACTATTATGGTCCGTATACACATCCACATGAACACCATAGAAATAATTTCTCCATATTTTCTAAGAAAACACTACGAACGCCAATTCAATATAATGAGTTGGATAATTCTTCTCATGCACGTTGAATTTTCTAGAGGCATAGGCTACTACCTTACCATGTTTCATAAGAACACACCCAAAACCCACTCAGGATGCATCACAATATACCAGAAAACCCTTGATACCCTCTGGTAAAGTCAACACCAGAGCGAAAATGAGCCTATCTTTAAAAATTTGTAAGCTTCTTTCACATGTCTTCTACCACTAAAATTTCACACTCTTTTGGGTCAAGGTAGTCAAAGGAGAAGCAATAAATGCAAATCTATCAACAAAACTCCTATGGTAATCTACTAAACCCAAGAAACTTCTATTGTTCGTTGGAGTCAATGGTCTAGGCCAATTCTTAACTGCCTCAGTTTTCTTTGGATCGATCTTAATACTCTCAATTGAGATAATATGACTGAGAAACACCTGATCTCAACCAAAACTTACACTTCCTATCCTAGCAAATCGTTGGTGTTCCTTTAGGACTTGTAATACCACTTTTAATACCCATATAATCACCATCATATTTTAAATACACTAAGATATCATCAATGAAGACAATCATAATGGGATCTAGGTAATTTTGGAACACCCTATTCATTGGGTCCATAAAAGCCGTCCGGGCATTGGCAAGACCAAATGACATTACTAGGAACTCATAGTGGTCATACTTAGTTTGAAATGTCGTATTAGGTACGTCCTGACCTCTCACGCTTAGTTTGTGATACCCCGATCTCAAGTCAATCCTAGAAAAGTAGATTCCCCTTGGAGTTGATCAAATCAGTCGTCAATCTGAGGGAGAGGAGACTTGTTATTAATAGTGACTTTATTGAGTTTGCGATAATGAATACACATCCTAAGGGACCCATCCTTCTTATTAACATAAAACTCCGGAGCTCCCCATGGTGAAATACTAGGTTGAATGAGGGATTGAAATGGGATTCATATTTGGTAATAAGTCAATACCAAAATCTATTTCCCCCTCATATGGAATTCCGAGAAAGTCATCGAGAAAGACTTCCATAGATCCTTCAATACGGGGATCGACTCAATAACTGAGATGTCGGACTTAAGATCTTTGAATCTTAAAATATTGTAAAAACACCCTTAAGAGATAATTTCACAAGTCTTTAGAAAATAAATTATATGACCTCTAGGAATTGAGTTATCCTCCTTCCACTCTAAGACGGGTTCATTATGAAAATTGAACTTAATGAATCTTGTTCAACAATAAATCCACCCATGTAACTATATTGGGCAAAGATATAGGAAAATTTTTAAAGACTCGTCTACCCACAACAGAGTCACCCACCCGAGTTGTAACCAAAAATGGTACAATTAAAATATCCGATAGAAAATCAAACTTTTTAGATACTGGAGGAGTTAAAAATGACAATGTAGCACCGAGATCAATTAAAGCATAAACATCAATAAAGAAGACTGGTAACATTTCAGTGACCACATCAGGGGGACTTTTTTTGTTCACGCTTAGAGCAAAGAGCATAAAAATTGTTTCTCTTTGGAGACTCGAAACTAGGACCACTTGATTGAGATTTACCACTCCGTTTATCTTGACTCCTCACATTACAACAATCCTTAATTTTACGTCCCTCTTTTTCACAAGCATAGAAATTTCCCATCCAAACTAGACACTCAACCCAATGCTTCTTACCACATATGGAACAAGTTGGTTTATCACTTGGTGAATTTCAACTTCTAGCCTTTTGGGATTCAGGTTTAGGCACCCTATCCTTGTTTGCCTACGGAAAGTTGGAAGGATCTTAGTTATAAAACCACTTTTTGAACCTAGTATAGTCTAGAATATAAAGCCTACCCCTACAAGTACCCCCTTCATAAGCTTTGTCCCCCTTAAACTCCCTATTCTTCCTCTTGAATCGAGTCTCCTCAACTTGTTGAGCGTGCACCATCAACCTATAGATATCCATTTTGTCATGGAGCATCGCTGAACAAAACTCTTCAACCAAATTCTTGGACACTCCCGTGAAAAAAAGACTCATCTCATCCCTTGGGTTAGACACAAAGCAAGGATCATACTTTGAAAATATTTTGAACTTCAAGGACTACTTTTGCACACTCGTACCTCCTTGACAAAGGTTGATGGATTCCAGCACTTTGTTCTCCCTTTTATCCCTATGAAAGAACAATCAATAAAAACCCTTTTAAGCACCTCAAAAGTGATAGGACCCGCTCTCAAGGACTTGTTATCTCTCCTTTGGGTGTACCACGTTTAAGCTATATCCTTGAGTTGATAGAAGCTAGCTCGACCTTATCATTCGAAGTCCACCCCATAGCATAAAGAATATTGTAGACCTCATCAATGAAGTATTGGGGGTCTTATTCACTCCTGACCCAAATAACTAGGAGGATTCATCCTAGTGAAGTCTCTCAAGCGGCAATTCATGGTACTAGCATTTTGTTTAACACAAGGTCCAACCTCCCTATATTCTTGAGCCTTCATGGCTTTAGGTTCAGTGGCTACCTCTTGTACTTGGGTAGTCATAGTTTGAGCCAAAGTAAAAAATTTTGACATTATATATCCATCTATCATAAGAGAGGAATGACCAGAGCTTGTTCTTGAGGAGGCACTTTGTTATCTTGTAGAGGTACTTGGTTGCCTTGGGGAGGAACTCCTGCATTAGCCAAATTTTCCTCCACTCTCCTTGCGGCTGCACGTCTTGTAGTAATATCCTACATACACAAGAAAATGATCAGTTTTAACTCTTAAGGCATAACTTTCGAGTGAACCAATAAGTGAGAACTCCTAAACGTCACATAGCCTCTCATTCATAAGTATGGCGCTCTTCACACACATGAAACAGACTCTACATCAATGTGGTTCACCGAGACATCAATCCTAATATTTCTTTATCCTAATGCTATGATACCAAGTTTGTCACGACCAGGGAGCACGCCCTAGACGCAACCGGGATCGTCGTCCTCGAAGAGGGCTAAGACAAGCCTCTTTGAATTTGTCATTACATTTCATAGGTTATAAAGTGTGGAAATTTAAAACTTTTCATATATAACTACATAGTGAAGTTTACATAGACTTCTCGCATAATACATATGGAGTTTTCTTATACTCCTCACATATGAAACATACATAGACTACTCATTTATACAACATAATTGAAACATAGGAATTGGTCTAATAGTTCATCTCATATTGAACCATTTAAATGAGTACAAATCTTGGATATCATACAAAGTCAACATGCCAATATAGGCTTACATCAATATACAAATGATAAAGGAATGAACATGTAACACTCCGAAAGTCCAAGACCTAATATAGATCTTCACATGTTGAAGTAAGGTTGGTATCACTGTTTCTTAGACTAAAATAATATTTAAAAACCATTTAGGAAGTATTAGAGTCAAGACGTCAAGGAACGTCAAAGACGTCCGTAAGCTAGTGTAATTGAACTGTAACGTCCTTAGGTTTTGTTAAGGTTTGGAGGTGTTGTATTATGTCTAAAACCTGTAAAATGACTTTAAATTGTAAAATCACGTATACAGGGTGGAAACATCAAGCTCTTACCCCCCAAACTTGGCCAAGAAAGCTACCAAAGCAGTAACAAAAATGCACATGGATGAAGTGGGTCCGCATCGCGGGCTTGGTGCATTTTTGTCAAAAATTAAAGTCTACATCGTAGACACACAGTGGATTCCACTCTCTCAAAAACTAATTTTGGAAATCATGCGGGAATAGCTCAGTGACGCAGACTTGTTCCCAACGAGAATATGAAATTTAGAATTCATGTTTGACTTCATTAGATTGTAAACTTAAGTGAGGGGTCTTTTTGGTATTTCATGGGAGGTCTATATATTGATTTTAAATCAGTTTTTCCTCACATTCACTCACTCAAATCAAATCCCAGATCAAAATCCAAAAACTCTCACCTCTCTCTACTTTCTTTCTCGATTCAACCTCCGCTGGAAAAACTTTGAAACATGAAGAAGACGACCATATTCCTAAGTATTCTAATGAAATTGGAGGATAAAATCTTGATTAAGGTATGTTTCATTCAAGTCATTGGATATCTTTTCTCAAGAGGTCCTATCAATGAGATTTTCAAACTTCCCCAAAATAGGGTTTTTCTATACCCATGGTTCTTTTTTGAAAAATGAAATTGGGAATCAATTGTGATGCATTATGGTCAGTTAATGTGTTTTAAGTATATATTCATGGTTAATTCTTGTTATTCACTCAAGATTCGCGCGGACCCATATCTTCCCAAAATTTCATGAAAACCTTGAATTGATGTGGTGAATTGTGAAGAAGTTGAATATGATGATTGACTATATTGATGTTCATTATGTAATTTATTCTTGAATTTACCTTAATTATGCACTGGTTATGTATTCTTTGGTAATTGAAGTATGGAGGCAATGAAAGGGCAAGAAGGTATGAAAGTTGATTCTTGTTGAATTCAATTAAGAAGTATGAGTTACTTAGATTGTGATATTTACATGTCTTATGTGTTCTTGTGATGTTGATTGCAAGTATTCCTCATACTTAACCCTAGAATATTGAATTTATTATGAAGTATGCAAGTATGTTATGATATGTTTATTATATGAGTGAAATTAGTGTCTCATGATTATAATAAAGTGTTGAGTAAAAGGTTTACTCACTTATATGTGGTATCTACAGTGACATGATAGTTCTTATATATGAATACTGATAAGCTATTTTAATAAGATGTTCAGGGGTTTACAAAAGATTAATATGATCTTGTATGATGAGTATGATGATTACTAAAGGTAATAAAAGCATAGCACCGAAAGGGCATGTAAATGAGATGGAGGTCTCACAATTAGAAGGTCGGCCTCCCACATGGGTTTCTTCACATTTAGCATGTCCGAATTCCGAGGATATGTGTTGTCTCATTAGATGGAAACCTCCATGTTAGTAAGTCAAGGTATCTAGTAACAATCTCCTTGACCCCTTACTATGTGCCCACATACGACTATATCTTAGTGGATCAACCTAAATAGCTATCTAAGAATGGTTACACCTTAGGAAAGTTTTAACCCTCTCTTTTTGGTGTGGTTAGAGAACACCAGATTCCATGTAGCTCACATGGTCTCATGTTTCTTATTGCATTATCTTCCCATATGTAATATGGTAAATAAATAAGTTAAGTATGTGAACTATTGTTAGGGCTTGTCTTAAAGGTTACTACATAGGGTGATGGATGGTATGTGACTTCTCTTGCTCATTGCACATGAGGGATCCTAATGGATGGTCTTAGTAGTGTTCTTGTATGAGTAAGTTTATTTCATGTTATGCATACCAAGTTTATATGAACTTATGAATCAAGCATGTTATTATAAGTTATGAAATTATGTTAGTGTGTACGTAATAAGCAACTTAATGTGATGCTTAGTTTTAGGGGTATGGGGTTCTATTCTTCGCATTGCAAAAGTATTGCTTTGGGTTGCTTAAGTGTTGGGTTGATATGATGTTGGGCTGACTTATATTATTCCAAATATGTGTATGTTAAGTTTTTGAACATAAAACATGGATTTGACTAAATTGTGCCTTTTCTGTGCATTGATGATTTCATGCATAGGAACCATATTTAGTACGTGTGTTTTGTACAACCCATATTTCATCTATTTTCCCTCAACATTGTAACAACTGGCCATTAAGGAGCTTCTAGTTAACTTTGGAAGGGTACTTGAATTTTTTCCCCCAAGTAGTGGTGAGTCCTCCAACTTTGATGATGGTGCTTTTGATATAACCTAGTGTATTGATATAGTCTAAAAGACATTCGTTGCTTCCTTATTATTAAAGACAATTTTTTTAAGCCCTAGTTGGCATAATTTACTTGTGTAAGGGCTATGCCCAAATATTGTACTTTCTTTAGATGGTTTAATGTGAGACGACATAATTAGAATAATTCATTATATGTTGATTATGTTAACTATGCGAGAAGCCTATCTAAGCTTCCTTAGTGAGGAATCTAAGTACACTCCATATGTATATATGCTTAGTATGTGAGAGGTCTATGTATACCTCAATATGTATAAATTTTCAAACTTTTATGCATTTTGACCTATGAAATGTAATGATGATTGCTAAGAGTCTAGTCTGAGTCCTGTTCGAGGACGACGATGCCGATTGTGTTTAGAGGGTGGTCCCAGTTCATGAGAAACTCGGTATCAGTGTATGAGGTTAAATAATCTTAGGATTGATGTCTCACTAAATTGACATCAAGTAGAGTCATGTTCATGATTGTGAAGCATGCCACAATTATAAAGGAGAGTCTATGTGATGTTCAAGAAAATCTCACTTTGTTGATATTCTTGAAGTCTACAGTCTTAATTGTACATGTCCTTACCTCTAGAGTCTTAATTGTACATGCCCTTACCTTGTAATCGCTTTCTTGTGCTTATGTGCAATGAATACAAGATGTAACAATACTCGAAGGGTCGAAGAGGACGATTTAAATGAGGTAGTTCTCCTTCTGGCTCCTCAAAACCCTCAAGATCCTATTGATGAAAAAGATATGTCTAATTTTGAGATAAGGGTGGTCATTTATATCTTGACCCAAGTGTTGGATACTCAAGTTTCAAGGGATACTAGGGTGCAAATGGTTCCCAAGCTAGAACTACCGCATCAAGATAAGGGATTTCACATCCTACTTTCTTTGGGTCCAAGGTGTAGGAGGACCCACAAGGGTTAGTTAATGAAGTGTTCAAAGAACTATATGTTATGGGGGTTTCTTCTCATGAAAAGGTTGAACTATCCGCCTACCAACTCTAAGATGTGGCTCAAGTTTGGTATGAGCAATGGAAGGATGAGAGGTCGGATATAGAAGGTCAGATTACTTAGGGAGCTTTCAAGACGACTTTTCTTGATAGGTTATTTTTGTTGGAACAACGAGAGAGGAAATGCAAGAATTCATCAACCTACGCCAAGGGGGTATGAGTGTGAAGGAGCATAGTCTCAAATGCACTCAACTTTCCAAGTATGTTCCTACTATTTGGTCGATTCTAAGTCCACGATGAACAAATTTGTTATGGAGATATCCAATCTTATGGTGAATAAATGTATATCGGCTATGTTGATTCCTAGCATGGACATCTCTCGTCTCATGGTTCATGCCGAACAAATTGAGGAGAAAAATCTTAAGCAAGTTTGTTGGGAATTGAACAGGACAAGGGTCGTTGATGGAAATTCTTCTAAGGCTAGATTTGAAGTGCAAGATAAGACAAGGTTCAAAAAGAGGTCCCCCTATAAAAAAAAATTCTACCATTCAAAGGGTCAACAAAGGTAAAGGGTCCATAACCAAGCTTAAGAAGGGGAAAGGTAGTTTCGTTATATGGAGTAGTCTCCTTGTGCTAAATGTAATAAGAAACATGAAGGCTAGTATCTAGTTGGTATAGGAAATTGCTATGGTTGTGGCAAGAGTGGTCACATGAAGAGGAATTATCCTATGATGAAGGCTTAAGGGAGAGAAAATTCTCAAGCACAGGCAAGTGCTTCCCAATTTTGATCCTCCTATGAAAAATCATTTTTGTTCTCTTCATGCTAGAGGTGAACAAGAGAAGTCTCCCGATGTCGTCATTGGTATGTTACAAGTGTTCTAGTTAATGTCTATGATTTACTTGAACCCAATGCTACATTATCATTTTTAACTCTAATAGCTAGAAGATTTGATGTTCTACCTGATATTTTGAGTAAACCATTTATGGTTTCGATTCCGGTGGGTTACTCCGTTGTGGCTAGAAGAGTGTTTAGGAGTTGTCCTATAACATTGCCCAATAGAGTTCTTTGGTTGACACAGTAAAACTTGATATGTTTGACTTCAATGTCCTATTAGGGATGGATTGATTGCATGCTTGTTTTGCTTCCACAAATTGTAGAACAAGGGTAGTCAAGTTCCAATTCCCAAATGAACCCGTGTTAGAGTTGAAGAGGGAAAAATCAATCCCTAGAGCTCGAATTAATTCGTGTCTAAAATATTATAAAATGATCTATGAAGGGTGTCTCTACCATATTGTGAGGGTTAAGGACCTCAAATTTGAGGTCCCTTCATTAGAGTCGATATCCGTACTGAGAGATTTTCTGAATGTTTTTCCTGATGACTTGCCCGAAATTCCTTCTTCATGGGAAATACACTTTGTTATAGACTTGTTGCCGGATAAAAGATCTATCTCAGTCCCTCCTTACCGGATAGATTCGGCCGAGTTGCAAGAACATAAGCTTGAAATTGAATATTTACTTGACAAGGATTTCATAAGACTTAGTATTTCTCCTTAGGGTGCTCCAATGTTGTTTTTAAGAAGAAAGATGGGTACCTTAGGATGTGCATCGACTGTCGTCACCTAAATAAGGTTACTACTAAGAATGACTATCCTCTCCGTAAGATCAACAATTTGTTTGACCAATTGCAAGGGGAAAGAAATTTTACTTAGATTAACTTGTGATCAGGTTATCACAAACTTAGGGTGAGAGTAGAGGACATACCTAAAACCGATTTATGGACTAGGTATGTTCACTATGAATTCCTAGTCATGTTCTTTGGTCTAACAAATGCTTCGACGTCTTTCATGGACCTAATGAATAGGGTGTTCTGATATTATCTTGACTCATTTGTGACTGTATTTTATTGATGATATTTTGGTGTACTCCAAGAGTAAACCGTAACATATGGATCATTTGAGGGTAGTGATGCAAATTCTTAAGGAACACCAACTCTTTGCCAAGTATAGCAAGTGCCATTTTTTGTTGAGATCAGTGGCGTTTCTTGGTCATATTATCTCAAATGAGGGTACAGAGGTTTATTACCGAAAGAAAACCGAGGTGTTTAAGAACTGGTCTAGACCATTGTCTCCAACTAACATGAGATGTTTCGTGGGTTTAGCCGGGTACTATAGGAGGTTTGTGGATAGTTTAGCTTACATTGCTTCTCCTTTGACTACATTGACCAAAAAGAGTATTAAATTTGAGTGGTCGGAGGCATGTGAAAGAATTTTCCAATGTCAAAAGATAGCTTACCTCCACTCCGATGTTGACTTTACCAGAGGGTACCACGGGTTTCATGGTATATTGTGATGCATCGCGAGTGGGTTCGGGGTGTGTTCTTATGCATCATGGAAAGAAAGTAACCTATGCCTCTAAAAAACTCAAGGTGCATAAGAAGAATTATCCAACTCATGATCTCGAGTTAGTGGTCATAGTGTTTGCTTTGAAAATATGGAGGAATTATTTGTATGGTGTTCATGTAGATGTTTATAACGACCATAAGAGTCTTCAATATGTTATTTACTCAAAAGGAGTTGAATCTCCATCAAACAAGATGGTTGGAATTATTGAAAGATTATGACATGAGTGTTATAGAACCCTGACAAGGCCAATGTGGTTGTCGATACTTTGAGTCGTATGACATAGGTAGTGTGTCTCATGTAGAAGAAGGCAAGAAAGACCTAGTGAAAGATGTTCATAGGTTTTGTAGATTTGGTGTTCGGTTGAAAGATTCTCCAAATGGTTGTTTTGTGGTCCACCATAACTCCAAATTTTCTTTGGTGGTTGAGGTGAAATCTACAACAACATCTTGATCCGCTATTGATGGAGTTAATGGGATCGGTACTTAGTAAGATGAATGAGTCATTTTCCTAGGGGGAGGGTGTGATAAGGTACCAAAATTGATCATGTGGATAAGATGTTGATTATTTGAGGAGCTGGATTCTAGATGAAAATCATGGTTCTGCGTATTCAATTATTTGGGTTCTACAAAAATGCATCATGACCTTAGAGAAGTATTTTGGTGGGATGTCTTGAAAAGGGACATAGCGAAATTTGTTGCAAATTGTCCAAATTTCCAATAAGTGGAAGACGAGCACCAAAAGTCGAGTGACTTACTTCATGAAATACAAGTTCCCACTTGGAAGTGGGAAGGCATTTATATGGACATTATAGTGGGTTTTCCTCGGACACAAAGGAAAAATGACCCTATATGGGTGGTGGTGGATTGGATGACCATATCCGCTAATTTTAATCCTGTTAATTCCACCAACTTGGTGGAGGATATGCAAAGATATATATGGATGACATTGTGAGTCTTTATGGTATTCCACTATCCATCATATTGGATAGGGGTGCACAATTCACATCTAGATTTTGGAGGTCAATTCGAAAAGGGTTGGGTACAAGAGTAAAGTTAATGTTACAACCCAAAGTACTCCCTAGGGGTAACCGGTGTCGTCGTCCTCTAAGAGTATTAAGACAAGACTCTTAGTATTCTTCATCACATATCATAGGCCAAAACACGGATAAATTTAAAACTTTGCATATATACGCAATGAGGTTTACATATACCTCTACATAGGAAGCATACATAGGCTTCTCACTTAACATTTAACCACAACATAGTCCAATAGTTCGTCTCACATTTAACAATCTAACGATGAATTGAATAGTTTGGGCAAAGCCCTTAGTCTATTACAATATGCCATACAGGCTACAATGAAGTTTCAACATATAAATGGAATAATTGTCTCAAACATAGACAAAACTACTAAGGCTTGATAAGTGGTTCTATCCTCGGATCTTGTGAGAACTCACCAATTGACTTAGGAAAGAGCCAAGTCTTATTCTTCAATGACCACGAATATCCTCAATGGATGAACCTAAAATGTTTAGGGGAAAGGGAAGAAATATGGGTTTGTACAAAACGCATGTACTAAGTATGCTCATATGCACAAAAGTCATCAATGCATGAGAAAATGACAATTTGGTCATAACCATTCTTTCAATCAATTTAACTAAACATGCATATATAAGAACCATAATAAGTCAATTCTACATAATAGAAACCCAACATGTAGATCACCCTAGTAATACTTGTGCAATGCCAAAGATAGAACCCCATAATCCCATTTAAGGATAAGTATCACATTAAGCAACCCACTTCATACTTACAAAAAAAATATTAACATAACCATAATATTAATCATATTCATAATCATAAAAGAACACTACTAGAACCATCCCTTAGGATCCCACCTGTGCAATGAGTAAGAAACCTATACCCTCCGTCACACTATGTAGTAGCCTTCAAGACAAACCTATTGAGAGTTCACATGCATAATTATTTATTACTTTTACATTAGGTAAAGAATTGAAATAACCAACATGATACCATATGAGCTACATGGAATCCGATGTTCTACTCCCACACAAAAAAATAGAGAGTTAACACTTGCCTAAGGTGCAACCACTTGTACATAGCTATTTAGGTGGGTCCACTACAATAGAGTCCTACGTGGGCACATAGTGAAGATTTTAAGGAGATTATTTCTAGAACCTTGAATTAATAATGTGTAGGTTTCCATCTCATGACACAACACATAATTAGGGAACCCAGACTTACGAATGTGAGGAAACCAATGTGGGAGGTCGGACTTGCTAAGCTTGAGACCTCCATCTCATTAACATGCCTTTTTGGTGCTAAGAATTTATTCCCTTTAGTAATCATCATACTCACTATAAAAGATCACATTAGTCTTCTCTAGACCCCTATGTGAACATCTTAGCATCGTAGCTCATAGGAATTCATAAGTGAGAACTACCCTTTCACTTTAGAAACCACATACAAGTGAGTAAACCATTCACTTAACACTTTATTATAATCATGAGAAACCTACTTTCAATCATATAATATTCGTATCATATCATACATACATAATTCATGTCTAATTCAATGCCTTAGTGTTTAGGATGAGGAATTTCTAGCATCAACATCACAACCACACATTAGACATAGGAACATTAACACGTAAGTATCATAATTCACGATTGAATCCAAAAGAATCAATCAACATACCTCTTTCTCCCTTCCAAGAACCTTCATACTTCCATTAACATGAATACATAACCAATTACATAAACGTGGTAAATTCAAGAAGCAATTACATAATTAACAACAATGTACTCAATATATATATTCATAATCTTCACAATTTACCATATTAATTAAAGGTTTTCATGAAAGTAGTGGAAGGACATGGGTCTAGGGAAATATCATAGGAAATCATCAATTAACCATCAATATATATTTAAACAACCTTAATTAATCACAATTAACAAAAATTGATTCATATTTTCATTTTTCAAAGAAGACCCATGTGTAGAAGAAAAACCTAGATTTCGGGGACTTTAGAAATCATCTTTTGGAGGGAAGTCTTGGGGAAAGGAATCCCAAGAGTGAAATAAATCATGCCTTAATGAAAATTAATCCACGAAATTGAGTTAGAAAAACTTGAAGCTTGATCTTCTTCTAGGAACCTTATTGGTCTTCAATGGAGTTTTGATGTAAGAGAGAGATTTTTGAGTTCAACTTGTGGGACTTTGTTTGAATGATAAAATTGACCTAAAACTGACCCGAAAATATCATAAAGTCACCCAACAAATCATTCAAAAGGCCCCTCACTTAAATGAGTTCATTTGTGAAGTCAAAACACCCTAAATATGACTTTTATGATATCTAGGAAGTAGGTGCTCGTCAGGAGGCTAATTCCCTAAATTATTTTTGAAATTTGAAGTAGGTTCTATTTCATCCCCCCGTCGTGATTCAAACTCCATATCTCCACGTCATGGCTGCGTGTCGCGTAGCAGCCACCAGATACCTGCCTGCGCAGCTGCCTTGGCAGCTTGCTCGCCCAAGTTCGGGTCCTCCCCGAGGACCTTTCGGATAGTCCTTGGGGTGTTTTGACTAAAATTTTGGACCCTCTATACTGCACTATACCTATTCAAAGAATTTTTGCATGTTTTGGACTCCATATGACCCTTCGAAACCTTCACCAAACATAGGGACGTCAACTAGTAAAATTTTGCTAGTTTCTAGATGTTAATTCTTTTCTTTAATCCTATTGATACAATACTTATCAAACAAGTTATTTATACTTATTAGATATAAAACCATCATTACTCAACATACAAGTCTCTAGTATAAGCCGTGGAAGTTTTCGGGTGTGTCAATATTCCCCCCCCCCCCTTGGGAACATTTGTCCCCAAATGATACTCTAAACCTCTTTATAGAAAGAAAAACTCAAGACTAGTAGCCAACCAACTAAAAATACAATAGAATGAGTCACATTTTATAGGAGGAATTCTAAAATCCTTTATATACATAAACAGAGCAATAAAAATTCGAACTTAATCAACAGGTATCATAACAAAAAATGAACTTTTCATATCACAAAAGGAGTACTACCTTCTCCATTTCAATATGATCTCAATATGAACATGAAAAGTTGACATGTTGATTCTTATCAAAACAATATCAATTATGCTCATTATAATATTTCATGAACACTTATAGCACACATCACACTCAAGTGAAAGATAAAATAATAAACATATATTATGGAAAAACAAGAACTCAACTTAGGCATGAATTTTTACTATAATATGCACATATTTGTACAACGATGATAAGTTTAGCATTATTCATAATAGTCATATAAGGAATTACTAACCTTAATCTTGGCTAGTAGTAAGGAGGAAAATATGAGGGTAACGGGACTTCATGTCGGCCTTGCACTCCCATGTTGCACCCTCAACAAGGTGGTTCCTCCATAGAAGTTTTACGGAGGCAACCTCCTCATTCCTCAATTTCATAACTTGGCGATCCAAGATCTCAACCGGGACCTCTTCATAAGAAAGGTCCTCTTTTACCCCCTAAGCCTTCTATAGAGAGAATGGAAATCACATCACTTATACATTTCTTATGCATAGAAACATGGAACACTGGATGAATCATGGCCAACTCATTTCGAAACATCAGTTCATAGGAAACACTCCCAACTCGCATCAAAATTTCATACAGGACGACATAATGAGGACTAAGTTTCCCTTTCTTTCCAAACCTCATCACCATTTTCATGGGTGAAATTTCTAAATAGACACAATCTCCTACTTCAAATTCAAGGTCCCTCTTTCTAATGCAGGCATAGGATTTTTGCGCACATTGAGCCATTTTTATTCTATCTGTTATAACTCAAACTTTCTCGTGGGATTCATAAACCAAATCGGGACAAAGTAGAGAAAACTCACCTACCCCATGCCACCCAATCGCGGATCTACACCTTCTACCATAAAGTTCCTCAAAGTGTTCCATAGAGATAGTCGAATGGTATCTATTGTTGTAGGACAACTCTATTAAAGGTAGGTGGTCATTGCAATTACCTTTGAAGTCAATGAAACATGCCCTCAACATATCTTCAAGAGTTTGAATGGTGCGTTACGCTTGTCCATCAGTCTTGGGATGAAAAGTTATGCTAAGCTTCACCTTCGTACCAATCCCACTTTGGAAAGCGTTACAAAAATGGGAGGTAAATTGAGTACCTCTATCCAAAATGATGGACAAAGAGGCTCTATGTAAATTCACTATCTATTTAATGTTAAATTTGGCATAATATTTCGCCGAATATGTGACTTTGATGAGAAGGAAATGTGTGGACTTGGTAGCCTATCCACAATGACCCATATCAAGTCATGTTGTCTTCTAGTAAGTGGAAACCCACTACAAAGTCCATACTAATATCCTCCCATTTCCATGTTGAAATATCTATATTTTGAGTCAATCCACCTGGCATTTGATGCTCCACTTTCACTTGTTGGCAATTTGGAACTTAGCAACAAAATCCACTATGTCTCTTTTCATACCATTCCACCAATAAGTATCTCATGAATTGCGAAACATCTTTGCGGCACCCGGGTGTGGAATACCAAGAGTCATGAGACAGTTCCATGATCAATCCCCTTAAGCCATCCATATCAAGTACACACAATCTTCCATGGTGCCTAAGCCCTCATATTCTCCTTGCGAGAAAGACTCATTAGAATTACTAAGGATTGTTTCCTTCGACTCCAGCCATAGAGGATCAAGGTGTTGCTTGGATTTCACCTCAACCACTAAATATGACTGGGAGTTGTGGCAAAAAATAAAACCACCCTTTGGAGAGTCTTCTAGTCGGACACCCAAACGAGCTAAACTGTGAACCTCTTTTACTAACTCATTGTTGTCATCAACCACATGAGTCACACTACCCATGGACACTATACTCAAGGCATCCTCTACCCTACTAGCTTTTCCAAGATTGTAAAGGACACTCATATCATAGTCCGTTAAAAGTTCCAACCATCTTGTTTGATGTTGGTTCAAATCTTTTTGGATAAACACATATTGTAGACTCTTGTGATCGGTGAATACATCAAGATCTACCCCATAGAGATAATGTGTCAAAATTTTCAATGCAAATACCACGGACGCAAGCTTACAGTCATGAGGTGGGTAATTCTTCTCATGAGGCTTAAGATGCCTAGAGGCATGCATTATGACTTTGTGGTGTTGCATAACCACACATCCTAAACCCACTCGGTAAGCATCACAATACATCACAAACCATTCGTTACCCACTAGTAAAGTCAATATCAAAGCGGAGGTGAGTCTGTATTTCAAAAATTGGAAACTTTTTTTTCAAAATTCTGACCATTCGACTTCGAATTCTTTTGGGTTAAGGTCGTTTATGGAGATGCGATAGACGAAAATCCCTCAACAAGCCTCTTATAGTAACTGGCCAACTCTAGAAAAATTTGGATGTCGGTGGAATTCAAAGGTCTAGTACAACTCTTGACTGCTTCCGTCTTCCTTCGACCAACCTCTACTTCTTCACTAGAGACAATGTGACCAAGAAATTTAACCGATCTTAACAAAAACATACACTTGCTAAACTTAGCAAAAAGATTGTTATCCTTGAGAACTTTAAGAATTATCCTCAAGTGTCTCATATGATCATTCTCACTTCTGGAGTATATCAAAATGTCATCAATGAAGACTATCACAAACAAATCACGATATTTTTTAAGAACTCGATTCATAAGGTCCATGAAAGACTCTAGGGCATTTGTAAGACCAAATGACATCACTAGGAACTCCACCACATCTTGTTCGGAATGCCATTTTTGTAATATCAACCTCCCTCACTCTAAGTTGATGATAACCCAACCTTAAATCAATCTTTGAAAATGAACTCGCTCCTTGGAGTTGATCAAAAAAGTCATCAATTTTTGGGAGAGGGTACTTATTCTTTATGGTGACTTTGTTCAATTGACAATAGTCGATTCGCATTCTCAAAGACCCATCCTTATTCTTCACAAACAATAATGGGGAACCCCATGGAGATATGCTTGGTTGTATAAGACCCTTATCTAGAAAATCCTTGAGTTGATCCTTTAGTTCTTTCAACTCTGCTGGAATAATCCGATAAGGAGGGATTGTAATAGGTTATGTATCCGACAATAAATCTATGCCGATGTCAATCTCCCATCGGGAGGAATTGTTGGAAGGTCATCGGGAAATACCTCAGGAAATTTCTTCACATCGGGTATTCACTCTAAAGAGGGACCTCAGATTCAAGATCCCTAACTCTTCCTATTTGGTAGAGACAACCCTTTGCAATTAATTTGCAAGCTTTTAAACATGAAATGTTCTTCCCCTAGGATTTGAGTTTCCTCCCTTCCACTCAAAAATGGGTTCATTTTGAAATTGAAATTTGACAACCCTTGTCCTAAAATCAATAGAGGCAAAACAAGCATGCAACAAATCCATTCCTACTATGACATCAAAAACTAGCATATCAAGTTCTACCAAGTCAACTAATGTAACTCTATTGGGAAAGGAAATAGGACAACATTTATAGACTCTATTACCCACCACGGAATCACCCACCGGGGTAGAAAATGAAAGATGTTCGTCTTATATGTCGGGTAGTGTATCAAACTTCATGGCTAAAAGAGGGATCACAAATGAAAATGTAGCTCCCTCATCCAACAGAGTGTATACATTCGAAGAAAAATAATTTTAACATACCGATGACCACGTTTGGTGAGCTCTCTTATGACATCAGGATTGGAGAGCATTAAAGCAATTCTTCTTAGGAGCATCCAGATTTGGGGCACTTGCTTGAGCTTGAGAATTTTCCCTTCCTTGAGACTTCATCATTGTGCAATCTATATTCATGTAACCACTCTTGCCACAACCATAGAAATTACCGTGCCAAATAGGCACTTACCATCAAGTATCTCATCAGATTTTGCACAAAGAGGCTTCTCAACATAATATCTTCCACCTTTCCCCTCTTGGGACTTGGGAGTAGGCACCTTACTCTTGTTTACAATTAGATCAGTAGAAGATCCTTGATTGGATAACCTCTTCTTGAACTTTGGCTTGTCTTGAACCTCAAATCTAGTCTTAGAAGAATTCCCATCTTCGGTTCTTATCTTCTTCAACTCCCTACCAACATGCTTAAGCTTTTGCTCCTCAATTTGTTAGGCATGAACCATAAGATGAGAGATGTCCATTCTAGGAATCAACATAGCGTACCTACACTCATTAATTACAAGATTGGATATCCCCATGACAAACTTGTTCATCTTAGACCTAAAATCTTTAACAATAGTATGAGCGTACTTGGATAGTTGAGTGAACTTGAGGCTATACTTCTTAATGCTCATACCCTCTTGACGAAGACTGATTAATTCTTTCATTTTTCTCTCCTTTAGTTCCAAGGGAAAGAACCTATCAAGGAAAGTTGCCTTGAAAGACTCCCAAGTAATCTGGCCTTCTCTAACTGACATCTCATCTTTTCATTGTTCATACCACACTTGATCCACATCTTGTGTTGATAGGCAGCAACTTCTGCCTTTTCTTGAGAAGAAACCCCCATCGCATCTAAAACTTTGAACATTTCATCAATTAACCCTTGGGGGTCCTTCTCCACCTTAGAACCAAAGAAATTAGGGGGATTTATCCGTGTGAAATCCTTAATACTTGAAGAGATAGTGCTAGCATTGGGATTTACTTACACCCAAGCATCCCTAGCAACTTCAGTATCTAACACTTGAGTCAAGCTATGAATAGCGGCCTAATATCAACATTAGACATAGCCCCATAATCAATAGGAACATGAGGGTTTTGAGTCTCCTCTCTGGACCTTCGAGCATTGTTCCTCCTTGTATTCATTGACAATAAGTACAAGAAATGGATTAGAAGAAAAGGACTAAATAGAGTTAAGATTCTTAGGCACGACTACGGAATAACAAAAGAGTGAAAGTTCCTAAGAACCATATAGTCTTTCATTCATAAGTGTTGCGCCCTTCACAATTATGAAAATGATACTACATAGACGTGGTTTAGTGAGACATCAATCCTAAGAATTATTTTAACCTAATGTTCTAATACCAAGTTTGTTACAACCCAAAGTACATCTAGGAGTAATCGGCATTGGCGTCCTCTAAGAGGACTTAAACAAGCCTCATAGCATTGGTCATCATATATCATAGTCCAATACACGGATAAATTTGAAACTTTTGATATACATGGAATGAGGTTTACATAGATCTCTACATAGGAAGCATACACAAGCTTCTCACTTAACATTTAACAACAACAAACTCTAATAGTTCATCTCACATTTAACCATCTAAAGAATGAATAACAATAATTTGGGCATAGCCCTTAGTCTATTACAATATGCCATATAGGATTCAATGAAGTTTCAACATAAGAATGGAATAATTGTCTCAAACATCGACAAAACTAATAAGGCTTCATAAGTGGTTCAATCCTCAAATCTCTTGAGGACTCACCAAATTACTTAAGAAAGAGACAAGTATTCTTCTTCAATGACCACAAATCTCCTCAATGGCCCGAACCTAAAATGTTTGGGGTAAAGGGAATAAATATGGGTTAGTACAAAACATATGCATAAGTATGGCTCCTATGCACAAAACTCATCAACGCATGAGAGAAGGAAAAGTTAGTCAAAACCATTCTTTCTATCAATTTAACTCAACATGCATATATATGAGAATAAGTTAATTTCACATAATAGAAACAAAAGATGTAGATACCCCAAGTAATACTTGTGCAATGCCAATGATAGAATCCCATATTCCATCCAAAAAGATAAGTATCACATTAAGCAACCCACTTCATACTTACACATAACTTATTAACATTTTTATAATCATAATCATAAAAGAACACTACTAGAACCATCCCTTAGGTTCCTACGTGTAACATGAGTAAGAGAAGTTTCATACCCTACCTCACCCTATGTAGTAGCCTTCAATAAAACCCTAATGAGTCACATACATACATATTCATTACTTTTACATTAGGGAAAGAAATTCAATAACCGACATTAGACCATGTGAGCTACATGAAATCCGATGTTCTACTACCAAATCCAAAAGAGAGGGTTAACACTTTCTTAATGTGCAACCGTTCATACATAGCTATCTAGGTGGATCCAGTAAGCTGGAGTCCTATGTGTGCACATAATTAAGGGTCAAGGAAATTGTTGCGAGAAACCTTAATTTACTAATGTGGGCACATAATTAAGGGTCAAGGAGATTGTTGCTAGAAACCTTGATTTACTAATGTGGAGGTTTCCATCTCATGATACAACACATAATTATGGAATCCAAGCTTACTAATATGAGGAAACCAATGTGGGAGGCCGTACTTGCTAAACGTGAGAACTCCATCTCATAAATATGCCCTTTTGGTGCTAGCTAAGCAGTTATTCCCTTTAGTAATCATCATACTCATTACACAATATCAAATTATTCTTCTCTAGACCCCTATGTGAACATCTTATCATCATAGCTCATAGGAATTCATAAGTGAGAACTACCCTTTCACTTTAGAAACCACATACAAGTGAATAACCATTCACTTAACCCTTTATTATAATCATGAGAAACCTACTTTCAATCATATTATACTCGTATAATGTCATACATACATAATTCATGTCAAATTTAATGCCTTAGGGTTAAGGATGAGGAATTTCTAGCATCAACATCACAACCACACATTAGACATAGGAGCATTACTATCTAAGTAACTCATAATTCACAATTGAATCCAAGAAGAACCAATGAACATACCTTTTTGTCAATTCCAAGAACCTTATTACTTCCATTACTAAGAATACGTAACCAATTACACAAAAAAGGTAAATTCAAGAAGCAATTACATAATTAACAACAATATAGTAAATCTATATGTTTAATCTTCATAATTCACCATATCAAATCAAGGTTTTCATAAAATTAGGGGTATCGGGAAATATCAAACAAAATCATCAATTAACCATCAATATATACTTAAAAACGTTAATTCATCACAATTAACAACAATTGATTCATAATTTCAGTTTTTAAAGAAGACCCATGTGTAGAAGAAAACCTAGATTTGAGGGATTTTAAATCAACTTTTGGAGGGACGTCTTGGGGAAAGGAAACCAAAGAATAAAATAAACCATACCTTAATGATGGTTAATACACGAAATTGAGTTGAAAAACTTGAAGGCATTATCTTCTTCTTGGAGCTCTATTGATCTTCAATGGAGTTTTGGAGGAAGAGAGAGATTATTGAGTTCAACTTCTGGGACATGGTTTGAGTGATAAAATTGACCTAAAGATTATCCTATTACATTATATAGTCCCAATAAATTATCCAAAAGACCCTTCACTTAAATGGGTTTATTTATGAAGTCAAAACACCATAAATATGACTTTTACGATATAGGGGAAGTACGTGCAGGTCGCGAGGCTAATTCCCCAATTTATTTTCGAATTTGAGCTGAGGTAGTAGGTTCCATGTCATTCCCTCATCTCTAGGCCAACTCCAGATCTCCACGTGATGGTTGCGCGTCGTGCAATAGCCATTAGAAACCTGCCTACGCGCAACTGCCTTTAGAGTTTGCTTGCCCAAGTTCGGATCATCCCCAAGGACCCTTCCGGTATTCCTTGGGGTGTAGTGACTGAAATTTTTGACTCTATATACTACAATATACCTATTAAAAGCCTTTTTGCAAATTTTGGACTCGATATGACCCTTCTAAACCTTCACTGAACATAGGGATGTCAACTAGTTAAATTTTGCTAGTTTCCTAACGTTAAGGCTTTTCTTTAATACTTTTTCTCCAATACTTCTCAAACAAGTAATTTATACTTATTTAGGTCTAAAACCATCATTACTAAACATATAAGGCTCTAGTATAAGTCATGGAAATTTCTGAGTGTGTTAGTTAAGCACCGCTTTTCATCCTTAAACGGATGGTCAAGCGGAGCGTACTATTCAAACACTTGAAAATATACTTAAATATTGTGTGATTTATTTAAAGGGAAGTTGGTATGAACACTTGACTTTGGTTGATTTCTCTTATAAAAATAATTACAATTTGACTATATCCATGGCTCTTTTTGAGTAGGAGATGTAGATCTCCGGTTGGTTGGTTTAAAGTTGGCGAGTCACTTTTTTGTCCCGAATAAATCTATGAATCTTTGAAGAAAGTTCATATGATAAGGTACAGATTCAAAACAGCCTATATCCGGAAAAAGTCTTATGCCGACAATACAAGAAAAGAACTAGAATTTGAAGATGGTGACAAGGTGTATTTGAAAATTTCCCCTATGAAAGGAGTGATGAGATTTTGTAAGAAGGTGTAGTTAAACCCTCATTTTGTGGGTCCCTATGAAATTTTTCAAATGGTCGAAAAGGCTGCATACGAATTGAGATTACCTAGTGAACTAGCTTTGGTTCATCCGGTATTCCATTTCTCCATGCTTAAGAAGTGCATTGGGGACCCCGAGTCCATTCTTTCTATTGAGGGTCTATGTGTGGATGAGAACCTCTCTTATGAAGAGGTTCCAGTAGAAATCCCTTATCGACAAGTGAAGAAGTTGAGGAACAAAGAGGTGGCCTCCGTAAAGGTGTTATGGAGGAACCACTACTTGAGGGAGCAACATGGGAGGCCGAGGCCGACAAAAAGTTCCGTTGTCCTTATCTCTTTAATAATTACGTTTAGGTATTCCTATTATCAATGAAAATAATGAGTTAATTATTATTTGACTTGTTTTGCAATGATATGCATAATTATAGTAAAACTTTTTGCTAAATGGAAAGATGCTCTCTTGCTTGATTTGAACTTATTTGTGTATTTGGTATGTTGTTACCTTCATGAAGTGATATTTAGTGTGTTGATGTGTTTTGAAAGGATATTTTGCATAAGTGACTTTTTGATGTTATGTTGAGCTCTTGTTGATGTTGAGAAGGTAGTTCCTTATGTAGTGATTTTGAGCTCGTATATGAAATAATTTATGTTATGATTTGATATAAGTAAATTCCACGTTTTTATGTTGATTTGAGTTGTAAATCATGTTAATTATATATGTTGTCGGTTGGGCTGCTTGTATTGAGTCTATCCTTTCCCTTCCAAAGATTTTTATTGTCGTCCGGGACGAACGTTCCTAAGGAAGGGGGGATAATGTAACATTCTGAAAGCCCAAGACCTACTCTAGAGACTAACATGTAGAACTAAGGTTGGTAAAAATGTTTCTAAGCCTAATATAATGTTTATAAACAATTTAGGAAGTATTAGATTCAAGACATCAAGAAACGTTCAAGACGCCTAGAAGCTATTGTAATTAAACTAGTTAAAGGTCCTTAGGTTTCATGAAGTTTTGGAGGTGTTATATGAGGTATAAAACTTGTAAAATGGTAAAATCCTATGTATAGGGTGGAAACGTCAAGGTTCGATCCCCAAGGGTCTCCTTAGTGGTCGACGAAGGGACCCAAAACTTGGCCAAGAAAGCTGCCAAAGAAGCAGCCAAAATTCACATGGATGAAGTGGGTCCGTCGTGGACTTGGTCCATTTTTTGCAAAAAATCATGTACAAATCACGGCAGAGAACAGACTTTACTGTCTTGAAAATTAATTTTAGAAATCATGCGGGAATAGCCCCGCAACTTGGACTTGTTCCCCGACGAAAATCAAAAATTTGGAATCAAGTTTGACTTCATTAATGGTAAATTTAAGTGAGGGGTATTTTTTTTATTTCATTGGATGTCTATATATTGATTTTCAATCAGTTTTAGCTCACATTTACTCACTCAAATTAATTCCCAAATCAAAACCCAAAAGCTCTCACCTTTCTATCTATTCAACCTCCTTTGGAGAAGTTTTGAAGCTTGAAGAAGAAGAAAAAATTCCAAAGTTTTATACTCAACTTGGAGGATAAAGTCTTGGTTAAGGTATGGTTCCTTGCACTCTTGGGATTTCTTTCCCCAATAGGTCCTTTAAAGAGATTTTCAAACTTCCCCAAATTAGGGTTTTTCTCTACACATGAGTCTTCTTAGAAAAACAAAATTAGGAATAAATTGTGATGAATTATGGTCAATTAATTTTTTTAAAATATATATTCATGGTTAATTCTTGTTATTCACTCAATATTCCCATGGACCCATGTCTTCCCCCAATTTAATGGAAACCTTGAATTGATATGGCGATTTATGAAGAGGATGAATATGTTGACTGACTACATTAATGTTTATTATGTAATCGCTTCTTAAATTTACCTTAATTATGCATTGTCTATGTATTCTTTTGTAATTGAAGTATGGAGGCAATGAAAGGGAAAGAAGGTATGAAAGTCTATTCTTCTTGAATTCAATTAGGAAGTATAAGTTATTTAGATTGTGATGCTTCTATGTCTAATGTGTGGTTGTGATGTGATAGAAAGTATTCCTCATCCTTAGATTGTGATGCTTCTATGTCTAATGTGTGGTTGTTATGTGATAGCAAGTATTCCTCATCCTTAACCCTGTACAATTGAATTGGTGATGAAGTATGCAAGTATGTTATGGTATGATTATTATATGATTGAAAGTAGTTTCTCATGATTATAATAAAGTGTTGAGTGAAAGGTTTACTCTTTTGTATGTGGTTTCTAAATTTAAAGGATAGTTCTCACTTATGAATACTCATGAGATATTTTGATAAGATGTTCACATAGGGGTCTAGAAAAGACTAATGTGATCTTGTATGATGAGTATGATGATTACTAAAGGTAATAAATTCTTAGCACCGAAAAGGCATGTAAATGATATGGAGGTCTCACATTTAGCAAGTTTCGCCTCGCACATGGGTATCTTTACGTTTAGAAAGTCGAAATACCATGATATGTGTTGTCTCATAATATGGAAACATCCACCTTAGTAATTCAAGATTTCTAGTAACAATCTTCTTTACCCTTAACTATGTGCCCACATAGGACTATAGCTTAGTGGATCCACCTAGAAATCTATGTAAGATTGGTACACCTTTGGCAAGTGTTAACCCTCTATTTTTGGTGTGGGAGGAGAATACGGGATTCCATGTAGCTCACATGGTCTTATATTGGTTAATGAACTATATTCCCTAATTTAATATGATTATGAATAAGTCAAGTATGTGAATTATTATTAGGGCTTGTCTTAAAGGTTACCATATAGGGTTAGGGAGGTTATGTGACTTGTCTTACCCATTTCACATGTGGGATCCTAAGGGATGGTCTTAGTAATTTCTTGTATGAGTAAGTTGATTTCATGTTACGTATATCAAGTATATATGAACTTATGAATCAAGCATGTTATTATAAGTTATGAGATTAGGTTGTGTGTATGTAATAACTGACTTAATGTGATGCTTAGCTTTGGATAACGTTGTGGGGTTCTATTCTTGGCATATCACAATTATTGCTTTGTATTGCTTATGTGTTCGGTTAATATCATGTTGCATTGACTTATATTATTCCAAATATGTGCATGTTTAGTTGTTGAACATAAAGCATGGTTTTGACTAATTTGTGTCTTTTCTCATGCTTTTACGATTTCATGCATAGGAACCATATGTAGTTCATGTGTTTTGTACTAACCCACATTTCTTCCTTTTTCCTCTAACATTGTAGGTTCCGTCCATCAAGGAGCTTATAGGCCACTTTTAAAGGATACTTGGACTTTTTCCTCTAAGTAGTTGTAACAACCCTAAAAATGGATAATATAAGAAATGCTTAATGTGTCAAGAATACCTATGATTAGACCAGGGTTCACACGGATTGATGCGCGTATAACCAGACCTCAGAACCATTTCTACAGCGAAGCCAACTAACTTGGAGATTTATTTGAGATTGGAAAGGTTGGGTCCAACCATGTAGGGCTCTCGAATACGAAGATTTACTTGAAGGAGTCTTTACCAGACTTTGAAAGGGAAAATCTTAGGTATTGAGGGTCTAGGGGTAAAATGGCCTTTTTCCAGGTTAAGGGTAGTATCGTAATTACCCTAAATATACAATTAATTATTTAATTAATAAGGTGGATGGTTATTTTGGAGAGAGACGTCCGAAAATGGGCTCTTGAAGTGAAGTCTTACTCCACCAGGGTTCGAACCTAGGTGGAAGCAATGAATTAAAGTGATTTTTTATTTAAAGCTATTGAATTAATGTAATTAATTTATTTATTATTATAAATTATCTGATTTAAAATAAAATAAAAATTAGATTTTTATTAAACAAACAAAACCTTATTGACGAAGTCCTAAAACTAGACTCCTAAGCCTCCTACAACTCCCACTCTCTCAAGTTTATCACTCCACTCTCATGCTCAATGTCTCTTACTCTTTCAAATGTTTTTAATCTTCAAAAATAAGATACAAAAGCATAAAAATAAACAAAGTTCTTCACCCTTGAAGAGCTCACACGAAATCACAAGAAAAAAAACATTAATCGCACACTAGGCTAAGGGAGGTTGTCATTCGAGTGGAGTTTATATTGAGGAGGTTTAGAGGTGTTCTTAGGTGAAGTTTTTGGGCAGAAAGTCAAGATTTTGGCGTCAAAAAGGTGTGGGTTCTCTTCTCTCTTGGTCCCTTTCCCAAGAGACCCCTTAAGATTCACAATTTTCATTCCGAAAACTAGGATTATTCCCCGTTGCATGTCCCTTTCTTTATCTACCAATGAATCATAGGTTTTCTATGTTTGCTGGTAGAAAATTAGGGACGAAACATGTTTTCGTGATGATTATGTGTTTATATGTATGTTTTGAATTATGTGACTTATGTTGATGTCTCCAAAAATGTAACTACGTGTGTATGTGTATGTTGTCGTGGCTATTGTTCATGGTTTAGGAGTTGAAATGGCGTGATAGTTCTTTATATTTCATTTACACATTTTGATGTAAATGTGATGTTCATATGAGTTGAAATGTGACAGATTTGAGGGATAATGTTTTGGCTAAATGAATACATGAAGACACACCTAAAATTTTCTAAATGCACTACGAAATACCCCTAAGAACTACGGTGTAACTTGATGAAAGGATGGTGAAAAATTAAAATAAAATTTCCTGCTTCTATTGATGAATTTCGGTCAGCAAAGAGGGTTCAAAATGTTGAAAAAAAATAATTAAAGTAAGTGAGGTCAAGGAGGATTGAACCCATGACCTTACCATGTTAAAAACTATGAAAGTAAAGAAGTAAAAAGAAATGTGGTGAAGGGGATTCGAACAATGGTATTGGCTGGAAAATGTAACTTAAAAGAAAAAAAATAAGAAATGAGGGGAGTGGAGTTCGAACCCACCACCTCTCAATCAGATTTAAGGAAGAGTAAAAGAAAATTGAAATAATATGTGAGGCATGGGAATCGAACCCACGATCTCTAGGCAGTGAAGGAGAGTAAAGAAAATGAAATAAAAGAAATGTGAGGCGTGGGGATCGAACCCACGACCTCTAGGAAGTGAAGGAGAGTCAAAGGAAATGAAAGAAAAGAGATGTGAGGCGTGAGAATCGAACCCACGACCTCCTAGGCAGATTTAAGGAGAAAATTAAAAGAAATTAAAGAGGGGCTGTGGGAGTTCGAACCCACAACCCCTCGGCCAAAGGAGAGAAATTAGAAGTAATGAAAATAAAATTTAAATGAGGTTGTGGGGGTTCGATCCCACATCCTCTTTGTTCTATTAAGCAAAAAATTAAGGGAAATATAAAATAAAGGCTTTGGGGATCAAACTTGGGTCCCCAAGACGTATGGATTAAATAAAGTAAATGGAAAAAAATGTACGTGTTGTCCAAGGGATTTAAAACCGGGTTCCCTTGCCTAACTTCCATATCGATACATAAGTCATACGTGAATTAAATATTCAAGAATAATGTTGCCTATTTATATCAAAATTGAGATCCTGGCATAGGTAGAAAATGCATAAGTCTTGTACCACATAATCCTAGGAAGATATGAATCACTTAAACGAACTATGAACAAAGACTCATGGCTTGTATGTATAGACCCATGAGTTTAGCATACATCTAAAAATAAGTGAAACTAAGATGTATGCAATGAACTGATGAAATGAACAAAGAAATGATGAAATGAACAATGAAATGATGAAATCCTAGAAGGGTTGAGTAAGAGTGTGAAACACTAAATGGTCAAGTGCATTGACATATGATGAAATGAACAATGAAATTATGAAATGAACAAATAAATGATGAAATGAACAATGAAATGTTGAAACCCTAGAAGGGTTAAGTAAGAATGTGAAACACAACAAATGGCCAAGTGCATTGGCATATGATTAAATGAACATTTGCGTAAAATAGGGTGAGTAATTATGAAGAGAAAATGTGTTAATATTAATCAATGTGGTGACATCATGATATGAGGATAATGTAAAATATGAGAGCAATCTCAAATGAGCCTAAGTAAATGTTACCAAAATGTACTCTCACCTATGAGAGTGTAAAGTTAATGAAGAGACCAATCTCTATGAACACTCTAATGAAAGTATTGAGATTAGCACACTTAATACTAATGATGAGATGATAAATCATCTATTGAGCTATGATTTTCTCATACTAGAAGCCATCTTCCATGACATATGAGTTGAATGTAATGGAACTTTATACTGAGCAACGATAGACTAACTATGAGCGGTGATACCTTCTTTCGGGAATGGCGGAGGTTCACGTAACTCTCATGGGATGAGACTGTCCAGCATGCCGGGTATGGGTTTTCTTATATCTCCTAGTCTTCAAAATTATACTTCCAATATAGGGATCTGGCGCAGTTCAATTCCCACGTACTCTAGCATGTTTATGGTCACTTTGGCCGGTGATTCCACCTTTTCGGTTTAGGGTTTCATGACACTAGATTTCATGATGCTCACATGATCTATGTCGCTTAAAGTTAAAGTTCCCAATGAATGATGAGCCCAACCTCAAATATGCACATAATAAAACGAATGATACCAAAGGTGTTAGGATAGGATAATCAAGAGGTGAGTTAGACTCAAGTAATGACACTAGGTATAGCTGTCATTGTACAACGAACCCGATGAAAGTCTTACATTACATCCTAGGTATAGCTGGTGTTTACACTGTGCCATGAAGGAAATGAAATTAAGTAAGTATGAATGAACAAAGCAGACTCTGTGTTTGCTAAAGCAAACTCCCTAACTGAGGTCCCATATGTTGAGCCCTCATTTTGCGAAGTCTTAATGTCAAGTCCATGATTCTATGGTCTCATGGAATAGGAATAAATGATATGAGCAACGTTATGTGTTATATGAATTATGATATGTACTTTGTGTACGTTGTTGTGTGCTGTGTGCAAAATGTTAAGTATGATGGTGCATGTTACTTTCATGGCATAACTTTCCTAATCCAAATTTGGAAAGCTCATAAACTTTCCTAATCCAAATTTGGAAAGTTCAATCACTTTCCTAATCTTAATTTGGCAAGTCCACTGACTTGACCATCTCTGCTCATGTTGCTAGGAAAGAGCTATTCTTACTCATGCATGTCCTTGGTGTGTGCTTGCATATACCCATACTTAGTACAAGTGTATATTAACACTTTAAAACTCTAAACTTTTAGGTGCAGGCACAGGTGGAGGCTAGAGCTATAGGATCAACACTGCAGTTATTCGGACGTCGAGCATTCATCCAGACTTGGTAGGCCCTCATCCTTTCGAGGATGCTTGCCCATTTACATTCTAGCTTTGTTGTAAGATTAAACCATTGGAGTATGTTCCACTAGCTTTTCTTTCCTGTTTTTGTTCAGACATTTTATTGGTGCGATTTTGGCAAGTTTATCTTTATCGTTATAATAAAGTGCTTCTTTCATTTCATGACCTTAATGTTAGATGGTTGATGGTGCACAATTATATATGTAATAGAATTTTAAGTAAGCATGTTTGGAAACAAAAAGTTTCAAATTTTCTGCTAAAATTAACCTAGTTTAAGTAAGAATAACGTATGTAGGCTTGTCTGTGACCTCTAAGAGGTCAACGACGCCGGTCTCGTCTGGGGTCTAGATTCTGGTCGTGACACTAGTGGTGAGTCCTCCAAGTTCGAGGATGGTGCCTTTGATCTACCCTACTGTATTGATATAGTGTAAAATACATTTGTTGCTTCCTTATTCTTAAAGACAATTGTTGTAAGCTCTAAGTGGCAATATTTACTTGTGTAAGGGCTATGGCCAAATATTTTACTTCGTTTAGATGGTTTAATGTGAGACGGTATAATTATACTAACTCATTATATGTTGATTATGTTAACTAAGTGACAAGCCTATCTAAGTTTCCTATGTAAGGAGTCTAAGTACACTCCATATGTATATATGCATAGTATCCGAGAGGTCTATGTATACATCAATATGTATAAGTTTTAAATTTTTATGCATTTTGACCTATGAAATGTTATGATGAATTCTAAGAGGCTATTATTAGTCCTCTTCGAGGACGACGACACCGGTTGCGTCTTAGGGGTGCGTTTGATTTGTGACAGAACAATGTCTGTATGACAATACAACTTAAAGCTTGAGCATAGAGACGATAACATCCTCGAACATGAGGACCTACCAATACTTGGAGTAAAAAGTCCAAGTCTTCTTCAATTGGCCTCCTAGGAAATCAATGGTCGGAACCTACATATTTGTTGAAAATATAGAGATATGCCCATATAAAATTGAAATCATGCTTAAAGGGACATTTGATCAAAATTATATTAATTTACTTTGAAAATTCTTTATGCACAACCGATCACACATAATATCCAATGAACATATATTCATCAAGACAAGATCATATACAATACAATCCAAACATTCTCAAGTAAAGTCAATTAAACGTGTATAGTAGCATATTAAAGTACACAACCAAAACAACTCCAACATAATTCCATGAAAACAAATCATGTATAAGAGTTCATAACTTTACAACAAATGCAAGTCCATTACTCATAACCCGTTACCAAGCTCACAAGTGCAATAATCAAGTGAAGTGTTATAACCCCACACAACTAAGTAAACCCTACAAAAGATCACAGGTATTGTCTAACTTCATCATGAGTAGTCATCATCATATTTAGAAATATATACCAATACCATGTTCATAAGTGAGATTAATATAATATAGGTCATCAACATGCAAATTAAACATTCACATCTAATTAGTGTCATAAAAACATAAGAAAATCTTCTTAAGATTTCCATCAAGGACAACTAGTACAGTGCATAGGTAGAGTCTCATTCCCCTATATATACTAAGGAGATACCCATAAGTCATCCTAGTTAGAGTTCACATAATTAAACTCATTTTACATTCGAGAACAATTGCCTAAACCAACATAGACCACATGATCTAGATGAGTAATCAAGTGTCATGAAACCCTTCGCCGAAAGAAGGTCAGCTACTTGCCAAGGTAGTTACAAAACATGAAATAGCATTCTAGGTGGATCCACTAGCTAGTAAGGGCAACATAGTTAATGAACTAGGAGACATACTTGAGACCCTCTTTATGCAAAATTGCATTGTAATCTCTATATCATGGGAATCATTGTGAACCTACATTCCCACATTGGAAAGAGACACCTCTCATAACTAGTTCACTCGGTGCTAAGTTAAAGTCCTTCTTTGAAATGTCTTTAAGTCTATAAATCATCAAAGCTTAGTATAGGTCATAGAATATTAACTCCTTATATATCATAATCATTAGCTCAACTAGAATTGCATGAGAACTTCCTTTCAATACAACCCTCATATGTGATATTAATACATTATCATTATCATTATGTCGTAGTAAGGCATGTAGTTGATCCACAATCAACCGCATATAGTTGATCCACAATCAACCTTACATCATAAATATCTTAATCATAATCTCACAATCCATATAATCAAGAAATTTCAATTACATTAATCATATCATGACCTATCTAATCTAATCATAATTAATACTTCAACTAAACATCATCATCAAGTACAAGTCATCACAATTGAATTAAGGATTCAAGATCATAAGTCTAACAAATTAACCTTCACCACCCTTCTTCCATGGTCCTACAATTAACCAAACATATTCATCCATCAATAAAATTAATAAGATCGTATAATAGTAATTAATGGAAGAACCAAGTCGGTTGCATCATCACTGTTCAATTCAATATCAATTCATAACATAGGATTATGGAAATAGGGTCAATTCATGATCTCTTCAATAAAAGAAGATCTAACATGAAGAACTACCCTAATTCAACAATAATAAATCATATGATATCAATAATAATCAAAATAAACCAAGAACAATATAATTTGAAAGTTCAATTTCAGATTAAGAATGAAACCTATGTTTTCTCAACTTTTGGAAATCAAATTTGAAGAACCCTTTGGGTAAAGGAGTCCAAAAGGTGAAATTATTTTATAACTTAGATATTAATGAAGATTTATGGAGAGAAAGATGAATCTTTGAGCCCTTGTGACCTTGAATTGATCTTCAATGGAATCTTTTGAATAGTGAAAGAAAGTAGAGACAAGATGAGGATTTTGAGTTTTTGAGTTGAAGTGGGTTAGACTAGTTTAATGAGTGTTAGGTCTTTATATAGTCCCTTAAGTAACTTAATTATACATCCCTAACACTTAATTTCCTACCTAATAAAGTAACTAATTAAATGACTTCAACCAAATTTTGACACTGAAATCACACACCAAACGACGACTCCCCGACCCATGGACCGTAGGTCCATCGACGGCCTATGATGGCAAGTGGCAGATGAGTTCAGAGTGTATGTTGTTGGAGCCTTTTCGAAAATAGCTAAGTCTGTACCAATGATAGCCAATAACGGACTGTAGTTCTTCGATGGGTCCTTCTTTTAGCCACTATCAAATTGACATCTTTTGTTCAAATGGAGTCGTAAATGGAAGTTTCGACGCTTAACACATTCTAATACATGCTTAAAACCTTCATGCCAAATTACATTGAATTAAGACTCTTAAAACCCCATGAAACATGCCAAGGCACACTAACCTCTATTTCACAATTCACCAGACGTCATGGACGTTTCTTAACGTTTTAACTCTAAAACTTCCTAAATAATTTAGATACATTATTATAGATCTTAAAACAGTGTTATTGACATACCCCAAAAATTCTATGACCTAAACTAAGGACTTATATTTTGATTAATTATGATTTTAGACCTAAATAAGTGTAAATAACCTGTTTGAGAAGTATTGGGGCCATAACATTTAATAAAGGCATTGACGTTCGAAAACTAGCTAATTTGAACTAGTAGACGTCCCTATATTTGTTGAAGGTTACGAAGGGTCATATGGAATCAAAAACTTTTAAAAAGACTTTAAATAGGTAAAATGTAATATAGGGTCAAAATGTACAGTCACAACACCCCAAGGACCACTGGAAGGGTCCTTTGGGAGGACCCGACATGGGTGAGCAGGTTGCCAAAGCACCCTGCGCGCAGGTAGGATTTTGTTGGCTGCTGCGCGATACGAACCAATCACATAAGGATCCAAACATGGCCTCGAGATGCGGGGCCTACACGATATCAACTGCCTCAACCCGGATTTCAAAATAAATCATGAAATTAACCCCGTGTCGTGCAGCTACATCCCTGATTCGTAAAAGTCGTATTTTAAGCATTTTGACTTCACAAAAAGACCCATTTAAGGGGTATTTTAGGTAATTTAATTATTGACTATATAAGGTATTAGGGTAAGTTTTAGGTCAATTTTACACCTAAAATCAAGTTTTAAAAGTTGAAATAAAAATCACTCTCATCTCTCCCAAATTCTCTCTCCAAACCTCCATTGAAGACCAATAGAGCTCCAAGAATAAGATCAAGCCTTCAAATTTATAATCCAATTTTCTGGATTTATCATCTCTAAGTTATGGTTTATTTCACTCTTGGGATTCCTTTCCTCAAGATTCCCTCCAAAAGTTGATTTCTAAATCTCCCAAATCTAGGTTTTTCTTGTACACATGGGTTTTCTTTGGAAAAAAAAATTATGGATCATTTGTGATGAATTAATGTTTTTTAAGTATATATTGATGGTTAATTGAGGATTTCCTATGAGATTTCCCTATACCCGTGTCATTTCCCCAATTTCATGAAACGTTGAATTATTAGGGTGAATTTTGAAGATGATGAACTAGTAGATTGACTACATTGTTGTTAATTATGTAATTACTTCTTGAATTTACCTTCTTTTTTTATGTATTCTTTATGATGGATGTATTAATGTTCTTGAAAGGGAAATGAGGTATGTTGATTTGTTCTTCTTGTCACATCTCGAAATCACACCCTAGAAGATAGGGGCAATATCGGATTGCAACCGGCGTACTTGACCCCTAGGAGGTCTTCTACAATCCCTTACATATCATTAATCGCATAAACATAGTTAATAGTAGTGCGGAATTAAAACTTTTCACTAAACATATCATAGTTTTTAAAAACTCTTTCATATAAAGTAATAGGAAATACTAAGTCTCAATCTCATCATCTTAGGACAGAAGAATACTTGGGACACGGCCCATACTTCAAAATACGAATATAGAAATACTTAGTCTATTACAATACTTTTAATGGAAAACACAAAAGACAAATGCCCTCAAGTCAAATGAGGAGATACTTCAACTTCTCTTGAACAATGCTATGGGGCAAGTCTTCCTTCCCAAAAGCTCGTCACCTACCAAGAACTATATAGATAGATAATAGCATGGAGTTCGTAAACCACATGGACTAAGTATAGCATTATGCATAAAAATCTTGAAAACGGACTTTTATTAGAAATATGCATATTTTCATTTGAAAAATCATATTATAATCATAAGAATGACATTTATCAACTTAGAAACATATATGATAACATTTGAATGAATTAATGCATTTTTAAAAGGGCACTTAAAAGTGAGTCGATTCACTATTAGAGTGAAGTTTATTCACTGTACAGTGAGGTACTTAACCTTCACTTTAGACACCCTTTAGCAAGTAATTATCCCACTCAAACCTATCCTAAGATTCACTTAAGTGAAAGAGAGACCACCCATACACCCTCTCTAACTGTCCCTAAATGACTCTCAAGGTTACTTATAATGAGTCACATACACAATTCAAGACATCAAACATATCAACACATAGACACTATGTCATTTACTCATCAAATCCTATCAAAAGACTTACATAAGTAGATCAAGAATATAACGTCAATGATTGACATCTTCAAGACTACATAAATAATCCTTAAGACTTCCTAAGTTCGGATTATGTCCACATGATCACCATCTTCCCTAACTAGAGTCATTCTTAAGACTCATCTAGGTAAGATACAAAGTGACCATTCCTATGCTGCATTCACACCTTAACTAGACAACCCTTAACTACTCTAGATAGGTACTTCTTACTTTTACATACTTCATAACATAAATCATAGTTGATTAGTTCATTAAAACTCATACATCACATAAAGGACATTCAAGTAATGGTCTTAGACAAGACCTAAAGACTTTAACTAACACCTTCAAAGCGTATTGTGCAATGTCTAGATAGTGTCCCATACCACCACCTAAAATTCATAGAACTTCTCTAATGTTAGTAAGTATCCCATATGATGAGAATTGGCAATAAACAACATAGATCATGATAGCTAGACATGGAATCCGGAGTTCTAACCTACTTCGATGAGGGTGTTCTACTTGCCAAGGGTAGAACTAGGACACATCACATGCACGCATATGGTTAAGGAATATGAAGGGCTTTTATGTACTCTAGTCTCATTCTCAAGTAGAGGTACATTCTACTCTAGTCTCATTCTCTAGTAGAGCTACTTCGTATTACATAATCACTCGGTGCTATACTTGGTTCTCATTGAGTAATTGACATTAAAGAATCACATGAAGAGGGTTCTGTGTCTAGTTCATAACCCAATCACATTCACCATAACAAAGAGGTCCACTAGGGCTACCTTCCAATGATGACTAATATGGCTCATTATGACTTTCGTAGGGATTAATATGATATCTTTCCATCCAATTAACTTTAAGTCCACCATTTCTTTACATGAAGGATACCATTACGGCTCTTGACTTGAACATTCATAACATAACCTTTACCACGTACATGACCTTCTTAACATCCTCTAAGGTCTCATATATCTTTCATTCATACATGACAAAGTTTAACCAAGCCTACCTAGTCAAGACATCTCATATTCACATATCATTCGTAAATATATCAAGTAAGGGACACAAGTCTACCAAACAAGACACAACATTCTTTTTCTTATCAGATATATTATATCATTCTTTTAAGCACTTAGGAATGACCCGTATCTTCTTAATGTCATCCTATACATTACTATATCATTAGCAATATAACCATCACAACTTATATAGTCATGTAGGAACAATCATGTATCAACATCTAAAACTACACATATAAGCACATAGTCATAGTCTTATATGATCACCTACATAACATCAATACATAACCTATACTTTCACATTGCTTAACAAGTAGATAGATATCATCATACTTCACATAATCAACTACACAAATAGCCACATTACTTCAAGTAGTGCCGATAAGGCCATGGTCATCATATTGCATAAAGTAACATCGACAAGGCCATGTCAATTCACATAACAATGCCACCAGAAGTGGACCATACCAATAACAAGATAATTGAAGTATAAATAACATCAAAATAAAATAAATAGGGCAGCTTACCCCCCTCAACATCCTCAACTTGATGCAAATTCATCCAATTCAATAACATAAGGCCCTTACTAATGGCTATGAACAATAATTTAATGTAGAAACTATGATGATGAATGAAATAATGTCAATTAAACAGAGATTCAACAACCTATGATAACCTAGATAACAACTGAACACAATTCTTACATTATTAGAAAGCCCATAGAAATCTATAGTAGAATTCAACAACATTAGGTTAATATCAAGTAACCCATAACTTAGTCAAAAATCAGGGTTCATAAAATTCATGGGTTCATAGGCTATTTAGGTTAAAATCATCAATACAATATCAATTAAATCATTATTCAATGTTTAGAAATCATTAATGCAAGAACCCATGGTAGAATCTTGAAGGACAATTCAACTTGAAAAGTTTAGAAAACATCTTAAGAATTAGGGCTCCTTGATGAAACAAGTTTCAAGGATAACTATCCATACCTTGATGAAGCTAATTTTTCACTTTAATGAATCATTTAAACTCAAAAAGTCACACCAATATCTTCATTGACTTTGGACTTCAATGGAATCTTTGGGAGTTCTTAAAGGATTTTGGAGTTTGTACTTGGAAGAAAGAAATCTTCTAAGTGTTAAACACTTATATACATGTTTAAAATACCCAAAAGGACCCAAATAAGCCTCCAATACTCTTATTTGGAAGTGGGGTAAAATTACAATATGAACCCCTCAACTTACAGTGAGACAACGCAGGAAACAGGCCCATCGATGGTGGACAAGTGACGGACCGTTTATCCACAAATGGACCATCCTGTCCCTCCGTTGGTTGGGTCAGAGACTTTTCAAGGTTCACTTTTCACCCAAGATTAGGTATCTACCAACGAAACCCATCGACGGGGCGTCGATTGGTCCACAAGTGGTCAAGCCTCCGTCGTCTGGGGCTGCCTGGGACAGTCTTGACACCAAGGTTTAGGTCCTTCCTCAAGGACCCTATGTTGGTTCTTGGGGATGTTTTCCAAGAAGTTTCCAACCCAAATATGATTGTCTATGAGTTTAGAACCTCCACATGAATTTCATCCAAAACGAACACGTAAAACTCGACGAAACATGCCTAGACACACAAGGTCATTTCAACGTTTTCTTTCGAATGTCATGAACGTTCTTGGACGTTTGACCTCCAAACTTCAAAAAACTTTACACACTCCATATATATGCTATAATAACTCATTTAAGGACCTTAAAACCTCATGAATCACACATAAACTCATAGAACCACATATGAAGCACATAGGTGACTTAGTTGTTGAACGTCTGAGTCGTCCCTTGACGTTTGACTTCCAATTTACCTAACACTCTAGAAACTGCCTCAATACCATATATTAGTCCAATTTAGGACCTTAGACCATCAATACCAACATTTTATTCTCTACTTAACCTAAGTCATTTTTTGGGGTCTTACAATTTCCCCCACCTAGACAACATTCGTCCTCGTATGACACTTGCCACACTCTGAACACCTCCAAGAATAGAAATTCAACTAGCAGATAATAACCATTCCATACAACACATAATCAATAATAATACATCAATTTCACATACTATAGAGATTTATAACACAACAATAACTAGAAGACAATTATATAACTCATCATGCTTCAAAACTTGCACGCTTCATTTCAAATAGTAAAACTCATTTTATATTAAATATCATACTTATATACACTAGTTCTAACAACATTACAAAAATTTTAGACCAAAGAATCAATTAGTCACTTTTTCAAAAAATTTAACAGTGAATTATTTTAATGCTACAGTTATTTTACTATTTTTTTCAAAAATGCAAGGCAATTCATGATATGAACATGCTAATATGCAAAGTAACATCATATAAGCACGTATTACAACATAATCATAGCTTCATAATATATATAATGCAAGAAGCTAATGAAATTCATTTTCAACAAAACTCTTAAACATCATGCACATGCAACATGCATCTATATCATTGTATCCCATTTACTAATTATACTCCCCCACTTAGAAGGAACTTATATTAACAAAAAGAAGAAAAGAGAACTTACCAACATCATAATCACACTCATTCTCATCCGGCTTTGATCCTATTGCTTGGAGTGCGTAGAAATGAGACTTTGACTTTGAAGCATCTTCCTTCGAAGCACTAGGAGAAACTTGCTTACTTTCCCTTCGTCTAGCCGCAATGGTAGGACAATATATCACCTTATGATCATCCTTACCACAACCATAGAAACAACTAGTATCGGCTAGAACTTCGCATAGTGACTCTTTCCACAAGTGACACATGTAGGCTTTTCATTTTTAGAACCACCTCCTTTCACAAATTTCACCTTAGAACTCCTAGGATCTTCTTGAGTTTGAGCCCTCTTTTTAACCTTAATTTTCTCATGACCACTAGAACCACCCCTTTTCAAGTTTCTAGCCATCCTCCTAAGTTTAGACTCTTTGATGATTTTGCATACACCATGAGTCTAGCTACGGTCATATCATCATGCAACATCGCCGTACGACATTCTTCCCTTACTAAGTTGGCTACACCCATCACGAAATAACTCATTTCATCCCTTGGATATGACACAAGAGAGGGATCATATTTGGACAACTTAGAGAACTTCGAAGAGTATTCCTCAACACTCATATTACCTGCTTGATATTGATAAACTCCTCTACCTTAACTTCCCTCATCTCACGGGGAAAGTACTTACCAATAAAAACTTCCTTAAATTCATCTAACTCAATAGGACCCGACTCTTACGATCTATTGCATTTACATTGTGAAGACCACACTTGAGCGACATCTTTCAATTGATACGAAGCCAACTTTGCTTTCTTCTAGATGTTACTCCTATAGCATGCACTATCTTGTACACCTTATCTATAAACTTTTGGGGATCCTCTCCCACCTTAGATACAAGAAAGATAGGAGGATTTATACTCACAAAATCTCTCAACCAAGAGGTCAAAATGCTCTCCACCACATTCTCCCTAGGCACCATACTTAAATTCAGTTGAGTAGTTACAGCTCGAGCTAAAGCAAGCAAAGCCTCCCTAATATCCCTATCACTCCACTCCAGTGGATCATCACCTCCACCCACAATAGGGACTTGATCACCTTGAGAACTTTGAGGAACTTGCTTGACTTCCACAACTTAAGGAGGAATCTCTCCTTGCACCGCATTCTCTTCGACTCTCCTAGCTGGTGTCCTCCTCGTATTCATCTTGCCAGAATAATATGGAAAATCATAAGAAAAGAGTACTCATGACTTTTACTCTACGGTACGACATAGGAGTAGAAAAGAAGGGAAACTCCATCATCCTACAGCCTCTCGCCCATAGATGTGTCGCGACTCACACTGATGGTCAAGACTCTACTAGACAAGACTTGATGGGACTTTTCAATTCCTAATTCTTCTTTAACAACCTATGCTCTAAAACCAAGTTTGTGACATCCCTAAACTACACTGTAGAAGATAGGGCAATCTCGCATTGCAACCGGTGTACTTGGCCCCTCGGAGGTCTTGTACAAGCCATTACATATCATTCATCGTATAAACATAATGAAACGTAGTGCAAAATTTAAAATTTTTCATTAAACATATTAGTGTTTGAAAACTCTTTCATATAAAGCAATTGTAAATACTAAGTCTTAATCTCATCAAATTAAGACACAACAATACTTAGGACACAACCCATACTTCAAAATACGAATATAGAAATACTTAGTCTATTACAATACTTTGAATCACAAACATAATAAACATATATGCCCTCGAGTCAAATGAGGACATACTTCAACTTCTCTTGAACAATGCTATGGTCCAAGTCTTCCTTCCCAAAAGCTACTCACCTACCAAGAACTATATAAATAGATAAAAGCATGGAGTTAGTACAACCATATGTATTAAGTATGGCATTATGCAAAAAAATCATGAAAATGGACATTTATTGGAAATATGTATCTTTTCATTTAAAAAATCATATTATAATCATAAGAACAATATTTATCAACTTAGAAACACATAAGATAACATTTAAATTAATTAATGCATTTTTAAAGGGTCACTTAATAGTGAGTCGATTCACTATTATAGTGAAGTCTATTCACTGTACAGTAAGGTACTTAACCTTAACTCTAGACACCCTTTAGCATGTAATTATCCCACTAAAATCAATCCTAAGATTGACTTAAGTGACACAAAGAGAAACTGCCCATACAGCCTCTCTAAATGTTCCTAAATGAACCTCAAGATTACTTACAATGAGTCACATACACACTTCAAGACATCAAACATATCAACACATATACACTATGACATTTCCTAATCAAAGGCAATCAAAAGACTTACTTAAATAGATAAAGAAGATAAAGTCCATGATTTACCTCTTCAAGACTACCTAAATAATCCTTAATACTTCCAAAGATTGTATCATGTCCACATAATCAACATCTTCCCTAACTAGATCATTCTTAAGACTCATCTACGTAAGATACGATGTGACAATTCATATGCCCCCTTCACACCTTAACTAGAAAACCCTTAACTACTCTACATAGGTACTTACTCCTTTTACATACTTCATAACATAAGTCATTAGTTTATTAAGACTCATACATCACGTAAAGGACATTCAAGTAATGGTCATACACAAAACCTAGGGACTCTAACTAACACCTTCGAATCCTATTGTACAATGTCTATATAGTGTCCCATACCACCACCTAAACTTCATACTACTTCTCTAATGCTAGTAAGTATCCCACATTATGAGAATAGACAATAACTAACATAGACCATGATAGCTAGACATGGAATTTGGAGTTCTAACCTACTCCGATGACGTTGTTCTACTTGCCAAGGGTCCCATGTAGATAAACGGTTAAGGAATATAAAGGGATTTGATGTACTCTAGTCTCATTCTCAAGTAGAGGTACATTGTACTCTATTCTCATTATCAAGTATAGCTACTTCCCATTATATAATCACTTGATACTATCCTTAGTTCCCATAGAGTAATTGACATTAAAGGATCACATGAAGAGGGTTCGTTATCTAGTTCATAACTCAAGCACACTCACCCTACCAAAGAGGTCCACTAGTGCTACCATCCAATGACGACTAAGATAGCTCATTATGAATTTTCTAAGGATTAATATGATTTCGTTCCAGAAAATTAAACTTAAGTGCACCATTTCTTTACATGACAGATACCATTGTGACTCTCGACTTCAACATTCATAGCATAACCTTTACTACATACATGACCTTCTTAACATCCTCCAAGGTCTCACATATATTTCATTCATACATGACAAGGGTTCACTAATCCTACCTACTCAAGACATCTAATATTCACATATCATTCATACATATATCAAGTAAGGAACACAAGTCTACCAAACAAGACACAACATTCTTTTCCCTTATCACATATAGCATATCGTTATTTTAAGCACTTAGCAATGACACTTATCTTCGTAATGTAATCCTATGCATTACTATATTATTATCAATATAACCATCATAACTCATATAGTCAAGTAGGAACAATCATGCATCAAAATCTAAGACTACACATATAAGCACATAGTCATAGCTAACATTATCACCTACATAACATCAATAGATCACCAATACATTCACAATTTTTAACAAGTATATATATATCATCATACTTCACTTAATCAACTACACAAATAGACACATTACTTGAAGTAGTGCCGACAAGGCAATGATCATCATATTGCATAAAGTAACGTCAACAAGGACATGTCAATGCATATAACACAACCACCATAAGTGGACCACACCAATAACAACATAGTTGAGGTATAAATAACATAAAAATAAGAGAAATAGGTCATCTTGGCCCCTCAACATCCTCAACACCTAAACTTGATGTTAATTCATCCAATTCAATAAAATAAGGCCCTTACCAATGACCATGAACAATAATTCAATGTAGAAACTATAATAATTAATGAAAATAGATCAATTAAATAGAGATTAAAAAACCTATGATAACCTATATACCAATTGAACACAATTCTTATATCATTAGAAAGCCCATTGAAATCTAAACAAGAATTCAACAATATTAGGTTAGTATCAAGTAGCCCATAACTTAGTCAAAAATCTAGGTTTCATTAAATTCATGGGTTAATATGGAATTTAGGTTTAAATAATCAATAAAATATCAATTAAATCATTATTCAATGTCTACAAATCGTTAATGCAAGAACCCATGGTAGAATCATGATATTGGACAATTCAACTTGAAAAATTTAGAAAATATCTTGAGAATTGGGGCTCCTAGATGAAAACGAGTTTCAAGGATCAATATCCATACCTTGATAAATCTAATTCTTCACTTTGATCAAGAATATCCACTCAAAACGTCACACCAATCTCTTCCTTGATTTTGGACGTCAATGGAGTCTTTGGGAGTTCTAAGGCATTTTTGGGTTTTAATTTGGAAGAATGAAATTCTCTAAGTGTTAAACACTTCAATACATGATTAAAATACCCCTAATAAACTACCAATACTCTTGTTTGGAAGTTGGGTGAAATTATAATATCACACACTCAACTTACAGTGGGATAACGCAGGATAATAGGCCCATCGACAGTTGGACAGTCGACGAACCGTTTGTCCACAAACGGACCGTGCTATCCCTCTGTTGGTTGGGTCAAATACTTTTCAAGGTTCACTTATCACCCAAGATTATGTCTACACCGATGGCACCCATTGACGGGACATCTATTGTCCCACGATCTGTTGATGCCTCCATCGTTTTGGGCTGCCAGGACAATCTTGACACCAAGTTTTAGGTTTTTCCACAAGGACCCTTGGTTGGTCCTTTGGGATGTTTTACTAGATTTTTCCAACAAAAACATTATTTTCTCTGATTTTATCACCTCTAACATGAATTTTATCCAAAATAACACGTAAAACTCGACAAAACATGCCTAGACACACATGGTCATTTTAAGGCACATCTTTCGAATGTCATGAACATTCTTGGACGTCTGACCTCCAAACTCCATAAAACATGACACACTGAATATATATTATATATTAACTCATTTTATGACCTTAAAACCTAATGAATTACATATAAATTCATAGAAAAACATATGAGGCACATAGGTGACTTAGTCGTCCCTTGACGTTTGACTTCCAATTTACCTAACACTCTAGACACTGACTCAATACCATATATTAGACCTATTTATAAACTTATACCATAAATACCAACATGTTAGGATCAACTTAACCTAAGTTATTTTTGGGGTCTTACACTTCTCTAATTCAATTACAAAGTATGAGTTAATTTGATAGCAATGCTTCTATGTCAATTGTGTGGTGGTTATATTGATGCTAGGTATTCCTCATCCTTAACCCTAAGACATGGAATTTGACATGACTTATGCATTTATGTTATGATAAGAATATTGTATGATTGAAAGTAATTTCTCATGATTATAATAAAGTGTTAACTGAAAGGTTACTCACTTGTGAATTATTGTCTAAAGTGAAAGGATTGTTCTCACGCGTGATGACCTATGATCTAGATATGATAAGATGTTCACAAAGGGGTCTATAGTATACTAATGTGAAACTTGTGTGATGAAATAATATGATTAATAAAGGTAATAATTGCTTAGCACCAAAAGGGCATGTAAATGAGCGGGAGGTCTCACGTTTAGTAAGTTCGACCTCCCACCTGGGTTTCCTCACGTTAGTAAGTCTGGATTCCCTAGTTATGTGTTATCTCATGAGATGGAAACCTCCAAGTTAGTATGTCAAGGTTTATATCAACAGTCTCCTTGACCATTAACTATGTGCCTACATAGGACTCTATCTTAGTGGATCCACCTAGATAGCTACGTATGAATGGTTAAAGCTTACGCAAGTGTTAACCATCTCTTTTTGGTGTGAGAGTAGAACACCAGATTCCATATAGCACACACTGTCTCATGTCAGTTATTGCACTTATCTCCATAATGTAAAAAGGTAAATGAATAAGTTAAGTATGTGAAATCTTATTAGGGTTGTCTTAAAGTCCACTACATAATGTAAGGGGCGGTACGGGACTTCTCTTACTCATTGCACTTGTGGGATCCTAATGGACGATTCTAGTAGTGTTCTATTATAATTATGAGTATGAGTATGAGTATATTGATAATCTATGAGCATTATTTAAATACAAAGTATGTTATAAATGAGAACATGTTGTAAGTATGAACTAAGTTGCTTAATGTGATACTTCACTTTGGATAGGGTTACGGTGCTTTGTTCTTGGCATTGCATAAGTATTTCTTGAGTAACTTATATGTTGACATGATTATGAGGCTCCTTATATGTGTATATTGAATTGTTGGATATTATGCATAACTTTTACTATATTGTGCCTTTTCTCATGCATTAATGATTTTTATGCATAGGGATTATACTTAGTACATGTGTTTTGTACTAGTTCATATTTCTTTCTTTTTCCCCAAACATTTTCTGTTCGGTCCATTGAGGAGATTCGTGGACATTGAAGATGAAGACTTTGCTCTTTCCTAAGTCAATTGGTGAGTCCTCATGAGTTCCCAGGATCGAACAATTCATCAAGACTTATTAGTTTTGTATATGTTTTTAGGCGAATATTCCATTCTCGTGTTAAAACTTCATTGTCGCCTACATGGGCATATTTTAATAGACTAAGGTCTATGCTCAAACTATTGCGATTCATTCTTTAGATGGTTAAATGTGAGACAAACTATTAGATTATGTTGTTTTTAAATGTTAAATGAGAATCCTATGTAAGCTTCATAAACGAGGGGTCTGTGTAAACCTCATATGCTATATGTGAGAAGTCTAAGTATACTTCGTTATATATAAAAGTTTTAATTTTTCCATATTTCCCTGACCTATGATGTGTTATGACGAATGCTAACGATTTGTATTATTCTTTGCAGAAGACGACGATGTCGGTTACGACTAGGGGGTACCTTGGATCGTAACAAACTTGGTATTAGAGCATGAGGTTGATTAATCTTAGAATTGAAGTCTCACTAAATGATGTGTATGTAGAGTCTTATTCATAATTGTGAAGTGCGACACACTTATGAATGAGAGACTATGTAATTCTTAGGAACTTTCACTCTCTTGTTATTCCTTAATCGTGCCTAAAAGTCTTAGCTCTGTTTAGTCCTTTTCTTCTAATCTCTTTCTTGTGCTTATAAAAATGAATACAAGAAGGAACAATTCTTGAAGGGCTGAAGAGGATAATTTGAACGAGGCGGTTCCCCTTAAGTTCCTCAAAACCCTCAAGTTTCTATTGAAGAATGGGCTATTTCTAATGTAGAGATAAGGTCGGATATTCATAGCTTGACTCAAGTATTGGCTACCCATGTTGCTGGGGATGTAAGGGTGCAAGTGAACCCCAATGTTAACACTATTGCTTTAAAGATTAGGGAATTTTCAAGGATAAATCCCTATACGGTTAAAGAAGGTCGGATTACTTAGGGATCTTTCAAGACGCCTATCCTTGATAGGTTCTCTCACTTGGAATTGAGGGAGAATAAAAATGAAAGAATTCATTAACCTTTGTCAAGGGGGTATGAGCGTTTAGGAGTACAGTCTCAATTTAACTTAACTATAAAAACATGCTTCTACTATGGTTACGGATTCTAGGGCTAAGATGAACAAATTTTTCATGGGAATATTTTATCTACTGGTTAGTGAGTGTAGGTCGGCTATGTTGATTCCTAGCATGGACATTTCTCGTCTCATGGTTCATGGCGAACGAATTGAGGAGCAAAAGTTTTAGCAAGTTTGTAGGGAGTTGAAGAAGATTAGAACCAAAGATGAGAATTCTTCGAAGACTAAATTTGAGGTGCAAGACAAACCAAGGTTCAAAAGGAGAATTTCCAACCAAGGTCCTCCTAATGCTCGAAGGATGAACAAAAGTAAGGTGTCTACTCCTAATCCTCAACAGGGAAAAGGTGGTGCTTTTTATGTTGAGAAGCCTTTTGTTCAAAATGTGGTAGAAAACATGATGGTAAGTGCCTAGTTGGCATGATTAATTGATATGGTTGTGGCAAGAGTTGTCATATGAAGAGAGATTGTCCTATCATTAAGGCTCAAGGAAGGGAAAATAGTACCCCAAATTCGGATGCTCCTGAGAAGAAACACTTTTATGCTCTCCAATCCCGAGGTGATCAAGAGAGATTATCGGACGTGATTACTAGTATGTTACAATTATTTTCCTTTGATGTATATGCTTTGTTGGATCAGGTATCTAGATTGTCATTTGTGACCCCTTTTGTATCCATGAAATTCGAAATATTACCTGACATATTAGATGGACTTTTTTTGGTTCTACCCCGGTTGGTGATTCCGTGATGTCTAAAAGAGTCCATAAAGGTTTTCCTACTTCCTTGCCCAATAGATTTATATTAGTTGGTTTGATAGAAATTGATATGCTAGATTTTGATGTCATATTGGGAATGGATTGATTGCATGATTGCTTTGCCTCTATTGATTGTAGTACAAGGGTAGTTAAATTTTGATTTCCAAATGAACCCTTTTTTGAGTGGAAGGGATGAAACTCAAATCCTAGGGGAAAGATTAATTCGTGTCTAAAAAATTTAAAATTGATTGCGGAGGTTTGGCTATATCACATAGTAAGAGTTAGGGATCTTGAATCCTAGGTCCCTCCAATAGAGTCGGTACCCGTAGTGAGGAATTTTTGGAGGTCTTTCCTAATGACTTTCCCAGAATTCCTCCAGAACGGGAGATTGACTTTGGCATAGATTTATTACCAGATACACAATGTATGTCAATTCCTCCTTATAGGATGGACTTCCCGAGTTGAAAGAGTTAAAGGATCAACTCAAATATTTGTTATATAAGGGATTTATTCAACCGAGCATATCTCCATGGGGTGCCCTAGTATTTTTTGTGAAGAAAAAGGATGGGCCTTTGCGACTATATATCGGTTATCATCAATTGAACAAAGTAACTATACAGAATAAGTACTCGCTCCGTAGGATTGATTACTTGTTTGATCAACTCCAAGGAGAGAGTTACTTTTCAAAGATTGACTTGAGATCGGGTTTTCATCAACTTAGAGCGAGGGAGGTTGATATTCCGAAAACAGTATCCCGAACAAGATATGGTAACTTTGAATTCCTAGTGATGTCATTTCATCTAAGTAATGTCCCGATGACTTTCATGGACCTTATGAATAGACTTTTCAGAAATTATCTTGATTTGTGTGTGATTGAGTTTATTGATGATATTTTGATATACTCGAAGAATGAGGATTATCATATAAATCATTTGAAGATAGTTCGGAAAATTCTCAAGGACAACCAACTTTTCGCTAAATTTAGTAAATGAGAATTTTGGTTGAAGTCAGTTGCTTTTATTGGCCACATAGTCTCTAATGAAGGGGAAGAGTCTAATACGAGGAAGACGTAAGTGGTTAAGAATTATCTAAGACCTATGAATCCTACCGACATCTGAAGTTTTATAGGGTTGTCTGGCTATTATAAGAGGTTTGTTGAGGGATTTTCTTCCATCGCATCTCCATTAACGACTTTAACCCAAACGAAATACAAGTTCAAATGGTTAGAACCATGTGAAGAGATCTTCCAATTATTAAAAGATAGACTCAACTCCGCTCCGTTATAGAAATTACCGGAGGGTACATATGGGTTTGTGGATTATTATGATGCCTCCCGAGTGGGTGTAGGGTGTGTGCTTATGCAATATGGAAAAGTAATAGTGTATGCCTCAAGGCAACTCAAGCCTCATGGGAAGAATTATCCAACTCATGAACTTGAACTTGCGTCCATAGTTTTTGCATTGATAATTTAGACACATTATCTCTATGGGGTACATGTTTATGCATTCACCGATCACAAGATTTTACAATATGTGTTTACCCAAAAAGATTTAAAAATATGTCAAATAAGATGGTTAGAATTTTTAAAGGACTATGACATGAGTTTCCTTTACCATCCCAGAAAAAATAATGAGGTAGCGGACTCCTTGAGTAGAGTGTCAATGGGTAGTGTGACTCACGTGGTTTGGGTTTCTAACTAGAAGACTCTCTGGAGGTGGTTTCATTGTTCGCCGCAACTCTAAGTCGTCTTTAGTGGTTTGGATGAAATCGAAGCAACACCTTGATCCTCTATTGATGGAGTTGAAGGAAACGGTCCTTAGTAAAGCTAATGAGTCCTTATCTCAAAGAGAAGATGGGGTTCTTAGGCACCAAGGGAGATTGTATGTACAACATAAGTATGGATTGAGGGAATTAATCATGGAATAGGCTCATGGATCCCGATATTCCATTCACCCGGGAGCTACAATGATGTATCGCGACTTACGAGAAATTTATTGGTGGCACAATATGAAAAGGAACATAGTGGATTTTGTTGCCAAGTGTCCAAATTACCAACAAGTAAAAATGGAACACCAAAGGTCGGGTGGCTTGAATCAAAATATAGATAATCCTACATGTAAATGGGAGGATATTAACATGGACTTCGTAGTAGGGTTTCCTTGTACTAGAAGACAACATGATTTGATATAGGTCATCAAATATAGGCTAACCAAGTCTGCACATTTTCTTCCTCTCAAATTCACATACTCGGCAGAAGATTATGCCAAATTGTACATCGAAGAGATAGTGAAGTTACATGGATCCCATTTATCCATTATTTTGGATAGAGTCACTCAATTCACCTCCAATTTTTGGAAGGATTTACAAAGTGGGATTGGTACGGAAGTGAAGCTTAGTACCGCCTTTCATACCAAGATGGATGGTCAAACAGAACGCACTATTCAAACCCCAGAAGATATGTTGAGGGAGTGCTTTATCAACTTCAAAGGTGATTGGTATAACCACCTACATTTGATAATGTTCTCTTACAACAATTGCTACTATTTTACTATCTCTGTGGCACCCTTCGAGGCACTTTATAGGAGGAGGTGTAGTATCCCCAATTGGGTGGTATGAGGTAGGTGAGTTTTCTCTAATTCGTCCCGATTTGGTCTATGACGCCCTCGAGAAGGTTCGGGTTATAAAAGAGAGACTAAAGACAACTCAAAGTCATCAAACTTAGTCATATGCCAATAATAGAAAAAGGGACCTTGAATTCGTAGTAGGAGATTGGGTCTACTTAAAAATTTCACCCATGAAAGAGGTGATGAGGTTTGGAAAGATGGGAAGCTTAGTCCTCGTTATGTGAGCCCGTATGAAATTTTGAAGCAAGTTGAGAGTGTTTCCTATGAATTGAAGTTGCCAAATTAGTTGTTCATGATTCATTTTTGGTGTTACACGTTTCAATACTTAAGAGAGTGTATAGGTGTTTTGGTTTCCATTCTCCCTCTAGAAGTTTTAGGGGTAAAAGAGGACATTTATTATGAAGAGTTCCTAGTTGATATCTTGGACCTCCATGTTAAGAAATTGAGGAATAAGGAGGTTGCCTCCGTAAAAATTATATGGAAGAACCACCTTGTTGAGGGAGCTACATGGGAGGCTGAGGCCGACATGAAGTCCCGCTATCCTCACCTTTTTCGCTCAAAATACTAGCCAAGGTTAAGTTAGTAATTCATTATATGATTATTATGAATAATTTTGAACTTATCATGTTTTTATAATATGTGCATATTGTAGTAGAAATTCATCATTAATGTTGACTTTTCAGGAAATATGTTTATTATGGTTAGTTTTCACTTAAGTATGTGTTGTGCTATATGTATTCACGAAAATTGTGTTGAGCATGATTGATGTTGTTATGATAAGAAATAATCATGTAAAACTTTTGATTTTCAAAAAAAGAGCTCATATTGAAATAGAGAAGGTAGTTCCTCCTTATATGATATGAAAAAGATGAGCTTGAGTATATGGTATGTAATGAGTTAAGTTACTATGTGTTTTTGCTATGATTATATGTTTAAAGGAGTGAATGATTCCTCCAATGATATGTGACTCATTTTATTATATTATTGTCAGTTAAGTTGCTAGTCTTGAGTCTCTTCTTCCCTTACAAGGGTCTCGAGTTTCATTAGGGACAAATGTTCCTAAGGGGTGGAGTATTGACACACCCCCAAAATTTCATGACCTTTAATAGAGATTTATATGTTTAGTAATGATGATATTAGACCTAAAAAAGTGTAAATAACCTGTTTGAGAAGTATTGTCCATAACATTAAAGAAAGGTCTTGACGTCTGAAAACTAGCTAAATTAAACTAGCTGATGTCCCTATGTTTGATGAAGGTTTCAGAGGGTCATATGGATTCTAAAACTTGTAAAACTACTTTAAATAGGTAATATATAGTATAGAGGGTCAAAATATACAGTCACGACACCCCAAGGACCACCGGAAGGGTCCTTGAGGAGGACCTGAACATGGGCGAGCAGGCATGCAGGCAAAATTTTTGTTACTGCTGGGCGATTTACAGGCATTACGCAGGGATCCAAACACGGCCTCGCAACAAGGGGCCTTCACGAGGTCACCTGCCTAAACCAATATTTCAAAAATAAATTGTGAAATTAATCCCACGACGTGCAACTACTTCCCTGATTCGTAAAAGTCGTATTTTAAGCATTTTAACTTCACAAAAAGACCCATTTAAGTGAGGGGTATTTCGGATAATTTAACGGGTGACTATACAAAGTCTTAGGGTAAGTTTTAGGTCAATTTTAACACTCAATTAATGTCTCAAAAGTTGAAATCAAAAATCACTCCCATTTCTCCCAAACCATCTCTTCCTCCAAATCTCCATTGAAGACAAATAGAGCTCCAAGAAAAAGATCAAGCCTTCAAGTTTCCAACCCAATTTTTTGGCTTTATCATCTCTAAGGTATTCTTTATTTCACTCTTAACCCAATTTTGTGGCTTTATCATCTCTAAGGTATGCCTTATTTCACTCTTGGAGTTATTTTCCCAAGAGGTCCCTCCAAAAAATGATTTCTAATCCCCCAAATGTAGGTTTTTTTTCTACACATGGGTTTTTTTGAAAAAAATTATGAATCAATTGTGATGAATTAATGTTTTTTAAGTATATATTGATGGTTATTTGAGGATTTACTATGTTATTTCACTATATCCATGTCTTTTCCCCAATTTCATGAAAACTTTAATTATTAGGCTGAATTTTGACGATAATGAACTAGTAGATTGACTACATTATTTTTAATTATGTGATTACTTCTTGAATTTACCTTGTTTATGTAATTGTTTATGTATTCTTGGTAATGTAATGTATGAAGGTTCCTGAAAGGGAAATGATGTATGTTGACTGGTTCTTTTTTAATTCAATTACGAAGTATGAGTTAATTTGATAGCAATGCTTCTATGTTTGTGTGGTTGTGATGTTGATGCTAGGTATTCCTCATCCTTAACCCTAAGACATGGAATTAGACATTAATTATCCATGTATGTTATGATATGAATATTATATAATTGAAAGTAGTTTCTCATGATTATAATAAGGTCTTAAGTGAAAGGTTTACTCACTTGTGAAGTATTGTCGAAAGTGAAAGGATTTTTCTCACTCGTGATAACTTATGATCTAGATATGATAAGATGTTTACGTAAGAGTTTAGAAGAGACTAATATGAACTTGTATGATTAAATAATATGATTACTATAGGGAGTAATTGGTTAACACCGAAAGGGCATGTAAATTAGATGGAGGTCTCACGTTTAGTAAGTCCCACCTCCCACATGGGTTTTCTCATGTTAGTAAGTCCGGATTTCCTAGTTATTTGTTGTCTCAAGAGTTGGAAACCTCCACGTTAGTTAGTCAAGGTTTCTAGCAACAATATCCTTGACCCTTAACTATGTGCCTACATAGTACTCTAGCTTAGTGGATCCGCCTAGATAGCTATGTACGAATGGTTACACCTTAGGCAAGTGTTGACCCTCTCTATTTGGTGTGGGAGTAGAACACCGGATCCATGTATCTCACATGGTCTCATGTCGGTTATTTCACTTATATCCCTAGTGTAAAAAGGTAAATGAATAAGTTATGTATATGAACTATTATTAGGGTTGTCTTAAAGGCTACTACATAGTGTAAGGGAGGGTATGGGACTTCTCTTACACATTGCACATATGGAATCTTAATGGATGATTTTAGTAGTGTTCTATCATGATTATGATTATGAGTATCTTGATAAGCTATGAGTATTATCGATATATGAAGCATGTTATACATAAGAATATGTTGTAAGTATGAAGTGAGTTGATTAATATGATACTTAGCTTTGAATAGGATTATGGGGATTTATTCTTGGCATTGTACAAGTGTTGCTTGAGTTACTTATATGTTGACATGATTATGAGGCGCCTTATATGTGTATATTGAATTGTTGGATATTATGCATGTCTTTGACTAAATTGTGTCTTTTCTTATGCATTAATGATTTTATGCATATGGACCATACTTAGTACATGTGTTTTGCACTAACCCATATTTCTTCCTTTTTCCCCAAACACATTAGGTTTGGGCCAATGAGGAGATTCGTGTCATTGAAGAAGAAGACTTGACTCTTTCCTAAGTCAATTGGTGAGTCCTCATGATATCCAAGGATAAAACCATTCATCAAGCTTTATTAGTTTTGTCTATGTTTTTAGAAAATTATTTCATTCTCATGTTGAGACATCATTGTTGCCTATATAGGCATATTTTAAAGACTAAGGGCTATGTCCAAACGAGGGGTCTATGTAAACCCCATATGCTATATGCAAGAAGTTTAAGTATACTTAGTTATATAGAAAATTTTTAATTTTTCTGTATTTCCCTTACCTATGAGGTTCTATGACGAACGCTAAGGGCTTGTCTTAGTCCTTATACAGGACGATGACGTTGGTTACTCCTAGGGGGTACTTTGGGTCATAACAGTTACTAGTATTAGTTCAACATGTGAGGCTCTAGATAGGTCTTACACTTCCTAAGTGTTATGATAAGTACATTTGACGGGGATAAAGTGGGAAGATTTCGTTAATCTATCAACAATCACCAATATTGAATCAATTTTCCTCCGAGTTCAAGGTAAACCAACTACAAAATCCATATTGATATCTTCTCACTTCCAAGTACGGACATCCATCACTTGAGTTAACACTCCCAATCTTTGATGTTCGGCCTTAAGTTGATGACAATTAGGTTATTTACCCACAAACTCTGCTATACCCCACTTTAAACAATCCCACTAATAAACGTCTTGGAGATCACGATACATTTTGGTTGCACCAAGATGAATGAAATATCAGGAACCATGAGTCCACTTAAACCATCCACATTAAGTAAACACAGTTGACCTTGGTACCTAAGTACCCCATCCCCTCCTTGGTATAATGCCTCATTAACCTTGCTAAGAATTATTCCTTCAATTCCATCGATAGAGGATCAAGATGTTGGGACTTCACCTCCACCATTGAAGATGCTTCGGAATTATGATTAACCATAGACCCTCCTTTTAGAGAATCTTCCAACCAAACACCCAACTGATCCAATCTATGTGCCTCTTTCACAAACTCTGTCTTATCGTCGGAAACATGAGCTACACTACCCATTGACAATCGACTTAGATCGTCCGCAACCATATTGGCCTTGTGGGGGTGGTAGAGAACACTCGTGTCGTAATCCTTCAATATTTCCAATCATCTTTTTTGTCGGAGATTCAACTCCTTTTGAGTTAACACATAATAAAGACTCTTGTGGTTCGTAAACACATCCACATATAAACCATAGAGGTAATGCCTCCATATTTTCAAAGAAAACACTACAGTTGCTAGTTAAAGATCATGAGTCGGATAGTTCTTCTCATGCACCTTGAGTTGTCTATAGAAATATGCTATCACCTTACAATTTTGCAAGAGGTCACAACCCAAACCTACTCGAGAATCTTCACAATACACTACAAACCTTTTTTTAGCCTCAGGAAAGGTCAACACCGGAACGGAGGTTAGCTTATCTTTCAACTCTTGGAAACTTCTTTCACAAGCTTCCGACCACTCAAACTTAATCTTCTTTTGGGTTAAGATTTTCAAAGGAGAAGCGATGGATGCAAACCCATCAATAAATCTCCTATAACACCAGGCTAAACCCAACAAACTTCTGATATCAGTTGGATTCAAAGGTCTAGTCCAGTTATTAACCGCTTCCCTTTTCTTTGATTCGACTTTTATACCCTCACTTGAAACAATATGACCAAAAAAACCATAAAATCTAAACCAAAATTCACTCTTTCTATATTTAGCAACGATTTTATGTTCCTTGAGGACTTGCAATAATATCCTAAAGTGGTTTATATTCTCATCCTCACTCTTAGAACATACCAATATACCATCAATGAAATTACAAACGAGTAAAGGTAATTTTGGAACACCATTCATTAGATCCATGAAAGCCGTCGGGGAAATAGTTAGACCAAAGGACATAACTAGGAAATCAAAATGACAATACCTAGTTCTAAAAGCCATTTTATGTATATCTTAACCTCTCACCCTAAATTGATGATATCGTGACCTCAAATTATTTTTCGAAAAGTAGTTTGCCCCTTGGAGTTGATCGAACAAGTCGTCAATCCTAGGGAGAGAATACTTGCACTTTATGGTGACCTTATTTAGTTGACGGTAATCAATGCACATCCTAAGGGACCTATCCTTCGTTTTCACAAAGAACACAGAAGCACCCTATGGAGAAATACTTGATTTTATGAAACCCTTGTCAAGCAAATTTTTGAATTTAATCATAGTTCCTTCAACTCGGTCGGAGCCATCCGATAAGGAGGAATTGAAATGGGGTTCATATCTAGTAATAAGGCGCAGAAGTCTATTTCCTATTCGGGAAAAAATCCGGGCAAGTCATCGGGGAAGACTTTCAGAAAGTCCTTCACTACGGGGACCAACTCTAACGGAGGAGCACGGACCCAAGGTCCTTAAACCTCAAAATATAGTGGAAAAATCCCTTAGAAATCATCTTACAAGATTTTTGACACGAAATGATTTGACCTCTAGCTGTGGAGTTTCCCCTCTTCCATTCTAACACGGGTTCATTAGAAAATTGGAACTTGAATACCCTTGTTCTACAATCAATAGAAATTCAATAGAAACAAATAAAACATTCAACCAATTCATACCCAATATGACATCAAAATCTAACATATCAAGTTCTACCAAATCGACCAATGTAACTCTATTGGACAAAGATATAGGACAACTCCTAAAGAACTTTCTAGTCACAACGAAATCACCCACCGGGTAGTAACCTAAAAAAGGTTCATTTAACACATCGGGTAACAAATTAAACTTCATGGAAACTAAGAGACTAATAAAAGATAAGGTGGCACCAGAATCTAATAAATCATAGGCATTAATGGAAAAAAACTTGTAACATATCGGTGACAACATCGGGAAAATCCGCTTAATCACCCCTAAAGCAGAGAGCATAGAAGTGGTTCTTCTTAGGAGAATCAGAACTAGGACCACTTTATTGTTCTTGGTTATTCTCTCTTCCTCTAGGTGTAAGCACAGGACAGTCACTCACTTTATGGCTGCTCTTTCCAACACCGAAGCAATCATCAGTTCAATCTAGAAATTCACTCATATGCTTCTTACCACATTTGGTAAAAGTGTCATAACTGGGGAGCACCCCCTAGAAGTAACATGGCGTACTTGACCTATCGGAGGTTTTATACAAGCCAATAGATATCAATCGACTTGGTAAATTTAATGGAAAATTTAAAAAATTTCATAGCACCTTATATGCTAGAAACTTTACTTCATATACATATAAAATATGAGTCATAATACATATATAGATTCTAAGTCTCTTTTCCATCTTAAACTAAACATCATTAGAATACATTGGGGACACGTCCCTGAAAAACACATTACATAGCTATACAATATTGAGACACTTAACAGTAATACATAAGTAGGAGATTCTTGGACTTAAGGATTCCTTTCATTGAGCTTGGGAATCATCTATCAAGCTCTTCACGATTAAAGAATTCCTTTAAGCATCCATACCTACATGTTTGTGTGAAAAGTAGAGAAGAATGGGATTAGTACAGGATTGCACTAAGTATGGCAACCATGCAAAACATGCATTTAAAAGGGACATTTTCTTGAAATGATACTTCATGCCTTTTTGAGTAAATCATTCTAAAACCTATAAAAATAGCATTTATATCATTTATGTACTTCATATATTCATATTCAAAGGCCAAACATTTCATAATATCACTTATCGAATTTATTACATATTTGAGTCACTTTACAGTGAGCTTGATTCCTTTAACTAGTGAACTATTTTAGTTTTTTTTATTCTTTAACCTTTCCAAGTTTTCCTCTAGGGATACTTGGTGCAACGCATTACCTTAAGGCCATTAGAAAACAGACATACTACTTTCACAAGACAACAAATATCATCATAGAAGTATAGTACAACATAGACATAGATAAGTCAAGACCTTCATCATGTAGTCAACAAGATCAACATCATGCATAAAGACTCATATCATGCACATCTTCATAACAAGTAGACAAACTGTACAATGTCATGTATTAGGAATGACTACATAGTAAATGCATTACAACACCTTCCTAGAACTTCCTAAGGAGCTACTTGTGCAATGTATAGATGGGTTCATAACTTCCACCTATCCTAAGTAACCTCCCTTAAGTCATTCTATTTAAAGTCATAGTCATTTACTTCCTTTTTCCATTTTACTTTAGGGAAACTATAGCCTAAACCGACATAGACTATGTGATGCTAAACATGGAATCCAATTTCATAGAACCCCACACGATAAGGAGGTGGTCTACCGGCCAAAGTAGAACCAAATGTGACAAAACTTTCTAGGTGAATCCACTAGCTAGTATCCAATGGTGTCAACATAGTTATGGAACTTGGAGGTACATGTGAGAACCCTCTTTATGACAAGGCATTATAGTAATTCACTTAGGGAAACCCTTTTTATGCCTATTGAGGCATCATGGTTATCCACCTCATGAGATTTATGGTGACCTACCTTCCTACCATACAAAGTGACACACACTCATATTCAAGTTCACTCGGTGCTAAGCTAAGTTTCCTTCATTGAAAACCTTTATTATATTTTTACTTTATAAAAACATAGGTTTAGGAGATTTATCCCCTTATATGCTTAACTCATAGGTCATAGATGGAAGTTCATCAACCTAAATCATGTAAAGAATCCCTTCACATGAATATAGCATATGTAAAGCATCATCTAGTTTAGGGTACACATGAATACACAATTCAAGGAACCTCTCTTGACTAGGTCTTCATACATGTATGTGTGTATATATATATATGTGAGAAAACCTTTCACATAACACATTAAGACACACGGGTTCATACATACATATTCATGCATATAGAAATCAAAACTAGAACAATCCTATCAAGGTACACATGTGCAATACATAGGCAAAATCACATACCCTTTCTTATACTAGTACACCTATCAAGTCATCGTAGCTAAGGAAACACATATCATGTTTTCATAAACATCACCTTAGCATGCATATTAGTAGACACTAGTGAATATGAGAACAACGTTTCATTTAGACACTATGACCTATACTACTTGTAAAATGCATGTAAAGTGACTGTGTGTGTACATTGGTCAACATGATCACATAATGGATATAAACAACATATAGAGGCAGCCACCCTCTTATACCATAATACTCTTCCAAGCATAAACTACACAACACACAATATCATAGGTGACAAGCCAATTTCATATTACACTTAAGACTCCTAACTTGTGCTATTCATGCATTCACATAGGGGTACATATGTAAGGGATTATTAAAAAAATTTAAATCATAAATGGCAGAACCTATACTTTACGCTAACATGGATATACATATGCTCACACAATAGCCATACAACCTAAACCACAACTAGAATACGAAAGTAGGCATAAACTTCACATAGTATCATCACAGGCAAATGTTCATATATTGATCAATTTGACTTTATGGCCATGGTAAAAACATATATAAATTGAAAATAAAGTAAACACCGCCACCATAAGTAGACCATACCACACAATGCTATACAAGGCTTCATCATCATTATATAAATAAATGGAGAAGTAAAAGAGTAGAGGAATTGTTACCAACCCTTTAGCCTTTGGTTATCATTGACCATTACTACTCTTTTATCAATAAATCAAGTATAGGTTAGTATCTAAAGTTACCATAATCATTTAATAAGTTTAACATAATCTACTACAAGGCCATGCTACAATTCATACAACATATCATTAACATACAAGAATGTAGAAGGACATAGATCATCAACCAACTTATCTTGCATGCATTATAGATCATATTTCCTCAATAATATCAATCCAAGGAAGTAGCTAATCATATACTTAGTCATATCAAAATCATGCTTAAAACACTTCATGATCACGCTACTATTGTAGGCATTAAACTATCAATTCAATGTAGAGTAGAGAGAATAGGCCATCTTATTAATTTTACCAAAGTATTAATCACCAATCATATTTTACCAATAAAATAAATTATAGGCAGTAGCTATTGAGATAGTAAATCAAGTCTTATCATACATTATTCATCTTAGAATATAGATCACATCACCTACATAGCATTAACAATTCATAGACTAAGAGAATCTAGATCGATTCATGTAAGCCTTTCTTTAATTTTATCATCAAGGATTTACACCGACAATTCATCCATAATATAAACTAAACTCAACATAATCAAAGTCTTACAACAATTGACTTAAAGCCAACCTTACAATGATTACATAGATCATAGGCTAGGTTTGTTCAAACCTTCATAAATGGATTCACATGGGTAATTAATCAATGATTCACCATCAATATACATACTAAGCAGTATACATAATCATATTAACATAATTGAATCACAAATCGACATGCATAAGATCAAGATCATAAAGCCATACATAGGCTAAAATCGAGTTTGTGAAAGATGCATGTGTTCATCATGCAATAGGATTGAAAATCACATCCAAATCGGTGGATAGTCATAAAAACAATCATATTATGATTTTGAAATAAATTAAAGAAAGAACCCATGGCTATAATAAAGAAGAAGAACTTGATCATATTTTTCTCTTTGAAAACATTGAGATTAACTCTCCAGATGGAAGGATAACTAGAGATGAATGATCGCCATACCTTTATCTACATTAAAATCTCGAAAACTTGATGATTCATCCATGGAAATGCAAGCTCATATCTGTTCTTGAGGTTCACAAATAATAGAGAGAGAATATTTTTGGAGGGAAAAGTCTAATTTTTTGAATTATATTGGGAGTGGTGTTGATTACGTTTTTACTCCCTTATATACACGAAACATTATATAAATAATCCTGTTAGAATCAGGTTAGTATGTGGGGTGAATTTATTATCCACCCCTTATTTAAAACAGATGCAGACAGTAACTTACAGGCCACCACCGTAGAAGCAATCTGTTGATCGTTGGTCAGTCGACGGTCCGTGCATTGGCTTCCGTCGATTGGTCATTGGCCAACTTTTGGCTTGATACCTGCCCAATATAAGTAACAATCAATGAGACCTCACCTACGGGCCGTTGTTTGACCAACTGGCCGTCGTTTGGTCCGTCGATTGACACTGCCAAGGCAGTGTCTTGATCAGCCTTGGGTCCTTCTTGTGGGGCCTTTTGCGGGGCCCTTTTGAGCTCGTACCCTGACCAACCCTAGTTTTCTAGTAGATTCATCTGAGCCTTAAGGGTAACTTGGGAAAGGGACCAAGAGTAAGAATACCCATACCTAATTTTGACGTTCAAACCTTGAAGTTGTTGCCCAAAAACTCCACCAAAGAACACGTCTAAGCCTCCTCAATATTAACTCCACTCGAATGACAACCTCCCTTAGCTTATTGTGAGATTAATGTTTGTTTTCTTGTGATTTCATGTGAGTTCTTAAAGTGTAAAAAACTTGGTTTATTTTTCTTCTTTTGTATCTTATTTTGGCAGAGGAATTTCTTGTGAAAGAGGAACAGAGATTGAGCGTGTGAATGGAGAGATAATCGTCAGAGAGAGTAGGAGTTATATTAGGCTTAGGAGTCTAGTTTAGGACTTAGTCAAATAAGGTTTTCTTAATTATTAAAAATCTGATTTTTATTATATTTTAAATAATATAATGAATAATAATTATTATTAATTATATTAATTCAATATATTAAATAAAAATCACATTTATTCATTGCTTCCACCTAGGTTCGAACCCGGGTGAAGCAAGACTTCACTTCAAGAGCTCAATTTCGGATCTATCTCCCCAAATTACCCCTCCACCTATTAATTAAATAATTAATTATATATTTAGGGTAATTATGATATTACCCTTTGCCTTGAAAAAAGACCATTTTACCCCTAGACCCTCCAAACCTAAGATTTCCTGTTTTTAAGTTTGGTAAAGACTCCTTCGAGTAAATATTTGTATTTGAGAGCTCTTCATGGTTGGACCCAACCTTTCCTAGCTCAACTAACTCCACAAGTTAGTCGTCTTGGATGTAGCAAGGGTTCCAAAGTCTATTTCTACGCTCATCAATCCGTGTGAACCCTGGTCTGATCATAGGCATTCTTGACACATTAAGTATCACTTAGTATGTCCATTTTTAGGGTTGTTACAGCTTTGAAATAAAAGTCTGAAAATAAATGATAGGTACAACATCCACTAGCTATGTATAAAGTACTAAGCTATATATATAAGTGTAGCATCCTCGAACACCAAGAGGACCTACCAAAATCTGGAGATCGATAATTCAAACAGCCTCGTTGAATCTGCAACCTTCTATCTGACCTGTACCTAAAGATAATAATAGAATAGGGTTAGTACACACTTGTACTAAGTATGGATGTATGCACACATACAGATAAGGACTATGCATGATCAAGGAAAGCTCTTCCTATAACAACTTGTCATTTCTTAAAAGTGACATCACTAGACTTTCCTAATTCGTTATTTGTTAACTATGGTATAAATATGACGTATTTTAATGCATTCAAAGAACACAAATAAATTTATATATGAACACAATACCTTAGAATCATGAATATAATATTAGAACAACTCGAGCAAAATTTTGAAATTTGATACTCCCTAACCCGAGAATTCCCTTTTTGATACTTAGGTTGTTTTTATTAATTTTCTTCTTGTTGTTGTGTAGTTAAATGATATCCCTAATCCTATGTTGTACTTACAAGTTCAATGATTCATTGTAGTCCCATACTACAATGAATCAAGTAAGTAGTCTGAAGGACTAAGGAAATGATTTTACTACAAATTGGGCATGAAATCTTATTTATCCAATCTTTATTGGTTATGCCTATTATGTGATTCTTTACGTAATATAAGAAATCATTATAATCCAAGATTATTTGGCTATGATCATGTATATACTATAATAAGTCATTATAAGCCAATCTTATTTGGCTTTGATCTATTTCATAATAAAAGAAGTCATTATTGGCTATGCCCATTATTTGCTTAATACTTCATTCTTATCAAACATTGATTATTGATATTATTAAGCTCTTACTTTCTTAGCTATTGATATTATTAAGCTCTTACTTTCTTAGCTCACTTTGAACATACATCTCTTCTTCTTTCATTCTTGTATTTTCAAGGACATATTTTGAATTAAGATCATGTGAGCTAACATGAAATCCAGTGTCTGCCCACACCGAAAAGGGGTTATTAACTGATCAAAGTGAATCTACATCATGTGAGCTAACATGAAATCCAGTGTCTTCCCTACACCGACAAGTGGTGGTTCACCATTTAAAGGGAAGACAAGTTCAGTGTTCTCCCCACACCGAAAAGAGGTGGTTCACGGCTAAAGTGAACTAAATACTTTTTTTGAGCATTAAACCGACATCAGCTTATGTGAGCTAAACATGAAATTCAATATTTTTCCAACACCAAAAAGGGGTGGTCACACCGGCCAAAGTGAAGCCGCATCACCTAGCTCGCTTAGGTGGAATCCACTGGCTAGTTCCTTTGCTGGCAACATAGTTCAAACACTAGGAGATATACGGAGTCTACTTATCCAAATAGGTTGTAGACTCATCTCATGAGGCTTACATGTGCTGGCACAAGCTCATTGCTAGTCTATCGGTGCTTTGCTCAACATCTTTTTCTTTACATCTTTTGGAGTTGACTCAAACATTATGGAAGCTTGCTTCTGGTTATAAGGTTTACTTAACTTTTTGTATAAGCGGTCATCCCTTTCTTTACTTGATGGATGTGAACTTAAGTCTTACATTATCATTATGGTGAGAGTGAGACTTGTCTCACGAATTCTAACACCCTCTTATGTTAGTATCTTTAGCATAATTGTTTACGTGCAAGTGAGACTTGTCCCGCTAATTTTAGCACCTCATTCTGGTCACTTTAATAATTATTTACTTTTAATTGTGTCATTACTAACCTTATCTTGTTCAATGACATTTGATAGCTTTATACCACTCTTTATGAACGTTATAAACTTTCTTCAATGTGCTAATATTCACAATTTCATTCCTATACGGTATGTTGGGACTTGTCCCAATCATTGGCATACCCTTGGTTATGAGTTACATTGGTCATGCTTAATATTTATCATGTATTTTGCCTCACAAGAAACATTATAATTTGTGTTGGCCATGTAAGATTAGTATGATTTAGTCATTACACAACTTTATATCATATTTTTGAAATAATATTGTCAGCCAATTTATTAGCATAAACCAAACTTTCACTAAACATTTGCCAAGATATTATCACAAGCCAAGCCAATTAACTTTATGTATGTACTATACTAATATCATCATGTTAAGCAGCCAACCTTTTGCATTTGATTAGCTTATAGGAAGAATTCAGTGTTAGATTGGCCAAGCTATAAAGTTGATTTGGCATTGGAGATCCATTAATTAGCTTTGATTCACATCTTATTTCTTCTTGAAAATATTGCATTCCAACCACTTACAATATACTACTGTAAACACAAAGAAAAATGTTGAAATCTTCATCCCTTTCATGAGTTAATTGGATTTCATAAACAGCTTATAACAAGTTCATCTTCTCGAACACAATTGGTCATTTATTGTATGGATCTAACTTATTGGTCTCATTTGAAATTATTAAATCATAGAAACCTACACATAATTATCATTTAGTACCACATACGAACAATATACTCGAGATTTTGCATTATACATACTACAAGAAGTCAAAAATAGGGAAAACTAGGGACATGAACATTCGAAAGTTTCATTGGGAACAACCCTAGTTTCAAATCTATTGAATTCAAAACGTTTGAGAAGACTCTTCGGGAAAGGAAACTAAGAGACAAAACCCATATCTTATGCAGAATTAAGTCTATGAATATCACCTTGCACGAAAACCTTGAATGATACCTTGAAATTGCCTAAGAAAGTTTCTATTTTTCTTGCGTTTTGCTCACTATTTTTCTCACGCTTGTTTTCTGTTTTACTCGTGGGTTTCTAGTTATTAGGAACTGATATTTAGTAATTTAACTTAAACTAATTAACTTAATTAATAAATCAATTAGCTAATTTACTAAAGTGCCCCTCCTAGATTGACTAGAATTAGAAGAACACTTGACTAATTATTAGGTAACCTAGGGTAATTAGTAATGTACCCCTAAGTTGTTAGGACCTTAACCAACCCTTTGGACCATCCTAGGTTAGGTACTAGGATGTTTCTTAGTTAGTTACTTGTCTAATGTAAGTATTTTGGTTTGCCCATTTAAATTAATTAATTAAGTTGTTAATTTATTTAATTAAGTAACCTAAGGTAATTACTAAAGTACCCCTAAGTCGTTAGGGCCATAACTAACCCTTTTGGACCATCCTAGGTTAGGTACTAGGATGTTTCTTGAGTTAGTTACTAGGTTAGTGTCACCCGGTTAGGTCTTAGGTTGTCGGGTGCACTAGTTAGTTTATTTCGGTTAGTCGTAGGTTAGTTAGCTTGTTAGGTAAGTAAGTTAGAGCCTAGAGTTGGTTAGGAAGCTCAACCCCACATGGCTTGACCCCCACATGTGTACCAGCCCCTAACCTCCCTAACCACCCTAATCGAATTCTTGCACATGTGCTTGAACATGGGTTGCACATGTGCTTACATATGTGCTTGCACATGTGTTGCTGCTCATTTCTTATTTTCCCAAGGATCCTCACTATATTCTTGGGCACTTCATACTCTACATGTTCATTTTAATTGGTCATGTGCTATGGTGCCTAGGCTTGACACATGGATGCCTCGCACTTATTTTGTGAACGATGAAAATGAAGATTTTTCGCTTAGGGTCTTTATTGCAGGTACTTTCATTATACAAGCTTGTTAATTGGCTAGACATCCTTTAAGCCAATATTTTCTAATATGCCCAATATTTTGATTATTTAGGTATTACATAGAAATTGGCTAATACCCCTTAGCCAATTTTATATACTATGCCAAATATTTCTCAATATTGGGCATTGGAATGCCTATGTATCCCCAACACGCATTCTTAAAGACCTATTGGGATCTTTACTAGACATGTAATATTTCGGAATGTTACAGAACCCTCCTACTTTCTACGGGTCTAAGGTTGAAGAGGACCCCCCAAGAGTTCATTTATGAAGTTTATAAGATACTCTTTGTTATGGGGTTGTCTACTAGTGAGAAGGCTGATTTATCCAATTATCAACTCAAGAATGTGGATCAAGCATGGTACATCCAATGGAGGGATAATAGGCAATTAAGGGGTGGTCCGGTGACTTGGGAAATCTTCATGGAGGATTTTATTGACTTGTTCTTTCCTAGGGATATGAGGGAAGCTAAAGTGGTGGAGATCATCAACCTTCACCAAGGAGGTATGAGTGTTCATGAATACTCTTTTAAACTCACTAAATTGTCAAAATTTTTGATCCTAGAGATGAAATGAGCCGCTTTGTGACAGGGGTTTCGGATGATTTGCAAAAGGAGTGTCATTCGGCTATGCTACATGACAACATGAACATTTCCCGTCTTATGGTGCATGCCAAACATGTGGAAGAGGAAGGTCTTAGAGGAAGAGTAGAGATGTTAAGAGGGAAAGATCGTTTGATGGAGGTTCTTTAAAGAATAGGCTTGAGATATAAGACAATCCTAGATTTAAGAAGCGGGTTTCTAATCAAGTTCATTCCATGTTCCCTAATGATAGTGGTGATAGGGTGTGTAACCCTAACCCTAATAATGGAAAGGGCACTAGTTCACCAACCGAGAAGCCAACTTGTGGAAATTGTGGCAAGAAGCAGTATGGTGAGTGTCTTAAGGGGACGGACAATTGTTTTGATTGTGATAAAAGTGGGCACAAAGTTAGGGATTTCCCGAATGTGAGGGGTCAAGACAAGGGTAGTGGTCAAACACAAGAAAGTGATTCAAATGAGGCTCCAAGGAAGAAACGCTTCTATGCTCTCCGCTCTAGGGGTGAGAAAGAGACCTATCTCGATGTGTTGACCGGTATGTTGAAATTATTCTATATTTATGTATATGCCTTAATTGACTGTAGTGCTAATTTATCATTTTTTACCCCTCTAGTAGCGAAAAAGTTTGATATTTTGCCCGATATTTTGCATGAACCTTTTATATTGTCTTCTCTGGTGGGTAAGTTGTTGCAAAAAGGGTGTATAGAAATTTTTCTATAAGGTTGCCAAATAGAGTTTCTTATGCTAAACTAGTAGAACTCGATATGCTTGATTTTGATGTCATTTTGGGTATGGATTAGTTGCATGTTTTCTATGCCTCTATTGATTGTAGGACAAGGGTGGTAAGTATAACTTTCCAAGTGAACCTGTTGTTGAGTGGAAGGGGGGAAATTCTATTTGTAGAGGGTGTATCATCTCTTGTCTAAAAGCATGTGAAATGATCTCTAAAGGTTGTTTATACCATATTGTAAGGGTTCAAGATCTAGAGTCCAAAATTCCTCACATTGTTCTGTCCCCATAGTTAGTGAATTTTTGGAGGTCTTTCATAATGATCTCCAGGTATTCCTCCCGAATTGTAAACTTATTTTGGTATCGATTTGTTTCCGAATACGAACCCATTTAAATTCCTCCTTATCGAATGGCTCCGGCTGAATTGAAAGAGTTTAAGTTTCAACTCAAAGATTTACTAGAAAAAGGCTTCATTAGACCTAGTTTTCTCCATGTGGTGCTCCGGTTTTGTTTGTGAAGGAGACGGATGGGTCCTTATGAATGTGTATTAATTACCGCCAACTCAATAAAGTCACAATAAAGAACAAGTATCCTCTCCCTCTGATTGACGACTTATTTGATCAACTCCAAGGGGAAAGCTACATTTTTAAGATTGAATTGAGATCGGGGTATCACAAACTTAGGATGAGAGGTGAGGATATACCAAAGATGGAATTTTCGACTAGATATGGTCATTATGAGTTCTTAGTAACGTCCTTTGGTCTCACAAATTCTCTGATAACGTTTATGGACCTTATGAATAGGGTATTTCTAAATTACCTAGATTCATTTGTCATTGTCTTTATTGACGACATCTTGGTATATTTGAAAAATGAGGGTGATCACATGAACCATTTGAGGGTGGTGGTACAAGTACTTAAAGAACATCAATTGTTTACCAAGTATAGCAAATGTGAGTTTTGGTTAAGGTTGGTGACATTTCTTAGTCATATCATCTCTAGTGAGGGAGTTGAGGTTGATCCAAGGAAAATGGAAAAAGTGAAAATTGGCCTAGACCATTGACTACGACCGACATTTGGAGTTTCATGGGTTTAGCGAGTTATTATCAAAGATTTGTGGATGGTTTTGCGTCCATTGCATCTCTATTGACTACATTAACTCAAAAGTGTAAGAAATTTGAGTGGTCGGAGGCATGTGAGAGAAGCTTCCAAATGTTAAAAGATAGACTTACTTTCTCTCTGGTGTTGACTTTACCGGAGGGTACCAAGGCTTTTGTTGTGTATTGTGATGCATCCCGAGTGGTTTTAGGGTGTGTGCTTATTCAACATTGGAAGGTGATAGACTATGCTTCTACGCAACTTAAGGTGCATGATAGAAACTATCCAAATCATAACCTTGAGTTAGCGGGCGTGGTATTTGTCTTAAAAATATGGAGGCATTACTTGTATGATGTCTATGTTGATGTGTATACTGATATACCGTGGTTTCACAGTATAATTAATACTTTTTCCTTAAGTTTAGTGTGTCCGAAAGCCTTTTTGTGCTAATTTTGATATAAGTTTTTCTTTGTTTTGCAGGAAATCTGTCTCAAGCTGAATGTGGAGATTTTGAGCGAAAAATGCAGAAGAGACCACCTACGGAGCTTATGACGGTCCGTCGTGCTTGTGACGGTCCGTAGGTGGAAGTGTAGAGAAGCTGCTGAAGGAAGATGGGGAAGTCTGACCAAGTGTGGGATTACGAAGCTTGTGACGGTCCGTCATGGATATGACGGTTCGTCCTGCAGGTTCGTCGCGAAGATCAGAGAAGTGATCCCAGCACCCAGATTCCAAGAGTTGAAGTATTTTGTAACGAAGACCCTCAACGGGCCGTCGTGCCTATGACGGTCCGTCACACTTGCCGTCGAGGGGAATGAAGAAAGCAGCAGAAGAAATTGCACCAAGTATGGGGCGACGGAGCCCACGACGGTCCGTCATGACACGGCGTTCCGTCGCGTGGTCCGTCGACCCAGCCGCGTTTTGGCAGATTTCCAGTAATTAGAATCCTTGTTTAATTAGGTTTTAATTTTTTTATAAATAGTTCGAAAAACCTCGTTTTGGGTTAGACTCTTGGAGATTAAACATCATATTATTAGACTTTGTTTTTCTGAGTGTTTGATTGTTGGAGATTCTTACAAGTAACTCTTGTTGATTAATCAAGCAAATTTTCAGACTTTATTCTTTCTCATTAAAGTAAGTACATGAATTCTTGTTTAATATATTTGAATATTGTGTTTATGGCTATGAGGAACTAAACTCTATAACTAGGGTTGTGGGAACCATAGGCAAATAATGAGATAAACCCTAGCTAAAATAACAACTCTAGAATCGTGTCTTGCATGTATTAATAATTCTTTCGCTTAGAAGTCTTTTTAACGGATGATCAACGTTAGAACTCGCCTTAATGCTACTTGCCGGACCAAGGAGGTAGATAATAGGAAAAGAATTATTAACATAGATTTAGTGTATACTATCTAATAGGCTAGTATTGATTGGTACGAGGTAATAACTTAGTCAAATATCGAATACGATGCTTAATATGAGGTAAGGATAAGGGTTAGGAAAGCAACACACGTAGCCGGACCAAGGTGCGGAGTGAGATTTTCTAGATGCCGGACCAAGGATTTAGAAATACATAACTTATCACTTTACATGCAAGATACTAGGAAAGAATTGTTATAGCTAGAATTATCAAGTTATGAACCTGTGGGGAACACGTAAACCCTAGTTACTTTGATTACTTGATTAAAACTCAACATTAAAAGCTGTTAAGTGTCTCTGTCAAGTTCGTTAGTTATTTTTATTTTATTAGGAAGTACAAAACCCCCCTTTTATGCTTTTACTTTTTAAGGAAGTCATCAACCGAACAATAGTAATAACAAGTTGGAGTTAAGTCTAGACTATTTTCCTCGTGGGAACGATCCCAACCTCACTAGTTGGGTTATTTACTTGACGCGACCGCTTTACTTCTCATTTGAGAAGTAAGTTTGAGCGTATCAAATTTTGGCGCCGCTGCCGGGGAAATTAGCTTTTAGATTAACTTGAACTTCTTACTATAGTTTAGTTGATATTTTCTTGATTTTACTTTGTTTTATTGTTTTTGATTCCTTTTCAGAATTATCCTCCTTGTATGCCAAATACACGGAGAGGAAGAGAACCGTTGTTCCCCTACGATCTCGAGCTAGAACGTACACTGCGAAACATGAATCGTAACTTGGGAATCAATGATGAGGATCCAAACCAGAACATCCCAGCTCCGGCTGATGTTCATGGTCAGATGTTACCCGATGCTCCGGGTGAACATCAACAGAGGGGACAGAATCCCGCTCCACGGCCCCAAGCATACTACAGAGGCTATGATAACATAGCAGATTCGGATGGGCCACTGGTTTTGCCTCCTCTACCCACAGGCCACACTTTTGTGGTAACTAGTAGTCTGATGCAAATGCTCACTGCCAGAGGTTTGTTTTCAGGGCTACCTTCTGAGGATCCACATGCCCATATAGCTAAGGTAAGGGCAGTGTGTAAAAGTTGTGTGGGGAGGCCTGATTTGGATCTAGATGTAATAGGTCTCAGAGTGTTTCCTCTCTCACTGACGGAGAGGCTGCTATGTGGTTTACTGAGCTCCCATACAACTCTATTTTCACCTGGAACCAATTACGGGATGTCTTCTTAGCACGCTACTATCCGGTCTCCAAGAAATTAAACCACAAAGACAGGGTGAATAACTTTGTGGCACTACCAGGAGAGTCAGTTAGTAGTTCTTGGGATAGATTCACCTCATTCTTGAGAAGTGTCCAAATCACCGTATGATGATGAGTCACTAAAGGAATACTTCTATAGGGGACAGGATGATAACAATAAAGCGGTGTTGGACACTATAGCAGGTGGATCTTATGGAGAATGCCCTTATGCTGAGATTGCTGAGAAATAGAGAAAATCTCCCGTAACAACAAAGCTTGGAGTACTAGGAAGTCGATACAGGGAGAAACACCTTGCAGTGCAGTCCACTCACAACCCAGCCACAGATGATATTCGGGAAGAAATGGCTCAGATGAGAACTGAGCTTGGGTTGGTACTAAAACATGTCACTGGGGGTGCAGAAAAGGTTAATGCAGTCAACTACTTGGCTAAACCACCACCTCCATTGATGAGTGTTATTATGAGGAGGATTCCTATGCAGTAAATGAACAGATGGGGGGTTTCCGACCAAGTGCCCAAGGCTCTAATCAGGAAATTGGCGCCAAGGTCAAGGGAACCAAGGTCGGAACTATGGTAACTACAATCGTGAGGGTCATTATGTCCGAGATGGAAACTACAATCGCGACAACAACTTCAACAGGGGTAGCTATGGTAACAGAAACGACAGAAATGGACCTTATGTTCCTCCTCAAAATCGTGAAGTTACTCCTAGGGATGGTGGAGGTAGTATGTCGCGAGTTGAGGATATGTTGCATAAAATGATGAGGAGGTTCGATGCTAGTGATGAGCAAAATAAAGAGTTGAGGAATGATCTAGCGGGTATTGGGCAAAAAGTTGATACCCATGCAATATCAATTAAGCAACTTGAGTTACAATTGGCCCAACTATCTGCAACTGTGAACACACGGCAACCGGGCACTCTTCCTAGCAACACTGTCCAAAATCAAAAAATGATGGACATTGTATGGCAATTACTACTCGCGGTGGCAAGCAAACCATTGATCCACCTATGCCATCTGATGAGAATAAGGTGACAACAGAATCTGATAAAGTGGTAGAAGTTGATGCTGAATTAGAGGATAACACTGCAAAAGATGCTGAAGTGCCTAAAAAGGTAACTCCTATGCCTAGGCCACCACCCCCATTTCCTCAGAGATTAGTGAAAAAGACCGAGGATGGTAAATACCGGCGTTTTATAACAATGTTGAAGCAACTCTCTATCAATGTCCCTTTGGTAGAAGCTTTAGAACAAATGCCCGGTTACGCCAAATTTATGAAAGATCTGGTTACAAAGAAAAGATCGGTCACTTTTGAGGATGATGATAGAATGCAGCATTGTAGTGCTATTGCTACAAGATCTCTGGTCCAAAAGAAAGAAGATCCGGGCGCATTTACTATTCCTTGTACAATCGGGCTATTACATTTTGCGAAAGCATTATGTGATCTGGGGGCAAGCATAAATCTCATGCCCCTCTCGATTTACAAGAAGTTGGGTTTGGGTGACCCAAAACCCACGGCGATGCGGCTACTGATGGCTGATCGAACAGTAAAACGACCTATAGGATACTCCACGATGTGCTAGTAAAAGTGGAGTCATTCATCTTTCCAGCCGATTTTGTTATTCTTGATTGTGAGGTTGATTTTGAAGTGCCTATTATCCTTGGGAGGCCATTCCTAGCCACGGGAAGAGCCTTAGTAGACATGGAAAAGGGGCAGATGAAATTTCGGTTGAACAGTGAGGAAGTGACCTTTAATATTTGTAGGTCCATGAGGCAGAGTGGTGAGCTCCAATCGGCATCTGCTATATCCTACAACATGGGTGAGACCTTTGAGACACAAATAGAAGAACGTCTAGGTGTCGAAGCATTAGCGGCAGTGATAATGAACTTTGATAGCGATTGCATTGAAGAGTATGAGTCATTAGTAGCGGCTCTTGACCGAGGTGATGTTCGGTTTAAACCGAAGAAATTTGAGCTTGATATGAAGAATCGCGAGTCCCCACCCGCTAAACCATCTATAGAGGAAGCTCCAAAAGTTGAATTAAAAGCTCTCCCACCTCATCTTAGGTATGAATTCTTAGGAAATGGTGACACTTTGCCGGTAATCATTGCATCAGACCTAGATGAACAACAGGTTCAGAGTTTGGTGAAGGTACTAAAAAGGTTCAAAAGAGCTATTGGGTGGACCATTGCGGACATTATTGGGATCCCTCCTGGTATTTGCTCTCATAAAATCCAACTCATGCCTGATCATAAGCCGAGTATTGAGCACCAGAGACGCTTGAATCCTCCTATGCAAGAGGTTGTGAAGAAGGAAATTATCAAGTGGTTGGATGCTGGAGTAATCTATCCAATCGCCGATAGTAGTTGGGTATGCCCGGTTCAGTGTGTACCTAAGAAAGGGGGAATGACTGTGGTCCCCAACGAAAAGAATGAACTTGTTCCGATGAGACCGGTTACTGGATGGAGGGTGTGCATGGATTACCGTAAACTGAACTCATGGACTGAAAAAGACCATTTTCCTATGCCCTTCATGGATCAGATGTTGGATAGACTTGCCGGAAAAGGGTGGTATTGTTTTCTTGATGGGTATTCGGGGTATAATCAGATTTCTATCGCACCAGAAGATCAAGAGAAAACCACTTTCACTTGTCCATATGGAACTTTTGCGTTCAGAAGAATGCCGTTTGGGTTGTGCAATGCACCCGCAACCTTTCAGAGATGTATGATGTCAATATTTTCTGACATGGTGGAGGATACTATAGAGGTTTTTATGGATGATTTTTCTGTGGTTGGTGATTCATTTGAGCGATGCTTGAACAATTTATCTGAGGTTCTTAAGAGATGTGAAGACTGCAATCTGGTACTAAACTGGGAAAAGTGTCATTCATGGTGAAAGAGGGTATTGTGTTGGGTCATCGCATTTCAGAAAATGGTATAGAGGTTGATCGAGCTAAAGTTGAGGTAATAGAGAGACTTCCCCCGCCGATCTCTGTGAAAGGTGTGAGAAGCTTTCTTGGGCATGCAGGTTTTTATCGGAGATTCATCAAAGACTTTTCAAAGATTGCACACCCATTGTGCAAATTACTGGAGAAAGAATGTAAATTTTGTTTTGATGAGTCCTGTCTTAAAGCATTCAGTGAGCTAAAAGAGAAGTTAGTGTCTGCACCTATCATTATTTCTCCGGATTGGAACAGTCCATTTGAGGTAATGTGTGATGCTAGTGGGGTGGCTCTTGGTGTAGTATTGGGACAGAGAAGAAACAAAATCCTTCACCCAATTTACTATGCTAGTAAAGCCCTAAATGAAGCCCAGAAGAACTACACAGTGACTGAGCAAGAACTCCTCGCAGTAGTCTTTGCTTTTGAGAAATTTCGCTCCTATTTGCTAGGTACTAGAGTCATAGTGCATACTGACCATTCAGCACTGAGATATTTGATGGCGAAAAAGGATGCGAAACCAAGGCTGATGATTCGTTGGGTATTACTGCTGCAAGAATTTGACTTTGAAGTGCTGGATAGAAAAGGGACTGAAAATCAAGTTGCTGATCATTTGTCCCGTCTAGAGGATGAAGCTATGAGAGAGTTAGGGGATAAGACTGACATTGATGATACTTTCCCCGATGAACATGTATTGGCTGCTTCACAAGACTTGATTCCATGGTTCGCAGATTTTGCGAACTATCTGGCTAGTGATATTGTTCCATCAGACTTGTCCTTTCATCAAAGGAAAAAGTTCATGTACGATGTGAAGAAGTTCTTTTGGGATGAACCATACTTGTATAGGAGTTGTGCCGACGGGCTTATTCGGCGTTGTGTGCCCGAATGTGAAATGTTGAGTGTATTGGAGGCATGCCATTCTTCACCTGTTGGCGGACATCACAGTGGTATCCGAACCGCTCACAAGATATTGCAATGTGGTTACTATTGGCCAACTCTTCATCAAGATGCTCATGGGTTTGCTAAATCATGTGACAAATGTCAACGAGATGGTGGTATTTCAAGAAAGCAAGAGCTCCCTCTAAACCCCATTCTTGTGATTGAGTTATTTGATGTGTGGGGTATTGACTTTATGGGCCCTTTCGTGAGTTCTCATGGGATGAAGTACATTCTTGTAGCAGTTGATTATGTATCTAAATGGGTCGAAGCCATAGCTCTCGCAAACAATGAAGGGAAGAGTGTCACTGCATTCTTGAAAAAGAATATATTCTCCGTTTTGGCACTCCAAGGGCCATTATTAGTGATGGGGGTTCCCACTTCTGCAACAGATTGTTCAAGGGGTTATTGGAGAAATACGGTGTTCGCCATAATGTGGCCACGCCTTACCACCCTCAAACTAGTGGGCAAGTTGAGGTATCGAATCGGGAGATCAAACAGATATTGTCCAAAACAGTGAATGCTAGTAGAACAGATTGGTCAAGGAGGCTTGATGATGCTCTTTGGGCCTACCGGACAGCTTATAAGACTCCCATAGGTATGTCTCCATACCAACTTGTATATGGGAAAGCTTGTCATTCCGGTTGAGTTAGAGCATAAAGCCATGTGGGCTATGAAGAAGTTAAATTGGATTGGAGCGAAGCTGCAGAGCAACGGTTAAATGGGTTGAATGAACTTGATGAATTTCGCTTGAAAGCCTATGAAAGCTCAGCCCTATATAAAGAAAAGATGAAGAAGTATCATGACAACAAAATTGAAAAACGAGAGTTTATGGTCGGGGATTTAGTGCTTCTATTCAATTCCAGATTGCGCTTGTTTCCAGGCAAACTCAAGTCCAAATGGACTGGTCCTTACACGGTTACCCAACTATTCCCTCATGGAGCAGTCGAGTTGGAAACTAAGGAGGGTGTGCGGTTCAAGGTGAATGGACAGCGCATAAAAATCTATCTAGGGCATGCTGAATCGGCGAATGAAGTGATCGAGGCATACCATCTTGATGAAGTCTGAGTAATCAAGTGGCCCCAGTCGTGCCGCGACGTTAAATCTGGCGCTTGTTGGGAGGCAACCCAATACTTATCGTCTTTTTAATAATGGTAGCATTTTTTTATATAAATGGGTTTTAAATTTGCAGGCACATCACCAGGAAATTCTGCAGAAAACTACTCTGCAGTAGCCACTGACGGATACAACGACGGACCGTCGTGACTGAAACGGACCGTCGTATGCACCGTCACACCAGGTACGTATTTCTGTCATTTTTGAAATTAGGGCACACACGACGAAACCACGACGGGGCGTCGCATGTGCGACGGACCGTCGTCGGGGAACCGTCGTCCGATTAATGAAATTAACCCGACCCGACCCGGCTGGACCCTTTTCAAAATTTGACCGTTTATACTCCCCACCTCTCCATATTCCACCCCATTACTTCCAACTTCCTCTCATCTCCCCTCTCTTTTCCACTTCCACACTTCCCCACTGATCATCATCAAACCACAACCTTATTACTATCAGTTACTTGTTGGTGCTGCTGCTTTTGGGTCTACCTTGCCACCTGAATCATTCCCCACTTGTGTTTTCTCCATTTCCAAGGTATGTGTCTCTAAATTTATACTCATTTCTCTTGTATTTTTGTTTATTAGTTAGTATTAGATTCGTTCCTAGTCGTATCTTGTTCCCCTGATATGTTTATGTCTAGACATAGGCTCTAAATGTTTGAATTTGCCATGTTAATAACCCTAGACATAGGTGATTTCACATTAATAGTTTCCTAGGTAGTTGGGATAGACACATAGCGGTCCACAACACTACAAGACCATGTGTGTTCATTGGGGTTGCTAAGGGTACCTACAGTTCTGTCTCTGATATTCAGAACGAGACCCCGATGACGGTCTGTCGTATACACGACGAACCGTCGTAGGGTCCGTCGCATAAGCCCTAGCACCCTCCCCAACGACGCCTGTGACGGACCGTTGTCTTCACGACGGTCCGTCCGGCACGATCGTCATGCTGGTCAGAGACCCCTCTAAAAAGGGTCTCCACAAATTTTCCAAGTGTCCAACGACGGACACTTACGACGGACCGTCACACCCACGACGGTCCGTCCTGCACGATCGTCATGATGGTCAGGGACCCCTCACAAAAAGGGTCTCCAAAACCATTCCAAGTGTCCAACGACGGACACTTACGACGGACCGTTAGTACCACGACGGTTCGTCCTGCACGACCGTCATGATGGTCAGAGACCCCTATGATAAGGGCCTCCAAAAGTTTTCTAAGTGTCCAATGACGGACACTTACGACGGACCGTCACACCCACGACGGTCCGTCCTGCACGACCCTCATGACAGTCAGAGAACCCTCTTCTGAGGGTCTCCCATCATTTTCTAAGTGTCCTACGACGGACCCTTGCGACGGACCGTCATACCCACGACGGTCCGTCCTGCTTGACCGTCATGATGGTCAGCGACCCCTCCTTCAGGGTTCCTTATCTATACATATAACAAGTCTAACACGACGGACCTCATGACGGTCCGTCATAGTCACGACACGAGCCGTCATAGGTCCCGTCGTGTGATACAGTTTCAATATTACTAACACATTTTTTTCAAAGTTTCATGTCATATGATCTTGCTGTTTTGATTGCCACTACTCATACTAATATTGCTCCTTTACAGGTACTATCGACTATGGCACCCAAGCAAGACCGCACTTATGCACGCGGGCGATCTAAGTCTGTCGCCCCGTCTGCCGCATGGTCATCGGCTCTGACGATGAGAGGGGACCCTGAATACATGCCCCCAGGCACCTCCGCCCTTCCCGTGCTACACGTGCCCCCAGAGCCACACCCAAGACGGTGGCATCCGGCGTAGTCACTGCCTCCCAGTCTGATGAGGAGCGCACACTGACCGGCACACCCTCTGGGTCGGCCACAAACGAGGAAGAAGCGTCTGGCTCCTTGGGAGTATCCTATCCGAGGAAGCTTCAGGATCTGCTGAGGTTCCCGCACCCGCCACTGCTGCAGCGTCGCCCTCGTCTGATGAGGCTGACAGTTCAGACTCTACATCCGGCGCACCAGCCCAGGTCCCCACCCCAGCCTCTGACCAGCCAAATCGGTGGTGCGTTGAAGGCCAGTTTAAGGTTTACTCCGACGCGAAGTTCTTGACCGATAAAGGAGTAATGGCTCGCACACTTACCCTGGAGCGGCGGGTACTTACAGGGAGTCTCCCCTCGATGCCGGAGATCCACACCATATTCACCAGGCATCGCTTAGAGTGGACAGCCCGTCCATTGGGACGATACAGTGAGGAGATGGTCCGAGAGTTCTACGCATCCTACGTAGCGACTCTCCGATCACAGATCGACAGGCGGGATGCTCCCGCAAAACAGGCCCCATTGGAGCAGGTTCTAGTCCGGGGCGTGCAGGTTGACATTTCCCTGCCCGCCATCCGCCGGTTCCTATACGGCGAGAGTGCAGATGCTACTCGGACCCCCACCACTGCCGAGTTTGACTACCGCTGGCAGGTAGTGAAGGATGGACATTTCATGCGAGAGCCAGCACTGAGGGAGACCACCAAGCGGTGGATGGCCCTACATTTATCAGTCGACGGAGAGGGTGCCGATTGGGTCACCGAGCCGAAGGGGGCCATCAAGAAGGCCAACCTCACGTTCGTCGCCAAGTTCTTGTGGCTGCTCGTGCGTCACTACCTTTCCCCCACAGCTGCTGATAACACAGTCACCTGGGATTGAGCAGTGCTGATGGCGGCGATGATAGCCGGCTTCGAGGTGGACTATGCATGGCTTCTACAGGTAGTCATGCACGAGAGGGCATTCAAGGTCCCCACCACCTACCCCTTTCCGTGCATGATCTTTGCCCTTTGCAGGTCTACAGGTGTGCCCATATGGCACATAGATCAGTTGAGGACCCCGCCGGGTACCGTTGACGTCGGCCTCATCAGAGACGAGGCCAATAAGTTGGCCCCACGTCGAGGGCCCCGTCCAGAGCTGCCACCACTATCTGATGACCTTGCGGATACGGTGGCCCAGGCTCGCACAGCTACACAGGCATCCACGGACACTACCCCGGTCGAGTCTATCCCGGGTAGCAGCACAGCCCCTCTACCGACACCGGCCCCGCTTGCCCGAGTCCAAAAACTGGAGGCACAAATGGCCACTCTTCTGCATCATATCCAGCCGTGGATGCAGAAGTCTATTGCTGAGTCTGAGGCGCGTATGGAGGAGCAGATGCAGCGGAAGATTGCTGAGGTCAACCAGCGCCTCGATGCCTTTGAATTGAGAGTATTAGCTCGACCAGCCCCTCCGGTAGATGTGTCGACTCTTCAGGCTGCAGTCTCCAGTCTTCGTGCAGACATCGACACGATCCTAGCGGCAAGAGTGTCAGAGTCTGTCGAGCCTGCTGAGGATACTGTATTGGGGTCTCTGTTTCCTACTCCAGACGTTCCCCCATCTTCCCCGAGAGAGTGCCAAGAGGCGGAGGGGTCGATCAGAGGATGAAGCGCGAGCAAGAAAGAAGGAGCGCCGAGAGATGGAGGCCGCGAGGAGAGCCTCACTTGCTGAGGCGGAGGCACACCAGATCAGAGCATCGCAGATAGCGGCTGGGGCGTCTAGCTCCCGCACTGTAGAGACAGCAGGAGGCACTACTGAGGGTGCAGTTGTTGCTGAGGACATCACTGAGGGTGTCCAGATTGCAGAGGATGTGGGTTCTGGGAAACCAGACCCACCAGCTTGTTGATCGACGGCGCTATGCGCCACAGGTTTGCTTCACCTATCCCTCTAATCTTTAGATTTTTTTATGCATTGGGGACAATTGCATGCTTTTTAGTTGGGGGGTGGGGTAAATGGAAAGTGAGTGTTAGGGTGAAGTCTGAGTAGCCCAACTCACTATCCTCTTTTGGGGTTTTCTTGCCTGTGTTCTTTTTCCCCAAAAGACTGATTATTTTTTCTGTTGAACCGGCACGTTATATCTGTTGTACATAGTTTAACTCTGAAGCATGATGGCTAAAATGATATCCCGATAAAACTGGAAAAGGTTGCATGAAAAGGCGTAGTAACTGATAATTGTGTGGATCTAAACATGAAATAGAGTTACACCATTGCACTACCCTAAACCTTCAAGTCGAACTAGGTGTCTGATAATCTGATATAGTGATGAGATGTCAAGTGAGTGTGAGGAAAGTTGAATAGTCCACTAATGATACTGAGCTAGAACTTGCCTGGTTAGTCCTGCTAAAAGTAAGCTGTAACATACAATTAGGAAAGGATCATAGGCCCTTATTCAATATAGCCCATTTCTAGCCTAAATAAAAGAAACCAAATGAAAGTTATCCTTCGTTGATCCAAATAATTTGAGCTTAAAATTAGACCTTTGTTTTTCACCCCAACTGATCTTTTCTGGGAACAACATGTTGGCCCTGGTCCCTCCTTGGACATGTGCACCTCAGCTTATGCCAAAAGCATAAGTTGAGGGTGGCTAATGTATTAACAACCTTCGTTATGGCCCTTACCCGATTTTGGGTATTGTGTACCTTGACTCATGGCAACGCCATGAGTTGAGGGTGGCTGTTTTGAGGAATGCTCTGGAAAGTGGGGTTGAAAGAACAAAGAGAGAGAAAGAACAAAAGTAAAGTGACTCAAGAACTCGTTGAAAATGAAAAAAAAGAGAAAGAAATATTCAAGAATTACAAACAAGAAAAGAAAAGAGTCACTTACACAAATGAAGAAAGAAGGGAAACAGCAAGGTGAAAGAATAGGAGAAACTGGGCGAAATAAAGTGATATAGAGCGGAAGGTTTAGCCGATATGTCAAGGAGGGCAAAAAGTCACTAATGTATACCTAAATATACCCTACCTGACTCTGAGCCTACGATACAAGCTAAAAAAAGTCCTATCGTGATCCTAAGGGTTGTGTAGCGAACTTAAGGCAGTGAAAATAAGGGCAAGCTTATGGCAATAGGTATGAATGAGTGTGACTTTGTTCTGAGAGCGAGTGTTGAAATGTAATCCTTATACTCAAACTGAAATCATCGTGTGAAAAATGAGGATTTTTGTTCTAAAGCGAGGACACTAGTTGCAATACCGGAATTGTTAGCACCTCGGTGAGCAATTGAAGAGGAAAGGTGTTAGTGCATGGTGAGTCTGTGTCATGTTCGAATCCCACAAAAGTCAAGCCTAATAGTGATAGCATGCATAGATTTGATGGGATTAGTCGAGATTGATAGCCAAATGATTGCAAAGGATAAAACATGAATACTATTGTACAAAGACTGTTTAGTGAGTCATAGTGCGTCGCTTGAGGACAAACAACGAATTTAAGTTGAGGGTGTTGATATACCGTGGTTTCACGGTATAATTAATACTTTTTCCTTAAGTTTAGTGTGTCCGAAAGCCTTTTTGTGCTAATTTTGATATAAGTTTTTCTTTGTTTTGCAGGAAATCTGTCTAAAGCTGAATGTGGAGATTTTGAGCGAAAAATGCAGAAGAGACCACCTACGGAGCTTATGACGGTCCGTCGTGCTTGTGACGGTCCGTAGGTGGCAGCGTAGAGAAGCTACTGAAGGAAGATGGGGAAGTCTGACCAAGTGTGGGATTACGAAGCTTGTGACGGTCCGTCATGGATATGACGGTCCGTCCTGCAGGTTCGTCGCGAAGATCAGAGAAGTGATCCCAGCACCCAGATTCCAAGAGTTGAAGTATTTTGTAACGAAGACCCTCGACGGGCCGTCGTGCCTATGACGGTCCGTCACACTTGCCGTCGAGGGGAATAAAGAAAGCAGCAGAAGAATTGCACCAAGTATGGGGTGACGGAGCCCACGACGGTCCGTCATGACCACGACGTTTCGTCGCGTGGTCCGTCGACCCAGCCGCGTTTTGGCAGATTTCCAGTAATTAGAATCCTTGTTTAATTAGGTTTTAATTTTTTATAATTAGTTAGAAAAACCTCGTTTTTGGGGTTAGACTCTTGGAGATTAAACATCATATTATTAGACTTTGTTTTTCTGAGTGTTTGATTGTTGGAGATTCTTACAAGTAACTCTTGTTGATTAATCAAGCAAATTTTTAGACTTTATTCTTTCTCATTAAAGTAAGTACATGAATTCTTGTTTTATATATTTGAATATTGTGTTTATGGCTATGAGGAACTAAACTCTATAACTAGGGTTGTGGGAACCATAGGCAAATAATGAGATAAATCCTAGCTAAAATAACAACTCTAGAATCGTGTCTTGCATGTATTAATAATTCTTTCGCTTAGAAGTCTTTTTAACGGATGATCAACGTTAGAACTCGCCTTAATGCTACTTGCCGGACCAAGGAGGTAGATAATAGGAAAAGAATTATTAACATAGATTTAGTGTATACTATCTAATAGGCTAGTATTGATTGGTACGAGGTAATAACTTAGTCAAATATCGAATACGATGCTTAATATGAGGTAAGGATAAGGGTTAGGAAAGCAACACACGTAGCCGGACCAAGGTGCGGAGTGAGATTTTCTAGATGCCGGACCAAGGATTTAGAAATACATAACTTATCACTTTACATGCAAGATACTAGGAAAGAATTGTTATAGCTAGAATTATCAAGTTATGAACCTGTGGGGAACACGTAAACCCTAGTTACTTTGATTACTTGATTAAAACTCAACATTAAAAGCTGTTAAGTGTCTCTTTCAAGTTCGTTAGTTATTTTTATTTTATTAGGAAGTACAAAACCCCCCTTTTATGCTTTTACTTTTTAAGGAAGTCATCAACCGAACAATAGTAATAACAAGTTGGAGTTAAGTCTAGACTATTTTCCTCGTGGGAACGATCCCAACCTCACTTGTTGGGTTATTTACTTGACGCGACCGCTTTACTTCTCATTTGAGAAGTAAGTTTGAGCGTATCATATACCAACCATAAGAGTCTCCAATATTTGTTTACCCAGAAGGAGTTAAATCTCCAACAAAGAAGATGGCTAGAATTATTGAAAGATAACAACATGAGTGTCCTCTATCACCCTGGTAAGGCCATGTGGTTGCGGATTCTCTAAGTCATATGGCTACGGGTAGTGTGTCTTACATAGACGTATCCAAGAAACACCTAGTGAAGGATGTTCATAGGTTGGTTAGGATGGGTGTGAGGTTGGAAGATTCTCCAAATGATGGATTCATGGTACATCATAACTTCGAGTCATCATTGGTAGTTGAGGTGAAGTCCACACAACACCTTGATAAATCATTGATAGTTGAAGGAATCGGTCCTTGGAAGGCTTAATGAGGCATTCTCCTTAGGGGGGATGGTGTTTTGAGGTACCAAGGAAGATTGTGCATTCCCAAGGTAGGTGAGTTGAGGAAAAGAATCGTTGAGGAAGCTCGTAGGTCCCGCTACTCTATTCGTCCTGATTCGACAAAAATGTACCATGATATTAGGGAAGTATTTTTGTGGGAAGGTTATAAGAAGGACATAGAGGAGTTTGTTGCTAAGTGTGCAAATTGTAAACAAGTCAAAGCTGAACATCAAAAGTCAGTTGGCTTACTTAAAGAAATCCATGTTCCTACTAGGAAGTGGAAGACATCAATATGGATTTTGTGGTGGGTTTACCTCGGACTCAAAGTCAATATGACTCGATATGGGTGGTTGTGGATAGGTTGACCAAGTTGTTGAACTATGTTGCCCTCGTAGGAATACTAACTAGTGGATCCACGTAGTTGCTATGTTTTATGTTTTGGTACTACCGTGGCAAGTAGTCCGCCTTCCTTCGGTGTAGGATTTATGACACCAGATTCCACGTTAGCTCTTATGGTCTATGTGGAAAGATGTACCCAAAAGGTAAAATGAACTAAACGATTGAACTCTAACTACAATAACCTTGCTAAGTCTAGGTAGGGGTATGGGAATCTACCTAAGCATTGCACTATTTATCCTTGAGGGGAGTCTTAGGAGGATGTTCTTATGTATGATTATGCTTAAAATGTTGTATGACATGCATATGATGAACTTTCACATTGTTGATACTATATGTTGATTAGTTCACTTATGAATATGTGTTGGTTTATATTGTTAAAGTAAGATGAAATGTACACCTAATGCCTTGTTATGTGAAGTAGGATGTTAGTCATGATTCTTGCTGGGTTACTTGATTGAGTAAGGTTATGAGGATTTACTTGGTCATTGCACTTGTTGACTTTATAGGGGTTCATGGGTAATTGACTTGCTTTGGTTATGTTGAAATGTACTCTTATTCATGCTTATTGTTAATGTGACTTGATGATATATTTACTTGAGTATGTGTCTACTTATATGATATGTATAGTTGACTTGACTAGAATTGATGTTGTAGTTCTTGTAATGTACATGCATATGACTTAATGAATATGCAATATTGATTGGTATGGTTTTGTTGAATGTGTATACAGGTTTTAAATGAAAAGTGCATACTTTATGAGATGTCCTTTTTCTTAGAATAATTTCAAAGTATGTGTGCAGATGGTTTCATACTTAATACAAGTGGCGTACTAACCCCATTTATTACTTTTCCCAAAATTATAGGTTCCGGTCGTTGAAGTGTTTTGGAAGGCGACTTGAAGAAGACTTGGATCTTTTGATCATCCAAGTAGGGGTAGGTCCTATTTTTCCAGGGTGATGCCAATATCGAGGTTATGTTGTTGTTTTAGTTCTAAGACTCTTATATCTACCTTTTTTCATTTGAGTACGGATTGTATAAAGCCTATATATGGCTCTCTTTACATTTATGTACGGGCTATTCGCAAATTTCTCATAGTGTTAGATGGTTATGAGATGAGACAATCTTTGAAGACTATGTTATATTATATTATATTTTATATATATATATATATATATATATATATGCTTATGTGCAATAAGAGTAGAAGGCTATGTAACATTCCTATATGAAGTGTCTATGTATACTCGATACAGATATATATTAAGTGTATGTAGAAGTCTATGTAAACCTCCAAGTAGAAGTAATGAAAATTTTTAAATTTTCCGCTAAATTTGACCTATGAACGTACTGATGTATACTAAGAGGCTAGTCTTAGTCCTCAAACAGGACGACGACGTCGGTTACGTCTAGGGGGTAAACCCAGATGTGACAGAAGTGCAACCATCAATTTTAGTACCATACATATATGAGCATAATATTTCAGCTCAAACAAAAAGGTAATATAAAGTGGTTATAAGGGAAAAAAGAATTAGGTGGTACTCATTACCAATCTGTGTTTAAAAAAAGTAGTAATGATTACAAAAAACTTTGTAGAAACACAATGTTACCAAAGTTTCCAAAGAACTAGTGAAGAAAAAAAGAACAAAAATTAATTCACAAAAAACTAAATTCCTTAAAACGTACCAAAATATGAAAAAACAAAATGAAAAAAGATCACGTTCACTAAATAAACAATGTCCCCTTAAGGAAATTATTCTCCTCTAGTATCCGAGATTTGATTTGGATATGTCCTCCCATTATATAATGATCTCAATCACCAATGTACTGATACCTAAAATGCTGGTGTCAGTGAGTCACTCAAGGGTAATAAATTACATGAAGAAATTCTATGTAGTAGAAGAAGAAGAAATCAGAGATTTTCGTAGGGAAAAGTGTAACACCTCTAAAATGACCTGGGTGAAATTAGGGAATAACATGTGTATCATGATGTTTTAAAGTTCTAAAAGGGTTAATAACAGTGTTTATAGGCAGTATATAAATTTTGAAAGTGTTTGGAGGTCAAACTAGTCAAAGTCAAACTAATGTGTCATAGTGTTTTCTGGTGGAGTTTTACGGGATGGTTTGAAGGTAAAATTGAGTATCGATATTTCATACACATAGACTGAAATTTAAAGGTTCGAAACGTCCGAGAACGACGCCCCATGGACCAACCTAAGGGTCCCCAAAAAGGACCCAAACATGGGGAAGCCAAGCTGCCGCGCCAGCCAATATTTGGCAGTGGCTGGCATCTCGCTGCTGGAACGGAATGGGAAAAAATTTTCTCTCCAATGTGGGGATGTCATATCTTACCTTTTTGAGTCTTAGGATAATTCCGAGGTAGGGAAACTCTTAAGGAAAATGAGTTCACTTTCTCTTCAGCTTGGCCTTGGAAGTTCACTCATTTAGTGAAGGATAGTTCATTGTAATTGCTCAAGTTGAATTTATTGTGAATGATTTGAATGATTCATTGTCAATGTTCAAATGTATTTACTATAAATTCTTAAGAAGTTCACTATGAAGGTCAAGTTGGTTTATTGTAATGTTTCTTGTTGGCTTAAAATTATGGGAATTCTTACCTAAGTTGTAAATGTTGGTTAGTATGATGTTTTGCCTTTTTATTCATGAATGTTTTACTTAAATTGCATGAAATACTATTTTTACTAAAATGTCCCTTTTTACATGTTTTTGCATATGCCATACTTAGTACATTGTTTTGTACTAACCCCATACTTATTATATACTATATAATTATAGGTTGGAAGCTTTTGAAGGTTTGAAGGCTAGGAGGAAGAGCTTGGGAAAGTTTCTCTCAAGGAAAAGTATATCCTCATATATTCTAGGGCATAGTCTTTTTCTTAATTTTTATTTAAAGACATTATTATGTATTTTGCTTTATTGTAAAGGGACGTGTCCCTAAGATATTATGTCTATTATGTCGTGTCTTTAAGTTGGCTTGTAATGATGAGATTCTCTAAGTATTTATGAAAGATTATCTTTTATTAATTACTCGTAAAAAAATTTAAATATCCACACTACTTTTCATGTCTTATGTGATGTACGATAGTAAAGGGCTTGTACAAGACCCCAAAGGGTCAAGTATGCCCGATAACGAAACAAGGGTTCTCCCTAACTTCTAGGGGGTACTTTCGAGTCGTGACAACTTATTGTGGTGGTTCTTATGTGCTATGTGATTAATGTGGCCTTGTCGGCATTACTTTATGAATTGTGAATGATGTGGTTTCGTCGACATTACTTTAAGTATTATGGTTTATCATGTTATAACTTGATTATGTGGATATTATTAATGTCATGATGACTTATGTGTTTATGTGGAGTCAAAGCATGAGTTCTTCTTGTTGATGATGTATGTCTCTAGTAGACTATAGTGTAGTCATTATGTGAACTACTTGATATTAAAGTATGATGTTTCTTGATAGATGATGTGATACTTGTTATACTTAGATTGATGATACTATAGTAGTGAGTACGATGACCTATAGATAATATTTGTTATACCTATGTGCTTCTAGAATGATATGTTATATGTGATATGATGAATTATGTGTGTGTCTTGTTTTGGTAGACTTGTGTCCCTTACTTTATACATGTACAATGTGAATTTGAGTTCTGACTAAGTATGCTAAAGAATCTTAGTCTTGTATGTGTGATTTACATGTGACCTTGAATATTATTAAGAAGGTCCTTTATGTGGAACCTTCAACCTAGTTAGAAGGTTATGATATCCTTGAAGTTGAAAGTCGTAATGGTATCCTTTTTATGTGAATGCTGGACTTAGTGTTGATTGGCTGGAACTGCATGAAATCATCCTTAGGAAAGTCATTGATCTATCCTCTTGACCATTGTAGGTAGCCTTAGTGGACCATCTTCTGTAAGATGTAATGTGATTGGGTTATGAATTAGATATCGAACCTCTTCACGTACTCCTATATTGAACTACTATATGAGAAAAAAGTCTAGCACCGAGTGAGTATGGTTTGGAAAGTATATCTAGTTAAGACTGAGGCTAGATTACAAAGAAACTATTCATATTCCTTAACCATGAGCCTATATGGGATGTGTCCTACTTCTACCATTGGACCGTAGAACAAACCTCCAACAGAGTAGGTTCTTGACTCTGGATTCCATGCATATCTAGTATGGTGTATGTTGGTTATTACCTATTCTGATCATGTGGGATACCTACTAGTATTGGAGAAGTTTAGGTGGTGGTACAGGATGTTATCTACACATTGCACGATTAGGCTTTGAATATGTTAGTGAGTAAGTCCCTAGGTCTTTTCCATGACCATTACTTGAATGTCGTTATGTATTGAATGTCTCTTAGAGAACTAATAAAGATAATGAATTAACCTGGAAAGTATTTCAATGATTAATACTTGCCTAGAGTAGCTTAATGGTTTCTTAGTTAAGGTATGAAGTGGGCATAAGAATGTTCACATCATGTCTTACCTATGGAAGTCTTAAGAATGACTTTAGAAATAAAAGTAAATTGAATAAGTAGACATGATCTGAACTTAAGCTTGGAGAGGGTGTATGGGCGGTCTCTTCTTGCATTACTTAAAAAAGAGAGTGTTTATATATATATATATATATATATATATATATATATATATATATATATATATATATATATATATATATATATATATATATATATATATATATATATATATAAAAGTGAGAATGATCTTATCTTAGGTAGTCTAAAGGATCTCTTAGGTGTGTGTGAAGGGATTGTATGAGCGGTCACTTCAAACTCACTCAAGTGAGCCTTAGAATCACCTTTGATTGGAGAATTTGTTTATGTGTTCTGTAGGTGTTATTGATTCAATATTATAATATGTAAGTTCCATTTGAAATTACATTAAAGTTACAATGAACTTCACTGTAAGCTTACTGTAATGTACATATAAATTGAGTATAATTTGTAATGTGTCCTAAATGTGATGATTGGTGCTTAAATGTGGTTCTTATGCTTATGATATGATGTTTTAATCAAAAAGAACATGTTTCTCACAAATGGTCGTTTCTCGTGTTTTATGCATTAAGTCATACTTAGTAAATGTGTTTGTACTAATTCCATACATTTTGTAATATCTAAAGGTGTAGGTGGAAGGTGAGAAGCGTCTTCAAGCAAAGCTTAGAAACTAGGATTCTTTCAAGCAAGTTAAAGTATGTCCTCACTTGATCTCGAGGGCATAACTATCTTTAGATTTCTTTTAATTCAAAGCATTGTAATAGACTAAGTATTTCTATATTAGTAATGTACTGGCCGTGTCCCAAGTATTCTTGAGTCTAAGATTGTCATATATTGAGACTTAGTGTTTTCCTATGACTTTAATATGAAAGATGTTTTAAGATATTTCGTGTGAAAAGTTTTAGTTACACACTACTTTTCATACATAATGAACGATATCAAAAGGGTTGTAAAAGACCTCTGAGAGGTCAAGTACGGTGTGTTCTAATTCGAGATTGCCCAAACTTCTAGGGGGTACTCTCGGGTCATTACAAAAATTCTAAATAATCAACGGTATTTATAGCCAATAGGAACTTGTTTTGAAGCGTTGCAACCTTTATAAATCCACACGTCCATTCATGAAAGTTTGAAATCTTTCAAATGATCATGGATATTTCTGAAAGTTGCAAACTCTCAGAACAGTCATTTCCAACAAAAGGAAATATAAATGCGATAAATTTGAACCATCGAGCTTTGTGTATACCTAGAAAACCATACGTCACACAATTAACCCTTTACCATTTATGGTTCTTACGGTTGCATTCGTTTCCACCGTGAACACCTCCTTGTTTCGTGAGTGTATAGAGAATAGACTTTTGACATAAGATTCTCTTTAAAGTGTTTTACACTTTACACTCACATAGGTGATTTCAAACCGTTTCATCTCGTGGATACACTATTTGGTCAATCTTTCAAACTTAGCAAGTCATATAAAACATTAAGCTTTATTAACTCATTGTCTTATCATAAGAATGGACATAGTTGATTAACAATTCTGAACCGGCAGTCACAACTTTGTTTTTCTTCATTAATCTATCTCTTCGGATCTCCAATCTTCTAGATAGACTTACTGTCATGCTGACTTGTCCTAAGCCATAAACTCATTCCCCTAGATGATTTTTCAACTGCCTCTCTCACTAAGCCTTTGTTAGTGAATCAGACACATTATCGCCTGACTTCACACGGTCAATTATGATACTTCTATTAGAATGCAGTTGTCTTACATTGTTATGTCTCCGTCGTATATGACGAGACTTCCCGTTGTATATGAAGCTCCCTATCCTACCTATTGTTGCTTGACTATCACACTGTATGCAAATAGGTCCTACTAGAGTTTGGTCTAGAACGGAATACAAAATTCTTGAGTCATTCAGCTTCTTTACCAGCCTAATCTAAAGCAATAAATTCATATTCCATTGTGGAGCGAGCGATACATGTCTGTTTGGACGATTTTAAAGAGACTGCTCTTGTACCAAGTATAAACACATAACCACTTGTGGATTTTTACTTCATTTGAACCGGTGATCCAATCGCATCACTATATCCTTCAATGATGGCAATATATTATTGTAATGCAAACAACATTATATCCTCAGTTTGCTAATAGCACCTACTATATCTGGTTGCATACAATTCATAATATACATCAAACTTCCCAACACTCTAGCATATTCCAATTGAAAATCACTTATACCTTCATTCTTTGTTGATTTAAAGCTTAAATCAATTAGTGTTTTGACAACATCAAAAATTCAAATATTTAACTTATCCAGTATTCTTTCAGTATAATGATATTGCGATAATGATAGGCCCTGAGGAGTTTTGACAATCTTGATACCTCATATCAAATCAGCAACTGTTAAGTCATTCATATCGAACTTGGTGGACAACCTGCACTTAGTAGCTTTAGCTAGTCAATATTTTTACTTATTATTAACATGTCATCAATATACATACAAACAATGACTTCATGATTCATAACGTTTTTAATATAAGCACACTTATCTCATTCGTTAATCTTGAATCCATTTTCCAATACTGTTTGGTGAAATTTACTATATCATTGTTTGGGTGCTTGATTGAGCCCATAAAGCGACTTCACAAGTCTGCACACTTTCTTTTCTTTACTAGGAAACACAAAAACCTTTAGGTTTTTCCATGTAAATTTCCTCTTCTAATTCTCCATAAAAGGTTCTCTTTAAATCCATCTGGTAGATTTTTATATCATGCACTGTCGCTAGTGCTATTAACATCCTAACTAATGTTATCTTTATTACTATAGAATATGTATCAAAGTAGTCCAAACCTTCTTTGATTACAAGTCTAGTCTTATATTTTTCAATAATCCCATCGGCTTTCATTTTACTTTTAAAGATCCACTTTGATCCTAATGGTTTTTTTCTGGAGGAAGATCATTCAATTCCCAAGTATGATTACTTAAAATTGATTCAATATCACTATTGAATGATTCTTTCCAACTGAATGACTCGGACGAAGACAGAGCTGCTTAAAATGTTGGAGACTCATTTTCAAGAAAGAATTCCACAAAATCTAGTCTGAAAGAAGTGGATTTATGTTGGCGATTACTACGCCTAGGATCATCATTAGGTAGTGTATTTTTCGTTGATTCTTCTCGTGGTCATTTAGTTCTTTAACTTGCTGACTCACATTCATTTTTACACGGATAAATATGTTCAAAGAACTTAGTGTTACCTGACTCAATTATCATATTCACATGAATTCCAGCATTATCAAATTTGTGAACCAAAAATTGACAGGCCTTACTATTTGCAACATATCTAATAAATACAAAATCCACTATTTTGGGTCCAATTTTCACCCTCTTGGGCAAAATATTCTCTACCTTGACTAGATACTCCCGCACTTTGAAATATTTCAAGCTAGATTTCCTTCCTTTCCATAACTCTTATGGATTCAATTGTGTTTTGATATGGGTACCCTATTGAGTATCTTGTTTGTCGCAAGGATGGCTTCCACCCATAGATTTCTCGGTGAAACAAAACTCATTATCAAGGCATTCATCATTTTCTTTAATATTCTGTCTTCCGTTCAGCCACACCATTGAACTGTGGTGTATATGATCCAATAGTTTGATGGATAATACCATTTTCCAAAAATATCCTTGCAAAAGGAGATTCGTGTTCTCTACTTTTATCTCTCCGAATCATTTTTATCTTTAGATTCAATTGATTTTCCACTTCATTATGTATTGCTTAAATGCATCAATTGTTTCATCCTTGATATTAACAAAATATACATAACATAATTGAATGCAATCATTAATAAAAGTTTTTAAATACTTTTTCCCACCAAGAGATGGTATTGACTTCATATCGCATATGTCCATGTGATTTAAGTCTTATAAGGATATTTAACAAACTTACTTTTCACACAAATTTCACATTTTGATTTATCGCATTGGAAATAAGGCAATACTTCTAAGGTAATCAATTTTTGAAAGGCTTTGTAATTAACATGTCCAAAATGGACATGTCATAAATAATTTGACTCCAATAAATGAACAGGAGCAGAATTCTTATTAATATTGTCAACAACCACTACATACAGTTTGAAGAGGCCCTCGTGAGGTAGTCCTTTCCTAAGAGCATCTAATTCTTACTTATTACAACTTTGTCAGTAACAAGGACATACTTAAAGCTGTTCTTGATTAGCAATGCAACAGAAACTAAATTTTTTCTAATAGTAAAAACATGCAGTTCAAAGTCAACACCTTGTCGGATGTCAATTTCAACATTACTTTCCCAACTCTTGCAATCCTTGTTGTTTTTGTGTTCGCTGTGAACAGATATTCATCGAACTCAGTTGGAGAGTACATTGTAAAGGCTTTTTTCACAGAGTGAATATGTTGAGTGGCACTTGAGTCGAGAAACCACTCATTGAGATTTCCAACTAAGTTGCACTCTGAGATCATTGCACAGAGGTCAGTTGCATCTTCCATCTCTTCCACAATGTTTGCTTGACTTTTGCCTTTTTCCTTTCTTGGATCACGACAGTCAGAAGACTTCTGACCAACCTTACCACAATTGTACCAGTAGCCCTTGAATTTCTTATTGGCCTGTTCTGAATTCTGTATTTTGGACTTCTTTCTTTTCTTGCCTTTGGTAGAAGCTTATTAAACAATAATAACTTGAATTATTGTTGAACACTTATGTGACTTCTTTTAGGCGGTTTTGTTATCTTCCTCATTATTGAGTCGAATCACAAGATCTTCAAGTTCCATTTTTTTACGTTTATGCTTTAGATAATTCTTGAAGTCGTTCCTGAATGAGGTACTTCTGGAGCATTGCAGCAACTTGAAAAGCTTCATTTACTACCATATCCTCAGCAATCAGATCATGGAAAATAAGTTGAAGTTCCTAAACATCTAAACCAATATTTGTACTATCTACCATTTTATATTCTAGAAACATTATGACCACAAACTTTTTCAAACATAAATCTTCTGTCTTATATTTCTTCTCAAGTGCATCCACAATTCTTTCAAAGTGGTCATTGCACTATAAACATTATATAAGTCATCCTCTAAATCACTTAGAATGTAACTTTTACATAGAAAGTTTGACTGTTTCCGTGCTTCAATAATCAAGAATTTTCCTCTGCCTAGCATTTCAATTGCGGGCATTGGAGTTTCCTCATTGGTAAATTTCTGCACATGAAGAGTGGTAAGCCAGAAAAATACATGTCGTTGTCTTCCTTATAAATTCACACCAAAAAAATCTGCCCGATTTCTCTGCTGGTGGAACAACAGTTCGGGTTAGTGCAACAACAGCCAGCACAACATTATTGTGCGCCATTTTGATAAACAAAACTCAATACATATTTAGTAAGAAATAACATAAATTTTAAACTTAATAGGATTATAAAACCATGAATGTTTTTGTCTCCACTAGAAACACAGATTAAAAATAATTTTAATTTCCTTAAGATTGTTGCTAGTCTGTGTTTAAAAACAATAGTAATTATTACTAGAAACATTGCAGAAATACAAAGTTACCAAAGTTTTCAATGAACCAGTGAAGAAAAAAAGAACAGAAACTAACTCACAAAAAACTAAAATATGTAAAACATACCAAAATCTGGAAAAACAAAACAGAAAAAGATCAAATACACTGAATACACAGTGTCCCCTTAAGAAAAATTTTCCCCTCTGAATGTGTGCTTTGATTTAAAATATGTCCTCCTAGGAAAGAATGATTTTAATCACCGGTGTATTCATACCCAAAAGCCAGTGTTAGCGAGCCACTCAACGGTACTTAAGTACACGAAGAAACTTTGTGCAGAAGAAGAAAAAGAAGAAGAAATCCAATTTTTCATAGGGAAAAACTCTAAGAACTAGTGGTATTCATAGATAAGAGGACCTGGTCTTTCGAAATCCACACGACAATTCATTAAAGTTTGCAACATTTTAAATGGTCATGGTTGTTTATGAAAGTAGAAACCTTCCAAAATAATCATTTACAACAGCGGAAATTTAAATAAAAAAGTATTTTAAATTAAAAAAGAGTCGCGCGCGGATCCAAGTTGGATCAAAAATAATCTCTCAATCGATCATTTTTCAAAGCCAAAGCTTAAGCACGAGGGGGCGTCCGTCTTTACAACCCTTTTTACAATTAATAGAAGTGTTTCTCTATTTAAACACTTCTATTTTTCTTTTTCCCACCAATGAGGGAGAATTTTTTTTACCAAAACATAACAGAACTTCTCCAAGTTCCCAACTTTTCAAGTTTATTTATTTTTATCTTCTCTCCATTATCTATTAACTCTTGCTATATACCCAACATTACGAAGAACATCTAGTGTACTGGAGCGTCTCATCCTGTTTTCCTCCTTAATGACTTAAATCCTTATTCTGAATATCGATTTCTTTTTAACATAGTGAATATTAAATATTTTTAAAAATAAGCATTTTCTACCTTCGCTTGAATTATGATTTTTATGGACTCTATAAAGTGTTAAAATTATTGTCAGTATTTGTGGGAGTTCATTGCATAGAGATTGTACGTACATATTTAATGTGAGAAATAAAGGGATTGTTCTATTATGGTAAGTTCAATTACACTGTGAGTAAAAGGTCAAAAAAGTTTCTCCAAATGTGCAAAATGTCAAACACTATTATAACTCATAACTCAAAGGCCTCTTTGAATTTTTCAATTATCCTTTTGTCGTTTATTGTGTAACCCGGTGTTCAGGAAAGCAAGCGCTTCTTCACTTAAAGCAATGAAGCAAAGCGACCCAAGCCTTCTACGCTTCACATAATAGAAGCGATGAGGCTAAAAAGAAGTGTGCTTTAAAAAATGAAGCGATTCAAATCCCATTAAGCACCGCTTGATTATTTTAGGTATGAAAACATCGATCATAAGTTTTAAAAAAAAAGAGTTGTGTCCTTTTATTTCAAGAGACCCAGTTTAGTTTGCTACTCCTTTAGGGTTTTCACGCATTCTTCCTCATGTAAATTCTGTCTCTTTCTTTGTTTCGTTCTTCTTCTTCTTTTTCTTTGTTCTTTCTTTTTCTACATCTTTTTTTCTTCTGCTTTTCCATGGACCTAGGATTTTCCGCTTTTGATACTCTCATTTTTTCACTGTTTTTTGGCTGACTTAGACTCTTCCTTCTTTTTCTTCTTCTTCTTCTTTTTAGTCTTGCTCCGTTTTGTTGCACTGCTGCTCTGTTTCTGCTATATATTAAAACTGAATCATTTTTTAACCTAATAAAAGTGTTGTTGTGCGGATTCAAAAAGTTAACCATTTATTAACTAATTATATTCTCGATTTATTTCTTAACAATATATTTGTTACTACAGTTTCTTTTTTAAATTGGACTTTTTCTGATTTTTTTTCTTAATAGTGTGTCTCATTATTATACATTGCTATGGTGATTAGAATTTAATATTTGCCTTTTCTTCAAACTTAACAGAAAGATAAACAAAATAATGACTGATCCATCCTGGAAATATGGAAAAAATGTGATATTGATTGATCTACAGTTAAATGTGTGTTTTGTAACAAGCAATCTAAAGGTAGAATCTTTCGTCACAAGGAACATATAATGGGTACTTCTAAGATTTTTGTATGATGTTCAAAATGTCCGGATGTTGTGAGGGAAGAAATTAGAAAAAATGTTGAGGAGAAAAGGGATCTAAAACGTCAAATATTACATCAACCGGATGTGAGAATCTTGGTAATGATGATGACGAAGAAATGGAGGAAGGTGAAGTTGTAGATTTATCACTTCATCAAAAGTCAAAAAACGAGCAATGAATGCAACAGTCTCTTCAAGGTGCAGATCAACCGGTAGAAAAGGTCCTTTAGATTGTTATTTTCCACAAAAGCCAGGAGATGATGCAAGGAAAATGGTAAAAGAAGTTTGCAGGATGTTGCCAAAAGAGTTTTAAGGGAACGTACAGTTACAGCCTTTTCACGATAGGTGTATGAGGGCACAGTGTCTAGGAATGAAACCTCCCACTTATCACGAAGTTAGTGTAAGTTGTCTATCCAAAGAAGTGGAAGAGACACAAAAACTTGTGGAAGAACATAGAGTAGAATGGAACAAGTTTGGATGTTCCATTATGATGGATAAGTGGACAGCAAGAACGGGAAAATGATCATCAATGTGTTGGTGAATTCTCCAAAAGGAAGCATATTTCTTGAATCCATTGATTCGAGTGACTTCTCTACTGATTCAATCAAAATGTTTTCCTTTTTTCAGAACACAATAAAGAAGATTGAGGTTGAAAATATTGGTCAAGTTGTTACAGATAATGTAGCTGAAAATGTTAAAGCGGGTGATATGTTGAAAGGAATTTTCCTACACATATATTGGACTCCATGTGAAGCCCATTGCATAAATTTGATCTTTGGAGACATTTTCATGGAAAGACCCTTCACAAGTATTCTCATTAAAGCAGTTAAGGTACATGCCTACATTGTTCAAAGGCCTTTATTGTTGAATATGATGACGAGATTCACAAAACAAAAAAAATTGGTGAAACTTGGCAAGACTAGATTTGCTACTGATTTTTTGACCTTGCATAGCATGCACACAAAATGGTCAATTTAAGAAGCTTGTTCATATCAGACGAATGAAACACTAGTAAATTTGCAAAAGAAGTGACAAGAAAAGAAGTTGCAAGCATAATGCTTTCTTATACCATTTGTAATTATGTTGTGCATGCTCTCAAGTTCGGTGGCCCCTTGATTAAGATACTCTGTTTGGTGGATGGGGAGCAAAAATCACCAATGGGTTACATCTATGAAGCAATGGATAGGACTAAGGGATCTATTCAAAAAGATTAAGGATAAGAATAAATATGCAAATGTTTTTGAGATAATTGATAAAAGGTGGAATACTCAGTTTCACCAACATTTGCATGCAGCTGGAAATATTTTGAAACCATCACTTTTTTATGATAATGTAGGCTTACTATCTAAAGAAGTTTGGAAGGGATTTCATAAATGTGTTGCTAAGATAGTTGTCGATGAAGACGTCCAAGATTCCATAACATATGAGATAAGCACTTATAGGAGTGATGATGTACTTTTTGGATTACAGACGGCTATAAGACAAAGAACGAAGAAGTCATCAGGTAAATGGTTTAGGGCTTTAGCTTTAAATTATTTCATTAGACTTGCTAAGTTTTGAGTTGTTCTACTTGAATAGTTGAATAATCGAGGTTGTATGGCTCAAAAACTCCAGAATTACAAAAGTTCACCATCAAAGTTCTAAGTCTAACTTGTAGCTCATCAGGTGTGAAAGAAATGGAGTGTGTTTGAACATGCAATATAGAGAAAAAATTTATTATATTGAGATAACTAAGTTATCTTAATTATCTTATCTCTTACTGATTACTTGTCGTAATTTATTTGTGGCTTCATACCAAGAAAAGGAATAGACTAACCCTCAAGCGCCTCAATGACCTAGCGTTCATAAAATACAATAGAACATTGAGGCATCGTTACAATGCTCGCAATGTGATTGATACGATTCGTTTGGACAATATTGACGATGTCTATGAATGGCTAACTGGAGTTGAGAATGCTGAAGATAAAGAATTTTTTTAGGGAGATTCTGACTTCACTTTGGGTGTTTTTGGAGAGGTGAGTGAGGTTTAGGAGAACCAATATAATTAAGAGGAAATAATTCAAGCTCACATAGGAGGGGAAAAGAAGTAGCTACAAGTCTATTCCTAGTGGATGAAGTTGAAAGAGATAGTGATGGACTTGAAGAAGATGGTGAGCAGTATAATGATAATGGAGGAATGCAAGATTTTGAACCATGCATATAACTTTGATTTGCTTTTGTTATGTTATATGGAAGATTTGTGATGTCTAATTTTTGGTTTATAATTTGAAATTTTGGTTATACAAATTGTCTTTATTTATTTTGGCCTCTTTTCTTTTAATTTACGCTTTACTTCAATGAAGTGAACGCTTCGCTCAAAGCGTGAAGCGGGGCCTATCACTTTTTTTCGCTTCACACTTTCGTTAACACTGGTGTAACTAATAATCGCTAACCTTTCTACCTTTTGTTTGCAATGTGCAAACTATAGAGCAACCTCTAACCTCCAATAGTTCTCTCTGCTTCTAGTTTCCTTCTTTATGCTTTATTTTCGTCTTTTTTTTTTGTTATTTTCATGTTATTGGTTTGAGAATTTCATTTGGTATCAATATAGTTTAGATGTTGAGACTTTTATAGTTTTGAAGTTATTCCCTTTTTTTATTTGTATTATAATGAGCGTTTATAATTTATTTACTAGTTTTAAGTTTTTCAATAATAACTTCATATTATTTTCATCTATTTTGATAATTGTAGTATTATAACTTTTAGTATGTCTGTCTTGTCATCCGTGGAGTACCCAACATTTTACATAAAAGGGTTCAATTAATAGATAGAGATCGTCAATAATTTTCAATAGTGTACTCACCGTCAAGCACAATGAATGATTTGCCCCGTTGCTTTTTTATTTGTTTATTTATATACAAATAGCAACGTAACCTCTCTTCTTTTACCCCTCAAAACCTTTTTTCGTTAATAAAGGAGAAAAAAGATTAAAAATTTTACAAAGAACTTTTTTATATTTATATTAACTAAATGAACGGTAAATTAACAAACTATATATAATTTCATATTTTTGTTAAAAATCTATGAATTAAAATACTAAAATCCAATCACCAAAAGTATAAAAAAAAATTGAAGTAATAAGATTATAGAAATTTGAATTTGGATGACTAAAAAACAAAATAGAAAAAAGTTTAAGAAAATATTAATGTACTCCTAGTAAATTTATAAGAAAGGAGCGCAAATTAAAGTCAATTAATTGATTAACATTGGGAAAAATTATAAAAGTATACTACTTAAGACTATTATTAATAAAATATCAGAATACTTATATTTAATTGGAAACGAAATTTTTAAATTACATACATAACAAAATATTTAATTTTGTGTTTTTTAATTTTTTTTCAAAAATTTTACTTTCTAACTTTTAGTAGATTGTGCCATTTTTAGTGGAGTGCATTTTGGTATTTATTTATCAGTTATTCTCTCTCTAAGTAATACGCTCACATTCACATGTTTGTTTGTTTTAAATTTCCATTTTTTTTATGTTTTCTGTAGTTTATTTGGATTCCTTTTATATTCAGATATGTGGTACAAATAGAGTTGGTATAGTTCCTAGAAATATTACAAATCTTTTTAGAATGTTAAATTTGTTTTTCCTTTTACATTGAGTTATTTCTTGGTGTAATTGAGTTATTTATTCTATTAATTAAAGGATTTTTATGTTTATGGTACCACGAAAATTGGAAGTGTTTTCAATAGGTATCTGAGTTATTCTAGGAACTCTTACCTTTCATCTTCTTCGTCACTTTGGTGTTCTTATTTCTCTTTAGTCTTACAATCTTTTTTCTTCAGTGTCGTCTTCATCTCATTCTTAAATCCTTTTCTTATCGTCTTCACATTGTTTTGTGAAGTGTGGTCTGTTTATTTTACACATCAACTTAACAACAATAACATGAACATATACCATAGACGTCAAATTGGTGTACTTTTCACCAGTAAGTATACCCAATAATAATTGTAATATGTTGGGTATAATTTTGATATCTTTTTAAAATCTACATAAAATTCATGCAGATACATGTTAAAATTTAAAAAGAATCATGAAGATAACATAATTTGAACCAAAAAATACACCAACTTAACATCATGTTATAGACATCGTGTCAGTTAGTAACAACAAATATACCATCATATGCTCCAGATAACATACCAATTCAAAATTTCAAATTGATATTTTTTATGATAAAAACAATATTAAATGTTTTCTTACTTATATATACACCAGCTAATTATATATACTAAAATACAATAACTTTGGAGTAATTTATGGGAATGGTGATTATCGTTGCTGAGTTGAAAATTCATTTTTTTAATTTAAATTCTGTCTTTGAAAAAAGAAATCGATATGTAAAGGGAAAATATACTGCTATTTTGGTGTAAATAAAATTCTTAAGTTGTACATTTAAAAAATCAGAAAATTACAGAATTATATAACTTAAGACTATTATTAACAAAATATCAGAATACTTATATTTATTACGAACTAAGTTTTTAAATTACATACATAACAAATTATTTAATTTTGTGGTTTTTAAATTTTTTGCGAAATTTTTTCTTTCTGACTTTTAGTAGATTGTGCCATTTTTAGTGGAGTGTATTTTGTTATTTAATTATCAGTTATTCTCTCTCTTAGAAAACACACCCACATTCACATGTCTATTTGTTTTTAATTTCCTTTTTTTGGTATATATTTTCTGTAGTTTATCTGAATCCTTCTATATTCAGATATGTGGTACCAATAGAGTTGGTATAGTTCCTAGAAATATTACAAATCTTTTTAGGATGTTAAATTTGTTTTTCCTTTTACATTGAATAATTTTTTGGTGTAATTGAGTTATTTATTCTATTTAATTAGAGGTTTTTAATGTTTATGGTACCAAGAAAATTGATAGTGTTTTCAATAGGTATTTGAGTTATTCTAGAAACTCTCTCTTACCTTTCATCTTCTTCGTCACTTTGGTGTTCTTATTTCTCTTTAGTCTTACAATCTTTTTTCTTCAGAGTCGTCTTCATCTCTTTCTTAAATCCCTTTCTTATCTCTTCACATTGTTTTGTGAAGTGTGCTCTATTTATTTTACACATCAACTTAACAACTATAACATGAACATATACCATAAACATCAAATTGGGGTATTTTTCACCAGCAAATATACCGAATAATAATTATAATATGTTGGTACAATTGTGATATTTTTTAAAAATCTACATAAAATTCATGTAGTTACACGTTAAAATTTTTAAAAAAAAATCATGAAGGTAATATAATTTGAACCAAAAAATACACCAAATTAACATCATGCTATAGACATGGTGTAACAACCCTAAAAATATGAATAAGTTAAGAAATGCCTAACGTGTAAAGAATGCTTGCGATTAGACCAAGGTTCACACAGATTGATACACCTAGAACTATACCTCAGAACCCTTACTACGGTCAAGCCAACTAACTTGGGGAGTTAGTTGAGCTTGGAAAGGTTGGAAACAACCATATAGGGCTCTCGAAAATGAAGATTTAATCGAAGGAGTCTTTACCGGAGTTAAAAGAGGAAATCTTAAGTTTTGAGGGTCTAAGGGTAAAATGGTCTTTTACCAGGATAAGGGTAGTATCGTAATTACCCTAAATATATAATTAATTAATTAATTAATTAATTAATAATATAGAGGGTCAATTTGGGGAGACAGAGAGTCGAAATTGAGCTCTTGAAGTGAAGTCTTGCTCCACACGGGTTTGAACCTAGATGGAAGCAATGATTTAAATTGTTTTTATTGAAATTGATAAATTAATTTAATTAATTATTATTTATTAGCTGATTTATGAAAAAGGAAAATCAGATTTTTATTATTAATTATTCAAGTATTAAGGAGATTCCTAAATTGACTAAGTCATTATCTAAGCCTAAACAACTTCACACGTTTCACTCTCTCACAATCTCTCTCTCACGTTTCACCATCTCTTTCACTTTGCTCTCTCCCTAAACAACTACAAGAACAAAAATTATATTAACAGTTCTTCACACTTGAAGAACTCACATGAAATTTTAAGAAAAACAAAGTAACCAAAAACGTTAAGGAAAAGAGAAGTTGTTCGTCGAGTAGTGTGGACGTTGAGTAAGCTTGGACTGATTTTGGAGAGGGTTTTGGGCATCAAGTTCAACGTTTGAACATCAATTAAGGTATGAGTTTCTTATCTCTTGGTCTCTTTCCAAGAGACCCCTTAAGATTCAAGATATTTATTTCGAAAACTACGGTAGTTTCCCGTTGCATGTCCCTGTCACTAGCTCCCATTGAATCTTAGGTTGGGTATGTTTGCTAGTACAGAGTAGGAATGAAATGTGTTTTTGTGATGTTTATGTTTAAGTACTCATTTTCAAAATTTTGTGAATATTGATTATGTTCTTCGAAATCATGTGAAAAAAGTGATGTGTGTGTGCAACGTGCTAGCAGTGAAGTTAGTCAATGTTGGAGATGTGTAATGGCATGTTAATCCTTATATTTTATGTTCTAAAGTTGTACAACACGTGATGTTCATATGGGGTGTGAGGTTACTGATTTTGAGTGAAAACGCTTGACTAATGTAACTACTAAACTACACCTAACAATACACTAAAGGAAGCTAAAGTTGGGATTAAATTTCCAGCTTGGTGTACTATAGTTTCGTTCAAAAATAAGGCTAAGAATCTGGATTTTTAAAATGAAAATAAATAGGTGAGGTCACTGGGGATTAAACCCAAGACCTCACATGTGAAGGATGCTAAAAAACATAAAGGGGTAAAATGGAGTTAAGGGGAATCAAACCCGTGTGGCTACTGTTATTCGCGAAAAAAGAAATGAAAATAGGGCTGGGGGGGAATCAAAGTCGGCTACTGGTTGGGTAAGGAGAGAACAAATAATTTAAGTAAATAACTGGGAGGCGTGGGAATCGAACCCACAACCTCCAGGCTGGAAAGAGGAAGGGGAATTAAATAAGAAAAATGAGGTGAGGCTGTGGCGGCTCGATCCCACAACCTCACTGGCAAACGCCTAGCCTAGGGAGTTTTAATTAAAAATTTAAATAAGGAGGTTGTGGGGGTTCAAACCCACAACCTCCCAATGCCCAACGAAAAAAATAAAGAATAAAATGAAAGAGGATGTGGGGTTTTGATCCCACAACCTCTTGGTTTGGGCGAAAAGGGGCAATGAGATGTTAATGAAAAATCAAAAGGGGTTGTGGGGGTTCGAACCCACAACCTTCGGCCAAATTAAGAGTAAAACCAAGTAGAAAATTAAAGATACACTGTTAATGTTGGGGTTAAATCTAGAGTCCCAATGTCATGGAGATTAAACATAAAATCAATGAAAAATGTAAATTCTATCCAACTGATTCGAACTTGGGTTTCCTTGTCCAAACTCCCGTATTGATACATAAGTAATACATGAATAAAATATCCAAGAATAATGTCACCTAGTTAGATCGAAATCAAGATCTTGGCATGTATACAAGATACATAAGTCTTGTGCTACATCATCTTAGGAATATATGAATCACGTAACGAACTATGAATGAAGCCTCATGGCTTGTGTGTATAGACTCATAATTCTAGCATACGTTTAAAAGAAGTGAACCTAAGATGTATGTAATGAAATGATGTAACCCTAGAAGGATTAAGTACGAGTGTAAAACACACTGAATGGACAAGTGCATTGGCATACGATGAAATGATTATTATGTAATGAAATCATGAAACCCTAGAAGGGTCAAGTAAGAGTGTGAAACACACAAATACCCAAGTGCATTGGCATGTGATGAAATGAACATTCATGTAAAAAAGGGGTGACTAATTATGAAGAGCAAATGTGCTAATGTTAATGAATGTGGTGACAACATGATATGAGGCTAATGTAAAAGATGAGAACAATCTCAAATGAGCCTAAGTAAATGTTATCAAAACGTACTCACCTATAAGAGTGTAAGTTAATGAAGAGACCAGACTCTATGAACACTCTAATGAAGGTATTGAGCTTAACACATTTAATACAAATGTTGAGATGAGAAATCATCTAATGAGTTGTGATGTCCTCATACTAGAAGCCAGCTTCAGTGACGTATGAGATGAATGAAATGGAACTTTATATTGAGCAGCGATAGACTAGCTATAAGTGGTGATGCCTTCTTTCGGGAAGGACGGAGGTTTACGTAAGTCTCATGAGATGAAATTTCCGGCATGCCGGGTATGGTTCTCCTTATATCTCCTAGTCTTTGAACCTATACTGCCAATATAGGGATCTGGCGGGGTTCGATTCCCACGTATGCTAGCATGTTATTGGATCACTTTGGCCGGTGATTCTACCTCTTTTTGGTGTGGGTTAGACACTTGATTTCATGATGCTCACATAATCTATGTCGGTTAAAGTTAAAGTTCCGAATGAATGAATGAGGCCCGCCTCAAATAATGCACATAATGAAATGAATGATACCAAAGGTGTTAGGATAGGATAATCAAAAGGTGAGTTAGATTCAAGTAATGACATTAGGTCATTCTTGGTCATTTCATAACGAACCTAATGAAAGTCTTAAACTACATCCTAGGTATAGCTGGTGTTTACACTGGCCTATGAATGAAATGAAATGGAGTACATAGGAATGAACGAAGCAGGCTCTGTATTTGCTAATGAAGACTCCCTAGTTGAGGTCCCATTTGTTGAGCCCTCATTTCTGGGTTTTTTTAGTGTTAAGTCCATGATTCCAAGGTCTCATGGCATATGAATGAATGATATTAAAGAAGTTATGTGCTACATGCAAAATGTGTTGTACGTTATATGATATGTGCTATGTGTAAATATTATGTGTTGTGTGGAAATGTGAAACGTATGACGATGTATGTTATTCTCATGGCATAACTTTCCTATTCCAAATCTGGAAAGCTCACTGACTTTCCTAATTCAAATTTGGAAACTTCCCTAATCTCAATTTGGCAAGTCCACTGACTTGACTTCCAAAAAATCATGTTGTTAGAAAAGAGCTATTCTTTCTCATGCATGTCCTTGGTGTGTGCTTGCATATACCCATACTTAGTACAAGTGTGTACTAACCCTATACAAACTCTACTATTTTAGGTGCAGGTATGGAGGATAGAGCTACAGGATCATCGTTGTAGTCATCCAGACGTCCAGCATTCATCCGGAGTTGGTAGGTCCTCATGCTTTGGAGGATGCTTCTGTTTTATATTCTAGCTTAGTTTTACAGTTGAGCTAGTGGAGCATGTTCCACTAGCATTTCTTTCCTATTTTTATTCAGACTATGTATTGGTATCATTTTGGCAATTATCTTAATAAGAATTGAACTTTTTCTTTCAGTTGCTTATCTCTTAATGTTAGATGGTTGATGGTGAACAATTACATATTAACGAGAATATTTTTATATGTATGTTAAGAAACAAAAATTTTCAAATTTTCCGCTAAAATTAACCTATTGAAAGTAAGAATGACGTGAGTAGGCTTGTCTGCGACCTCTGAGAGGTCAACGACGCCGATCTCGTCTGGGGTCTAGATTCCAGTCGTGACACATGGTGTCAGTTAGTAACAACAAATATACCATCATATGCTCCGGATAACATACCAATTCAATTTTTCAAATTGATATTTTTTATGATAAAAATAAAGGGAAAAGGAACGGATTTACCCCCGAACTTTAATAAATGTTACGTATTATGCCCTCCGTTATACTTTTCATACACATATATCCCTACCATCCAATTATAAGTACAAATATAACCCTCTCACTAACGGCCTCCTATTTTTTTACACGTGTCATAATCCTATTAAACTACCCGCTTGACCCTTTTTTTAATCCATAACTCAACTATCTGCCCCATAACACATAACCCACCCAATGCACACCCTAATCTAAACACCCCAATTAACAGGATTAGGTGTTTAGATTAGGGTGTGTATTAGGTGGGTCATGTGTTATGGGGCGGATAGTTGGATTATGGGTTTAAAAAAGGGTCAAGCGGGTAGTTTAATAGCATTATGACACGTGTAAAAAAATAGGGGGCCGTTATGGAGAGGGTTATATTTGTACCTATAATCGGACGCTAGGGGTATATATGTACAAAAAGTATAACAGAGGACATATACGTACCATTCATTAAAGTTTGGGCGTAAATCTATCACTTTTCCTTAAAAATAACTCTAGAGTAATTTATCGGAATAGGGATTATCGTGGCTGAGTTGGAAATTCATTTTTTTTTTAAATAAAATATTTCTATGTAAAGGAAAAAAAAATAGCGCTATTTTGGTGTAAATAAAATTCTTAAGTTGTACATTTAAAATAGGGAAAATTGTATAGAATGACAAACTAACATTTCAAATTAAATGTTATAACCACACTTTGATTTAATTGTGCCCTGTAGCAAACTGTTTGTCAGTCGTCTCTCTCCCTCAAACTCTCGCTCGCCACTCTCCTGCTCTCGTTCGCTCCCTCTCGCTTTTATACAAACACAAATGTATAAAATGTGTTTGTATATAGCGAAAGAAAATTGTATATATACATATATTTTCGTTCCCCTCTCAAGATCTCGCTCGCCAACCTCGCTTATACAAACAAAAAAATGTATAAACTGTGTTTCTGTTTGTATAAAGCGAGAGAAAATTGTGCATAGATACATGCAAATACATATATCTTCGTCTTATATACTTATATTATTACAATACAAATATTTTTCTGTCCAATTTTTTTGTCTTTCTCTCTTTTTCGTTTTAGACATTCACAAATTATACAATTGATATTTTATATACAACTGCTTTCTTTTGTATAGATATAACGAATTATACAACTGCTTTCTTTGTATATGCATGGCAAATTATACAAGTGGTTTTTTTGTATATGTATAGTGAAATATACATATTTATTTTGCTATGAAGCGCAATTAAAATTATAGTTATAATATACAAATATAATTGTTATGTCTTCTATATATGAACATTACTCTTTTAAAAATGGGCCCTTAATATTAAACAAAAACTAGGAAAGAAAAGTAATTAGTGGTAGTTTAATGGTGAATTAGAAGTAGCCAAAAAAAAAAAAACATGAGGCGTGAGTTTGAACCCAGAGCGCTGCTCCAAAAGTTGTATTCGATAAATTTGGGAATGAAGCCATGTAGAATTTCACTTTAGAGATGCGCTGTCCAATAGAAAGTTGATGGGAGGCATCAATTACTGTATTAATAATTCTAAAAAAATGAGTGATGTTTAATTTCTTTTGTTAGCACAAGTTTTAACAGAAAACTTGCCACTTGTATATTATTATCGAAAAAGGGCATAAAATATCTTTGAAGTATTGAAAATTGTACAAAATTAGCCTCCATTCACCTTTTGGCTCCAAAATACCCTCCCCACCAACCTATTAGCTCCAAAATACCCTCGTTATCCATCTTTGGGTTCAAAATTGACCACTTATTTAACGGTTTCAAATTTAAACTATTTAAATTTTTTTTTAAATACATTACGCTCAACTATTTGTTATAATTTAACTTATTAATAGTATTTAAAAATCAATCCACTACCCACCCATTACTAATTAAATCCCACCAAAATAATAAACACATTACTAATGCAACAACAAGAAAGCTACTTCCAATGAGAGTTTTTGAACCAATGGTTTATTAATTCGGTGGGGTTTAGTTAATAATGAGTCGGTAGTGGGTTGGTTTATAAATTATATTAATAAATTAAATTATAACTAATAGTTGAGCGCCAAGTATTTTAAAAAATATTTAAATAGTTTAATTTTAAAATAGTTCAATAAGTGGTCAATTTTAAACTCAAAGGTGGATGACAAGGGTATTTTGGAGCCAATAGGTAGATGAGAAGGACATTTTGGAGCCAATAGGTGGATGGAGGGTAATTTTGTATCATTTTCAATATTTCGAGACTATTTTAGACCCTTTTCTGTATTATTATTATTATTACTATTATTATTATTATTATTATTATTATGCGTCAGGATTCACATGCTATATAAAGAAAAATGTTGTCTTTCCATCTCCTAATCATAACAAGCAGGGAGGAAATGATCCAACATCGACCATACACCCACAAAGTTGTTCCTTTTCTGTGATAACTGTTAACAGGTATGATCGCTGTGCAGGCAGCTTTCAATCCCCACTGATTCAAAGATTCTCGACATCATGAAGAAGCATCACTTGAGGGTATAATTATTGAAATCAATTCATATGTATTGTACGACTGGAATTTGTTTTTAATTATTGGGGAGCAAGACTGACATTTTGATTGTAGATGGGTGGGACGTACTTGTATGATCAGCAGGTCTATGAGATTCATTTCTCCATAAATTCCTTAAACTATTCTAGTTGGTCCAACTTGCCATGGGGCTTCATTGTTCATTTCTAGTTTGAGTTTACAGTCCACCAAATAAAGTCATCCAACAATCGTATGCTAAGTAAGAGAGTTTTTATTTGGAATAACGCAAATCCCTTTAGGCAACGATTATGTTGACCCAGAAAGGAAAAACAAAAGAAGCTATACCACATATAAATGATATGGGTAACGAATCTAATGCAACAGAGAAAACAATGATACCGGACTCCATAGTGCAACAGACAAACATTGATACCTGACTCCAAAAAAGAAATAACCTGACTATCAAAGCCAGACATTATTTGAGTTGATCATGAAATACAGGCTCAATATAAAACTTGTTTGATTTCTGTAAACATGTTGCAGCATCCTGCCAATTATCACCCATTTTTGCAATTCTACAGCAATAACAAAGCAGCCCTGGGTACCGCCTGAAACTAACAAGAGCTAGAGTACAATATGACATCAGCCTGGAGAGATCCACAAATTTCCAAATGTCGGATGGCTTCTTGTATTGCTTGCCATCACCTACTTTATAGAAACAACGAAGTGATAAAGGGAAAACAGTTAAGCACTAACACTACTGGCTGCTCTCTCCTTGCCCAAGAACCGCAAATAACAACTAATTGAACAAATGACAAATGAAGGAAAGAGAGAGAGTTTTCTGATCCGAAGGTGATGAAAAGGCCACCTCCCAAAACGCTGTTAGGCGTTAGCAATCTCCTTATCTATATGAGCCAGTTGGTTGCTCAATCAAGTAAACATTGAATAACTGCAGAAAATCCTGCTTCTGGAATCTGCTAGCGCACTACAAACTCTATCCAAGGCAACTTCTTAACTATATGAGCCAGTTGGTTGCCCAAACAAATAAACATTGAATGACTGCAATAAACCTGCCTCTGGAATCTGCTACTGGCTTAATGTAGTGCACTACAAACTCTATCAAGGCAACTTCTTGTTGCCTTCCAAGTTAAGTGTGCCGGCAAGACTATCGGCTAGTTGACTTATTGTGTCAGCTGCAGCACTATCAGGTGGAAGAGGACGCTGCTTACTCTTCTTTTCAAGCAAGGACTTCTCCCTCTCATCATAATAGGTGAAATCATCCAAGAGAGAGGTATCCGCTTCATAGTTCTTGAAAATTTTCAACATTTCTAATCCCTCGGGCAATTTAACCTGAAACGATCAGAATGACAAAACAATGTGAAGCAACTGCTAACAAGCTATCAGACACATAAACCGGGCAAGAGTAAAGATTGCTAATTGGCAAGATCTTGAATATTAGCATACAGAAAAGAGGAGAGAAATTTCTAGCAGTCATCATTCAATAAATGTAAACTATCCTGAAATAATTTGTGTGATGATAAAGGCAAAAGATCTGGACTAGCTACACTCAAGATAAGCATTATGTATAGAACTTGCAGCTCAAATAGGTGATACACATTGAGAGTTGGGTGATAGTCTTAGGGCATCTCCAACCGAATTATCTATTTTACCCTCCAAATATAGAGTTCTCTATTTTTCAGACAACCAACTCCTACTCAATTTTCTATTTCTCTCTAAAAAGGAATCTTTCTTTTTCTCTTGAATATTATATTATTATTTCTATTTCATTCTTATTTTCTTATTTCATAATATAAATTCTTTATTTCTTTTTTCCCAAATAATTACCTTATATAATGTTTAACGTGATATAAAATTATATTTTTATATTAAATTTTTAAATAACATAAATTCCAAGAAAATATTAATATATAAATTAGGGGGGCAAATTCAAATAAAAGTGACATACAATTACAGAAGCACTCAATTTTCAAAATCATTACGTTGCTCCCATGAATGCTCTATAATGCATTACGGAGATAAAAATAAGCATTTTTGTCCTTAATTTTTTTATGCCTAGCTAAAAATTGTTCAAACCGGAGATTTTCATCTACCACCACTTCTATAGTTGGAGTTAGAGCCTCTACGACATCTCGAATTGGTGCATTCAGAAACTATTAGTTATCCAAATGTTCTTGATTACATGCAACGAGAAGAAGAACGAATACTCGAAAAAAGAAATCAACAATCACAACCACAATCGCAACAATTTTCGAAATCATATCCTGATTTTTTTCCGAATAGTGCTAGATCTGGAAACGACCAACCGGATTACAAAATTATTATGGTGATCAATTAATTATTATGTTATGTATTGTATTTTATCTTGTCTTTAAATTATTATGTTATGTGTTGTATTGTTGTCTTGTATTTTAAATTGTTATGTTATGTATTGTATTGTTGTCTTGTATTTAAATTATCATATCATGTATTGTATTATTAAATTAATTTTTTCATCTTTGCCATTTTAATTTTTTGTATTCATTAAAATGAAAATTAATAATAAAATAAAATTTTATTATTGATGAAAATTAGAAAAAAAAATTAAAATACTATTAATTTGAAATTAAAGTAGCATATATTAAAAAAATTTAAAATATTATATTAAATTTAAAAGAATTATGAATATTAGATATTTAATTAATGAAATTATATATAAAATAATATGTTAATTAAAAAATAATAGAAATAATAATATAATAATGAAAAAGTGAAATAGAGAGCGCGAATAGTAGTTCTCCAAATTTGGAGAACTACTATTCACCTTCGATAAATGGAGAATAGAGGGTGATTTAGAGGTGGGTTGGAGTGCTCATTCTCTATTTTACTCTCCAAATATAGAGAAGGGAGAGTAAAACATAGGTGGATTGGAGATGGTCTTAGACATTAGATAAGAAAGAACATCAGTAGAAGATCACAAGGAGTACAGTAGAAGACATGTACCTCTTGGGAATCCCGGCTGTGAGTCACTGGCTTGTTGTCATTATGTTCCAGAAGTATGTGACGAAACTGACTGTTAGGAACATCCTTAATGACATGCCATTTAACAGGAAATTTCCCACTCCATCGGTCCTGCTGCCAGTACTCTGCGCTGTTCTCAAAATCAATAGGTCCAACCATCTCAGCAACCCCACAAAATTGTCCACTAGCATTGACCTAGAATTGTATCCAAAAAATAAAAGCTGAAAAGTTGAGCATGTCTATCATATAAAAGTGAATCAATATTTTTTAGCAGACAGTGGTCTTTACAAATTTTCCAACGATAATGACACCCAGGCTATGCAATAGAAAAATCAGAAGTAAAAAAAGAAAAAAAAAAAGATAGATATTATATTTGGGTGTCCTACAAGAATAATGACAAATGTTGTCAACTTATATGAACCATTTCCCAGGAGAGTACTGCATTCTTTAAACTAACAAGGCAATATAAGTATTGAAGGAACATACCGAAAAAAAGAGAAAAACCGGACAATTAGCATTCATCTCTTTTGCTTCAGCATAAGCAGCATCAAGCTTTCTATTTCCCTGAGGAGTGCTAGCCCAGACGCCATACTTGATACTTTTGTGAACATTATCTTCACTAAAAGACTTGATGACAAAGAATTTAGCATGCTCATAATCAGTGACAAATTCAGGCCGATTGTACTGGCCAGGCTGCAAAATAGAAGTTAACTCAACTTCTGTACAAATAACAGAAGACGAGCTATCCTCAATGGAAGCCTTGCTCTTTGGCTTTAATGCCCTTGGTCCTCGGTTTCGTTCACTTGCCATACCAAGTGATTCAGTGGAAATGTTGACAGAATGCCGATCCCTTTCACGTCTTCCACCTCTGTCTGGAGTCAGCCAATTTCTGTGACCAGGTTCCCACAAAGAACTGGACCCACTACCATAGTTCGCACTAGGATAAAGACTGTGTTGGGAGTACTTCCTGGATAAGGAGCCCGGAGTAAATCCAAGACCTTGATGTGAAGCCTAGTTAAGATCAGATAGGTAGGTAAGTCATTCACAACAACAGGAGCTACTGACAATAAACAACTCAAAGAGACACAAAAGGCAGGTCCTAAGATAACCCTGTAGATAATTTTTTATTTCAGATGACAAGCCAGTAGCTTTTCTGGGATGGTGCATCTCAGTAATGAAGTTGGGAGAAATAATATATCATCAACTAAATCTCATTTTCAAGGTAGTGAATCGAGTGCATAATGACCATCATCAAGATTTTGCAGTTATAATATGCACTCATGTTCATTATTCTGTTGAGTAAGAGTAAGAAGGCACATACGAACATATGGCTATCATTTCAAACCCAATCATTGTGGTTAACATTAGTAAAGTAGAATCATTTAAAGGTGGGAGCGAATAGAATTGCTACAAATAGAATTGCCATACATACTCCTTAATCCTAACGCTATCTTATCAGACACTACCAAACAGGATACTGCCGAGATACATAAGACAATATCGTATTTAATACTACAAATGGTGGAAACATTCAAAAAGCATTCGGACTGGACTTATGCCAATATCCAATACTAAAGCTACTGAAAATAAAGGCTTTGAATTTTGTGAATAAAAACTTTAAACTAGCTACTTAATGACTTAGCAAAACACCTATGAAGCCTTAGTGATTGTGGCACGAATAATTCGTCAAGATGAGTCCAGGCTACATTGCTAAACCATATTGTAGTTGTTTCTGTTAGCATGAGGTAAGGTGAAAAGTTAAAGATGGAATGAAATATGTAAAGCCAGATAAGTCATAATTGATAAGAGTTTTAAATGCTATCTTTAATGCCTGAAGTGGTGCTTACCCTAAAATTTTTCGGATAAGTTAAAACTTCTCCACTAATGAACAAGCTTAAATCGAAATAAGTACAACATAAATCTCTTACTATGCTATGCACTAAAAACTGGGTTGGCTAGTTAGTAGGGTAGTATAACTTTTGGTGCATGCAGTAGTATTTAATCATATTATGAAAATGATATTTGAGTTGATAAAACAATTATCATTAGAATAAGTAACAGATATTTCCCAATTCATTGCCTCTCTTCCACTCAATTTACCAGTGAAAAGAAAAATGATAACAAACCTGCATGGCATTTTGCTCATACGATCCAAGTATACCAACTGGTGGTGGATATAATCTCGCAGATGTCATTTGAGAGATGTATCTTCCAGAGTCCACGGGGTTTGCTAGATTAGGTAAAGATTGACCAGATCCAACTTCACCTTGGTAATTGTAGAAACCCATGTTGCTGCTTCCTGAAAGCTCACCTCCACCAAACGGCCCAACAGGTATGTAGTAACCTGATCCTGGCCCAAAATGTGTGCCATCAATTTCATGGCCAGTGCTTCCTGGTGCCACCAGATCAGGCTGTGAAGCTGGAAGAGCTGATGTAACATGGGGCAAGCCAGGGGAAACAGGTGGTGCATAATAAGGTGGAGAAACTGGAATCTGGTGCGAGTATAGCTGACCATCTATCATAAAAGGAGAAAGAGGACTAGCAATGGGGGAGAACTGTCCAAATGCCATCTGTGGATCAAAGCCATAACCAGGAGGGAAAAAGAGTGGATTTTCATTGAACATTCCCTGCAAATGGTCAAGGAGAAATTAATATTCGATAACCCACTGTATGGAATATAAATGCTACCACACAAAAAAACTGGAATCAAAACTTACTGGTGGAGCGACATGCAAGTTGTTCATGTTCCCATCATTAGATTGTTCAACCCAACTTCCAGTGCCATTGTCGTAACCTGAGCCAGAAGGCAAATAAAGGTTACAGATGGTGAATTCATTGGCAAAAGTACCTTCTAGTGAGTAAATCTTAGTCTTTCACTTCACGAATCACAATCAATGTCAACCATTATTTAAAACTTCCAAGTACTGTAAATTTTTGTGTACTGCCCCCATAAAACCAATAGGAGGGGGACAGCATTTAACAAACAAAATCCTAGAAGTAAGGTTAAGAAGTACAAAAAAGATGGTGAATCCATCGGCAGAGGTACAATCTAGTGAGTAAAAATTGTCTTTTACTAACAAATCACAATCAACCATTAATCAAAACTTCAAGTATTGTAGAACTTTTATTTCCATTGCCTTCACAATCAAATAAAGCTCAAAACTAGGGATCTGGTAAAGAAAGAGATGGTCAGACGTAGTAACATCAAGAAAATGCAACCAAGAAAAGAGGTTACATTTACATTTATCCAATCACATTGAATTGAGATTTTAGTGGAACAAATTGAGAGTGAGTGAGAGAGTGAGAGTGAGAGTGAGAGTAAGAGAGAGAGAGAGAGAGAGAGAGAGAGAGTGACAGAGAGAGAGAGAGAGAGAGAGTGAGAATGAGAGAGAGAGAGAGAGAGAGAGGGAGAGAGAGGGAGAGAGAGAGAGAGGGCGCTTGTCAACCATAAAAGATCAAGTCTATCAGAAGTTGAACTAAACAATGAAGACAAGGGAAACTTGTTAAGATTTCACAAAAGCATATTTGCATGCATTAAACTAGCATCCCAAAAGCATTGAGCTAATTTAGAAGTAACAACCTTTTGGTATGTCAGAATATCAGATGATGTACTACAATGACACACAAGGACCACTTGTAAAAGAGGGAGAAATGATCTACTATAAGCTCATTCTTCGACATCTTGCTGTATTCATGTGAAATTGGGTGAACTGCAACATCAACTTAACATTAACCACAGGAACTAACCTCCATAGTAAAGACCTGGGTCCTGAGGAGAATAGGAATTGAGTGGATAAAAGGTGGGTATAGCTCCAGCTTCAGAGGTAACAGGATGATCTTGCACATTTCTTGATGCCCCAGGGATTGCTCCATCTGGAGAAGCATTTGCAGAACCAATCCTTTCATCTTTGGGTGAAATAGGCTGATAATGGATAAAAACAAAAGTACTAACTGAATATGTAATTTATGCTGGTAAAAATATACAAAAGATAAACTATAATAACACTGAGGACTATTAGCAGTATACCTGTTCTGCAACATTATGCGGCTCCACAACTCTTTCACCTATACCCACATCAAACAAGCCAGTTATTTGTCAAAACAAAAACATTGCAGTAATAACTCAACAACATGTAGATACTTTATTAAAGGTGTGAAACATTGCATGAGAGAACCCTGCTAAATCTAACTTCATTTCACTCACAGGAATATTTTTTGACACGCGCACTCACGGTAGGTCTTAAACAACCCAACTGTCCAATTCGTGTGTAGATGGTTTGGTAGCTTTATTCATTTACTTAATAAGCAAAACAACAAAGATGAAGAATGGATTTCACAAGGACAAATGATAAATGCAGAGACTCTGCTGTGCAAGGCAATGGGTTAGCAGGATTCTCTCTCCCAAAGGCTACAATAAGAGAGTAAGACCTCAAACGCCTGTGCTTTGGGAAAGATTTGGAACTATTGCTAAAAATTTGGATCGCATAATTGGAAATGATGCTCCACTCTCAAGAAAACTTGAAAAAGACGGTTTTTTCCTTAATATATTTTCAAAATTGTTTAAGCATAAAAATGAATCCCAACAACAGTAATTAAGAATTTAAGATCCCAAGGTTTTCAATTTGTATAAACGAGGGTTTATAGTAGAAGTAATAACTTGTAATATCCCAAATACTTAAATTGGCCATAATAGTTGTTTGACTATGAGAAAGCAAAAAAAATTAAAATAGAAGAAGATAGAATTAGCTAAGTTCAAAACTCAGTGGTCCATACCCAAAATATATGGAATTAAACCCTGAATGACATTAGAAGATATAAAAAAGAAACAGAGAGGAGCAATACAGTAAGCAAACACAAAAGAGATTTTCAACTCAGATCGTCAAGTTAATTATTCTGACTTTTTATTTGAGTTTATTATGTAATCATGAGTTAATGAATGACATTAGAAGACACGAAAATAGAAACAGAGAGGAGCAATACAGTAAGCAAGCACAAAAGGGATTTTCAACCCAAATCGTCAAGTTAATGATTCTGACCTTTTATTTGAGTTTATTATGTAATCATGAGTAAACTTTTATAGTGGAAATGTGAGGGAGGCTGAGGAAGTCTTAGTCCAAGGGTTTTCAAGCAGAACTTCAATTCAGAGGGCAAAATGGTACCAAAACTTAATTTTGATTAGCATTTTGGAATCCTCTCTCGTAAATCTGTTGGGGGTCATGGTTCAGAAATTCGGACCCGTCAACCAGAGTTGACTTTTTGAATATTTGACTGTTAGTTAGACTTGTGCTAAAATTAAGAGGATGTTCACCTAAGGTTTTATTGACCACTCTAAATCTATTTGTGTAGTTTGAGATGATCCAGTATCCACAGCCCAAGAGCATAGTTTTTTTTTTAAAAAAAAAAAACTAATAATGTTGTATTCCTCACTAATGAGGATATGCTGAATACCTTCAAGGGGGAACAAAAAGGGGAGAAACTACTTATAAAGAACCTAAAAGATCTACAATCTCTGATTCCTTTGTCTCTCTCTTTAATCCAAAACTTAAAAGATATAATATAATTTTATTTAACTCTTTGAATGGAATCGGACCTATCTTCAAAGGTTCTGCTATCCTTTCCTTCCACACAGTTGACCATATGCAGTGTAGTTAGGATACCTGGGATGCCTGCCACATCCCACCAACAAATATCAGGTAATTTTGTGGTCCTAATCCTAGAATACTTGGCACCTCTCACCAGCAACAAGTATTAGATAACTCTGTTCATCAAAGCTAGGGCAAATGGGAGAAATCAACTAAGTCCGGTTAAGGATTAATCGATTTGGATATTTTGGTTGACTTTTGAATCTTTAAGGCAATCCATGACAATTAACAACCTCAATACACCTAATAGTTTGCTCCTTGAAATGTATAACTTTTTACAGCCATGTTTTGTAATTCCATTTTTTTTTTTGAACTTGGTAACTTTGTGTTGTGTAATTCCATATTGGACTTAGTATCATAATAAGTAGGGATGTAGGGCACTAATCTGTTGAACCTTTGGAAATGGATGAATATAAGGTATACAAATTTTGACTTTTCAGTAACACAAGTCCTTGAAATTATTTTTTGAGATACAACAAAGGGTCCTTCTAATTATAGCCAACTTAACAAGATATAACCCTCTCCAGACGTAGGGGTGTGGTTTGCATACATCCTATCCTTCCCAGACCCCACTTGTGAGATTTCACAGGGTATGTTGTTGTCAATAAGATACAACCTAAAAGAACTCATATAATCCTTTCTGGAAATCCTGAAAGAGAAACCAATCCCTTGCAAGACCAAAAAATAAAGATCCCATTCATACCATCAGACAAACAGCAAAGGGTGAGCTTTATCTTAGTAGTAGAGTTACTATTTCAGTGACCCAGTATACAAATTCCAAAAAGAAAAATTACAAAAACGCAAAGGGGAGCACTTTGTGCATAGGACTAATCCTATTTGATCATCAAATAACACCCAAATAAATCTTGAAATCAACAAGATAAAACAAGGTCAGCACAAGCAGACTCCATCCCAAACAAGGTCTCTCTACATCGAAAAATTCATTGAAAAATACCCTCCCTCACTTCGTTTAAACCATAGATCCACCACAGTTGATACAGCATAAACACAAAAGTAAAGGGATAAGAAATGTACGAACCTGAAGATGATACAGAAGTAAATGGATCGATGCTCTGCTGATTGGTATCCTCCATCAATTGAACTGAATTGAAAATGGAATCGAGGATGATTTTGAGAAGTGAGATTACGAAAACCCCAAATCCCCAATTCTCTTATTCGAATTGAAGTATCAAAGAGAAAAGGGGAGATTTTGCTTCGCGGGAGGGTTTGAAATAAAAACAATTAGACAAAAACAAAGGGGGTTAGGGTATTTGCTTCTCACAACCTCCAACTTACCGTTTCACTTCTCATCACTTCCTGTTCTACATAATCCAAAATGGTCAAAAATATTTTTTGAACTTATTGTCACAATCTTATTAATTCACACTCAATCATTAAGTGTATTTTTTTTAAAAAAAAAAAGTATTGAATACATTTAAATAAATAAACTTTATAACAAATGCTAATTTTGGAAGGATTACTACAAAAATGATATCTCAGTGCTTACCACCAATATTATTATAACCTTCCACATTATCAATTATCATCTGGATGGAGTCAATATTATGGTTATGGCTGGCAGCGAAATCGGTAGCTATCGAAATCTGATCCGGTCCTTATCGGTCCGGTTTCGTTTCGGTTCGTATCTATAGGGATCGGTAGAATCGGGGTCGGGGACAGATAACAGTACGAAAATCGGGTTTTAGCGGTTAGTCCTAGCTCCGGCAAGTTTCGCTCCCGGATTGGTCCACTCCTGTCCAGTTTGATTTTTTTTTTCAATTGTTTGTTACCATTGAGAGCCGTTGAGTAACGGCTAGTGGGGGCCCCCAACGGCTCTTTACCCCATTTCATCCAATTACACCCCCCTACCCCCCTAACTTTTTTAATACCCCAAAGTTATAAAAAAATATATTTTAACTCTTTTTTTCACCTATAAATACCCCTACACTTTCATTCTTTTCAATCACAAATTCACAAAATTATCTTTTATTCTCTCAACTCTCTACTTCTTTATTCTCTAATCTCTAATATCTTAAAATTGTTGAAATTTCGATTTTCGTCTTTGAAAATTGGATTTGGAGCTTCAATATTCAACTTTCTATTTTTCACTTTCGGCTTTCGGAGGTCATAACCGTCTACTTTTTTAAGTAGACGTCGGTACATCCGTTCCAACTTATAATTTACATCTCATTTATATTGCAATAATTATTTATTTCTTTTGTGGTTAATTATTTGTTTGCATTACATTTTTCGTATTATATACACTCACGTTTAATATTTGAATATGGATCTGGTAAAAATGTTGTTCAAAAAGGAAAAGGCAAAAAAAGTTCAATTGAGCATGTTCAAAAAAATTTTAACTTTACATCCTCCGATAATTCGAAAATCGGTAGTTCTTTTAGATCTAAAATTAAAAAATCTACTATAGTAAGAATGAATACGGAGGATTATACACATGTTAATGATACTGTTTTTAATATTGATAGTAATTCTGGATTAGATCCTTATCATGAACATTTACAACATTGGTTTGGTAATTTTAATGAGGATTTTCCTCAAGATGATGATAACGATAATGATAATGATGATTATATTGATACACCTACTTTTGATGATGATGATGATGAATTTACTACGGCTAGTAGTACTCCCAGACCCGCTCCTAGTCCCGCTCCCTTTCGTTATTCTCCCCCCGTTCCCCCTTACATCCTAAGCCTAAGGTATTACGTGCTAAAAAATCAATTTTGTGGTAATTTATGACACAAATTGAAGATAAAACACAAGCTATTTGTAATAATTGTAAACATAGATTAAATCATAAAACAGAAAAACAAGATGGAACGACACATTTGAGTAATCATTTAATGTCATGTCGTAAAAGTGAATTTTCGTCTGCTAAAGCGGTAGCCCAAGCTAAAAAGAATGGTACACCCCTTCCTGAAAATGTAGGAGTAGGCGGATCTAACATGGTACAAACCCAATTAAATCCTTCTAATGTTTCTGGCTCTAGTTTACCACGGTCATATAGTAGAGAAAAAGATCTTGAAGAACTAGCTAAAATGATTGTTTTTGTGGGTTTGCTATTTAGTTTTGCTGAAAATCTCGAATTTATACATTATAGTAAAATTGTATATAATCACATTTTAAAGGTTTTGTTAGAAATACAATTAAAAAGGCTGTATTTGATTATCAAGCACAACATTTTCAATATCTTCGTTGTTTATTTTATTATAATAATTATAAAATAGCTTTTACTTCTGATATGTGTCATAGTATAAAAGGCAATGATTATTTGACTGTTACTGCACATTAGATTGATGAAAACTGAAATATGCAAAAAAAAAAAGGTTATAAATGTTGTGAAATGCAAAAAACCGATTATTATATAGCTCAAACAATTTTAGATATTTTAGAAAGCTATGGAATATGTGATAAAATAAGTAGTATCACCTTAGATAATGCTGCAGATAATACAACTACTATTGAATTGATAAAACCTACTCTTTGTCCTATTTATGGTGATTATTATATTAGGTGTAGCGCACACATATATAATTTGATTGTTAAAGATGGTATACAAATGTATGATAACGGTTGCACGAAAGTTGAAAATGCTTGTCATTTTATATTTAAATATCAAGTTAAGTCTAGACTTAGAGATTTTCAAAATCGTTGTTTTGAATATAATCTTTCACTTAGAAAAATTCCAAAAACAATGTCTACTAGATGAAATTCTTTATATGAAATGCTTGTAGTCGCTTAAGAATATAGGAAACTCTTACAAATGGTTTGGAATATTCATCATCGAGTCTATATAACATATCTATATTATGAGCATTCCAAACCATTTGTATGGGTTTTCTATATTCTAGGGGGAAGATTATATCCAACAATTTTATAATTTAATCTATGTTTACATTTATTACAAAATAGCTTGTGTTTTGTCTTCATTTTATGTCATAAATTGCCACACAAATGATGTTTTAGCACGTTCTATCACACTCGGGTCCTAGATCCTAGATGAGACGGGCGTCATTAACCTCTCAGAGGTCACAGACAAGACTCTTCTTAGCTTTCATCACAATCATCAGTTAAATTTAGCGAAAAATTTAAAACATTTTAACTTTCTGGAAGTGTACTTAGATTTCATATAATTTCTGCATAAGAGTAATATACTAACAACTCAAACTAAACAACCATTTATTAACAGATTGAATAATCGAAATGAAGAAATCATAACAACAGTAAGAGTTGTCGAATAGGCCTAATGGAAAGGCTTAAAAAAATGTTTGAAAGGAAACTCTAGGAACAACATCCACTACCTATGTCTAATTTACTAAAGCTAGAATACAAAGCGTAGGCATCCTCGAACTCAACAGGACCTACCAAAGTCTGGAGGTACTAGTCCAAACATTTTCATCTGATCGTCAATCTTCATCAAGGACCTGCACCTATAAAAATAGTAATTGTATATGGGTTAGTAAACACTTATACTAAGTATGGGTATATGCACATAACATAAGGACTATGCATGATCAAGGAAAACTCTTCCTATAGCAACATGCCATTTTTGGAAAGTGAAGTCACGTTACTTTCCTAATTCGTTATTTATGAATCATGCTATGAATATGACATATTTTCATGAATTTAAAGCACACAAGTCATTTTCTATATGACCGTAAGACCTTGGAATCATGAACATAATTTTAGAACAACTCGAGCAAAAATTTATATTTTTGCTTCCCCCCTTAAGCCGAGAGCTCCTTCTCCCACACTTAGATTTTTTTCAGTCCTTTCTTCTTTTTGTTGTGTACTTCAATGATCTCCTTTGATCCTATGTTTTACTTACGAGTGCAATGATTCATTGTAGTCTCATTCCTGCAATGAATCAAGTAAGTAATCCAAAAGACTAAGGAAATGATTTGACTACCCTACTCACAAGTTATTCTTTCCATTCTTGTTAAATTAGCATGAGCCTTTATAAGTCAATCTTTATTAGCTATGCCCATTATTTGGTTGTTTGCATAATATAAAGATTATTGGCTATGCCGATTATTTGATCATTGCATAATATAAAGATTATTGGCTATACCCATTATTTGATCATTGCATAATATAAAGATTATTGGCTATGCCCATTATTTGATCATTTGCATGATATAAAGATTATGGGGCATTGATTAGCCATTATGTTTTGCTCCCTTTATTGGCATAAGCCAATAACTGTTAAGCTTCATTCTTATCAAACACTGATTATTTAATTTACTTAGTTCACTTTGAACTTACATAGCTTCCCTTTGATCTCATGTTTAGTTTGAACATACTTTTCTTACTTTCTTTCTTTAAGAAATCTTTAGCATTAAACAGACATAGATTATTTGAGCTAACATGAAATCCAGTGTCTTCCCCACACTGAAAAGAGGTGGTTCACCGGCTAAAGTGAAATCAAATATTTGCATTTAACCTGTCACACCCCCTTTGTTTCTCTCAATATTTATTTTTTGATTTTTTATTCGTTTGAAAGAAAAAGAGTTTTTCCAATTAAAGTGACATTTTGAAAAGTGATAATTATTATTTAGAGTCGCCACTTGAAATTGAGTTTTGGTGTTCCAAGTCACCTTATTTAAATCCCTAATCAAAAGGAAATTCGACCCGTTTATTGGTCTGCGAACTAGAAATCCGGGTAAGGAATTCTATTGACCGAAGGGAAGGTGTTAGGCACCCCTCGAGTCCTGTGGTTTTAGCACGGTCGCTTCATTAACTTTGATATGACTAGACTTAATTTTGAATATTATATTATTTAACTTAATAATAAAAATATTTTTACTTTATTCTTTCATTTATTTTAAACCTTTTAAAAAATCGTTTATTTATTTTAAATCTATTGAAAATTATTTTATTATTTTTTATATGTATCCTTTTAAAATTTGAAACACTCATATTTATTTATTTATTATTTATTTTATTATATTTTTATATTTATATGTATGTATATATATATATATATATATATATATATATATATATATTATATATATATATATATATATATATATATATTTAATGTTATTATCTGTAGAATTTATATAGGTGTTTAATAGTTAGGAATTAGAATTTGTGTAGGAAAAAGATTTTTAGAGTTCAAGTTAATTTAGAATTGTATTTATTTATTTATTAGATAAAAATTTTTTTTTATAAGATTTGAAGTTAGTTTTTATCAAGATATCCTAAATAGATTAGGAATGTTATTTTTTTAATGAAACAAATTTTTCCCTTTTTTAAAAAATCTTTTTTTTTCTCTTTTTTTTTCTGCACGTTTTTATTTTATTTTAGATTTTATATATTTTTTTTTATGTTATCTGTAAATCTGTTTCTCTCTCTCTTTTATTTTTAATTTTATTTTATCATTATTTTTATTTTTATTATTATTTTATAGATTTTGTCTCTTTTTTTTTTTCAAATTCTTTTGTAATAAATTTGTTACTCTTGTATTTATTTATTTTAAATTGTCTTGTTTTTTTCTTTAAAATTCTATTAATTTTATATTTGTATTTTTTCATTTTTTTAATTTTCCTTTTTTTTGTTTTTTTACGCTTTTATATCTTTTTTTTACGTTCTTTCTTTCATTTTTTTTAATTTCTACTTTTGTTTTATATTATTTTTTTCTTTCTGCTTCTCTCTCTTTTTTTTCTTTTTCTTTTTTTCTTTTTTTATTTTTTCTCTCTTTTTTTATATTATTTTTTTCTTTCTGCTTCTCTCTCGCTTTTATTTATTATTTTTTATTCTTTTGTTTTCTTTATATAATTTCTAAAATTTTACTTTTTTTTTATATAATTATTAATAGTAATTATCACTATTTTATCATGAATCTCTAGATGAAATTTACAATTCTACTTAGATAAAAAAATTACTAATTATTTATATATCCTAATCTAACAAGTCTACAATAAATTTAACAAAAATCTTCTAAAGTAATAATAGAAGGAAAGATATATTAATCTATTTAAATTCAATAATTCAATATCATGAAGCGACATAAATTGCAAAATCTATCTAAAAATCATCATAATAATAATAACGTAACAATAAGCAATATAATACATGTGATTTGAAGTATTTCATGCTATTGGAATCAACTTTTCATAGAAGTAATATTATTTAAATCACGCGAGAATTTATAGTTACCTCGCTGCGAAAATTTATACCACAAAAGTGAGTTGTTATCCACGAATTCGGAATCACGATCAAATCTCGAACTCTAACCTAATTCTCAAAAGAAATAAATCATTTTTTTTCTTTGTATTTGCTTGTTTTTTCTTTTCTATGTCTATCAATCTCAGTTTCTGTGTGTTTTCTATATTTCTCTATGTATATTTTTTTCAACTGAATGTGTTTTTTATAATAATTTTAGCTGAGAGTCTGGTGCTAATTAAAAGGAACGTAATAGAGTGAGATTAAGATTTAATTTGAAATATTGTTGAGGGAATTATGGTTGAGATAAGAATATAAAATAAATAAATAATAATAATAGTAAATTAACAAAATAAAAAAATTGTGTGAAGTTTTAAAATAACGTCCAAAAGGAAAAAAAATAAAATAAATAAATAAATGGGATGAGATTTTTTAGGAAAATAAGTTAGGAAGTTGGGAATAAGTAGGATAAGGTAAAACAAATTTGAAATCTTTAGGACTCCTCTTTTCTTTTCTTTTTCTATACTTTTTCATAATATTTTCTATATTATTATTATTTTTAGACTAGATAATTAACAAATAACTTAAACTCCCAACTTCGATTTATCAATTTTTTTTAATTAAACTGTAATTGATCTTATAATTTTTTATTAATTTACAATTTATTATTATTATTTTATTTCAAATATAATCCTTTTTAATTGGTGTAAAATATATTATGTTTTGGTAAAAAAAAATAGGTGTTCACAGTAAGCCCCTCTTTGCTTGAAAACATTAAGAGTTTTCATGCATAGACGTGAACAATGTGACTAATTTTTTACTAGAAATATTTATGGCAAAAATGTGAAAAATTTATAATAGAGAAGAGGTTTGACTGTATCCTAACTTTTTAAAAACTACCTATCCTAAGTTGATGATAAGGATTCAGGCGTAGTTCCAATAAGTTAGGTAGTTGAGTGAGATTTTGTCGAGATTCCGGTTCGTAGCTCCAGCTATTACATAAAAAAACAAAATGCAGAAGGAAATATATGAAATCTTATCTACTCGATAGTGCTAAGTCTTCATTTTGGATTCTCAAATATCGCTTCACCCTCTTTGGTAGGTTCATCGATTCCGAACTTTGCTCTGGACATCTGAGTTTAAGACTTGAAACTTCATGACTTGACTTTAGCTACTGACGTTCTTCCGCATGATATTCTTGAAAGCTCATTTTCTTGAAAGGATGAATTCTTTTATTTTTGAATCGGACAAGGGCCTAAAATATCCTTAAAGTATTGAAAATGGTACAAAATTACCCTTCATCCACCTATTGGCTCCAAAATGCCCTTTTCATCCACCTATTGGCTCCAAAATACCCTTGTCGTCCACCTTTGGGTTCAAAATTGACCATTTTTTAATTGTTACAAAACTAAACTCTTTAAATATTTTTTTAAATACTGGGCGTTCAACTATTAATTATAATTTTAATTTATTAATATAATTTATAAATCAATCAACTACCCACTCGTTACTAACTAAACCTCACTCAATTAATAATTCAATTATAATATCAAAATCGTCATAAACACTACTAAAACACATGAAAATTATAGATTACTGAAAATGACATTCAAAATTATTCGAGTCCGAATCGAAGCCCCAATTAAATTTAGGTTGAGCCGCTTATTAAGGAGGACACTTTCTTTCAAAATTGAATTAGAAATTTATAATTAAAGGTAAAGAAATAATACATCCCGAATTAATTCATGCACTTTTTTTTAAATATAATTTTATAAATATTTATGATTTGTTTTAAAACCTTTAATATATTATTTTGAAAAAAAGTTACCAATGAAGTAACATCACATAATTGAGACGTAAGAATAATTAAGATGAATATAGTAATACTTTTAAGTTTATCGGTGATTTTTATGTAGCCACTTGAATTTATGATAATTTACTTCTATATTTTTTAAAAACACTCAATTGGCAGTAGCTTGCATTAATAATGTGACGGGTTCATTAATTTAGAGGGATTTAATTAGTAATGGGTGGGTAGTGGATTGATTTATAAATTACACTAATAAGTTAAATTATAACAAATAGTTGAGCGCCACGTATTTTAAAAAATATTTAAATAGTTTAAATATAAAATCGTTAAATAAGTGGTCAACTTTGAACCAAACGGTGGATGAGAAGGGTATTTTGGACCCAATAGGTGGGTGGGGAAGGTATTTTGGAGCCAATAGGTGTATGCAGGGTAATTTTGTACCATTTTCAATACTTTGAGGGTATTTTAGGCCCTTTTCCGTTTTTGAATTGCAAATTTGCGTACTATGTAGAAACCAACACACAAAACAAAATTTTCTGCCCAGTTTGCACTAGGAAATTTTGTGAGTTATTGATAAAAGTTGTAAAAGTCTATACTAATAATAAAAATAATGTTTTTGTAGCCTATTACAAAATATAAAAAAAAATAAGACAAAAGGGAGTTTTGTACCCAAATTGCAATCAGGGGTTATTGTGCCTTGTGGAGACATGAAAAATAAAATACGGGTTATTGTGCCCTATATGCAATCCAGGGGTTACTGTGACCTCTGAAGACATGAAAAAGAAAAACAGGGGTTATTGTGCCCTATATGCAACCAGGGGTTATTGTGCCCTGTGAAGACATAAAAAAATTATAGGGGTTATTGTGCCCTATATGCAATCCAGGGGTTATTGTGCCCTCTAAATATATAAAAAAAATGATAGGGGTTATTATGCGCTCTATATACAATCCAGGGGTTATTGTGCCCTCTGAAGACATGAAAAATAAAATAGGGGTTATTGTGCCCTATATGCAACCAGGGGTTATTGCGCCCTTTGAATACATTAAAAAAATGATAGGAGTTATTGTGCTCTATATAAAATCCAGGGGTTATTGTGCCCTGTGAAGACATGAAAAATAGGATAAGGGTTATTGTGTCCTATATGCAACCAAGGGTTATTGTGCCCTGTGAAGACATGAAAAGTAAAATAGGGGTTATTGTGCCCTATATGCAACCAGGGGTTATCGTGCCCTGTGAAGACATTAAAAAAAAAAGATAGGGGTTCTTGTGCCCTATATGCAACCAGGGGTTATTGTACCCTGTAAAGACATGAAAATATAGGATATGGGTTATTGTGCCTATATGCAACCAGGGGTTATTGTGCCATGTGAAGACATTAAAAAAATAAGATAGGGTTTATTGTGCCCTATACGCAACCAGGGGTTATTGTGCCCTGTGAAGACATGAAAGTATAGGATAGGGGTTATGGTATCCTATATGCAACCACGGGTTATTGTGCCTTGTGAAAATATGAAAAATAGGATAGGGGTTATTTTTTTTATTACTTATATTATTATTATTTAATATTATTTTACTTTATTTTATTTTTATTTGTACATTGACCGCACGATGCTTTTGATATTTTTTTATTTTTGCATTTGACCTTTCTTTTCTTGTCCTTCTCATTTATTTTTTTCTCTTCCTTTTTTTGATTCTCCCTCCTTTTTGTTTGAGATTTTTTTTTCTCATTCTATCTTTTTTTTTTTTTTGACATATCATTTTGTTATCCAACTTAGGTCTTTGATGTTATGGAATTATTTCATAGTGCTCTCAAGGAGGTAAGAAAAAGGAATTAGTGCATTTATACACTCAAAATGTATATGCTAAGATGTGGTTGTTCAAATAAAAACTTCAAGGCTCAAAATGGAAGTTCTATGGATAACATGTCATTTGGTAGACTTGAAAGACGCAATCGAATCAAAGAAAGCCTATAATAATTTTTCAAGTTAAATGTTGCTCAAATTTCGTCTCAACCAACATTCAGGCCAAGTTCTAGATCAACAAAATCATGTCTTTGAATTTTACGTCTAAAGTTCACCACACAATGCATTTGAAATAATGAGTTCAAATTTATTTTATCCATAATTTTAAACAAGATAATTTCTCAACTATGACATAAATATATTGAGAGATACCACTAGAAGTCTATAGGCACAACAAAGTTGATCTGTCTTACAAAATATGTTGTTACCAACTAAGTCAAAGAAAAAATCTATATTTTTTTGCCCCATTTTATGTGACTAGAATTTTTAGATTTTTTCATGGTTGGACTGAACCTTACAATAAGGTTGTCTACGTATCTTGTTGAAACAAGAATCAGGTCTAACATAGTTCCAAAATATAAGTAAAAATATGTATTCTTAATGACAAATTCCCTTTTTAATATATACACATATTATTTCATTTTTTAATTTTTAAATAATAATTAAGGTGTTTTTTTTGAATTTTTTAATTTTTAAATAAGGATCACCGAACCCAAGGAAGGTTGCCTACGTATCTCATCAAGGTGAGAATCAGGTGTGCATAGTTCGTTCAAATTAAACAGCTTGCTTAGAAAATTTATTAACAAATGCAACTATATTCTTCACTTAGGGTGATATAAAAACTTTTCAAGTTTCTTTTTGTAAACTATACATAATAAAAGAACATTTCTATCATTGTGATTTTAGTTTAGAAAATTTTTCTCTCTTACATTTCATTGGTCACCATAGATTTGGTTTATATAGATACATTTTTGTGTAGCATATGAAATAATTTAGGTTCCCAAATGAATTTGATCATATGTCGAGTCTCATTAAGTCAAATATAAATGATTCAAATAATTGAAATCCAGTGAGGATAACCATATCTGATTTCAGTTCTATCAACGTTAAACTTGATGGAGAAATGTATTCAGACTGGCTGTAAAACGAGTGGACAACTCGAGTCATGGAGTAGCATGTACCGGTAACAGCGCTTTCCGGCTTTGTGCATGAGTGTTCCCTATCCTAAATATGTGTAACTAAATATCCTTCACCATGGACCGAAGATCCACTGACTATCTTGACAGAAGTGGGGTGCATAGTTGCAATTCCCATGATATTATTATTGAAGACTTAGAATTGTTTGTTAGAGAAGACAGTTATAATTCAACTCAAATATTATCAAAACATTAAATAAATAATTATCATATTAAGTTAAATAAATACAATATTCAAAAGCATAAATATATAAATCAAAGTCATACATAAATCTATATTTAAAGCTCGAATTCTAAGTTAGTTATCCACAGCGGAGTCGCCATCTGTCACGCCCCCCTTTTATTTTCTCTCAATATTTATTTTTTGATTTTTTTCATTTGAAAGAAAAAGAGTTATTCCAATTAAAGTGACGTTTTGAAAAGGGATAATTATTATTTAGAGTCGCCACTTGAAATTGAGTTTTGGTTTACAAGTCACCTTATTTAAATACCTAATAAAAAAGAAATTTGACTCGTTTATTGGTCTGCGAACTAGAAATACGGGTAAGAAATTCTGTTGACCGAGGGGAAGGTGTTAGGCACCCCTCGAGTCCCGTGGTTTTAGCACGGTCGCTTCATTGACTTTGATATGACTAGACTTAATTTTGAATATTATATTATTTAACTTAATAATAAAAATGTTTTTACTTTATTCTTTCATTATTTTAAACCTTTTATAAAATCGTCTTATTTATTTTAAATCTATTGAAAATTATTTTATTATTTTTTATATGTGTCCATTTAAAATTTGGAACACTCATATTTATTTATTTATTATTATTTTTTATTATTAATATTATATATATATATATATATATATATATATATAATGTTATTATGTGTAGAATTATATAGGTGTTTAATAGTTAGGAATTAAAATTTGTGTATGAAAAAGATTTTTAGAGTTCAAGTTTATTTAGAATTGTATTTATTCATTTATTAGATAATTTTTTTTTATAAGATTTGAAGTTAGTTTTTATCAAGAAATCCTAAATAGATTAGGAATGTTATTTTTTTTAATGAAACAAAAGTTTCCCTTTTTTAAAAAAATCTTTTTTTCTCTTTTTTTTGCACGTTTTTATTTTATTTTAGATTTTATATATTTGTTTTTTTGTTTTCTTTAAATCTATTTCTCTCTCTCTCCCTCTCTCTTTTTTTTTAAATTTTATTTTACCATAATTTTTATTTTTATTATTATTTTATAGATTTTGTCTCCTTTTTTTTTCAAATTCTTTTGTAATAATTTTGTTACTCATTTATTTATTTATTTTAAATTGTCTTGTTTTTTTTTTGTTTTTTTACATTCTATTAATTTTATATTTGTATTTTTTCATTTTCATTTTTTTTATTTTTTTACGCTTTTATATCTTTTTTTTTACGTTCTTTCTCTCATTTTTTTTAATTTCTACTTTTGTTTTATATTATTTTTTTTCTTTAGCTTCTCTCTCTTTTTCTTTTTTATTTTTTCATTTTTCACGTTTTTTTTTATTTTTTTATTTATATTTTCTGTTTTTTTTTTTTTTTAAATCTGTTATTTTTCCTCTCTTTTTTTTTCGTTGTTTTTTTTTGTTTTTGTTTTATGCTTTCTTGTTGTTTTTATTTATTTATTATTTTTTTATTCTTTTGTTCTCTTTATACAATTTCTCAAATTTTACTTTTTTTTTTATAATTATTAATAGTAATTAACACTATTTTATCATGAATCTCTAGATGAAATTTACAATTCTACTTAGATAAAAAAAATTACGAATTATTTATATATCCTAATCTAACAAGTCTACAATAAATTTAACAAAAATCTTCTAAAGTGAAAATAGACGGAAAAATATATTAATCTATTTAAATTCAACAATTCAATATCATGAAGCGATCATAAATTGCAAAATCTATCTAAAAATCATCATCATAATAATAACGTAACAATATTCAATATAATACATTTGATTTGAAGTATTTCATGCTATTGGAATCAACTTTTCATAGAAGTAATATTATTTAAATCACGCGAGAATTTATAGTTACCTCGCTGCGAAAATTGATACAACAAAAGCGAGCTGTTATCCACGAATTCGGAATCACGATCAAATCTCTAACTCTAACCTAATTCTCAAAAGAAATAACTCATTTTTTTCTTTGTGTTTTCTTGTTTTTTCTTTTCTATGTCTATCGATCTCAGTTTCTGTTTGTTCTCTGTATTTCTCTCTGTATATTTTTTTCAACTGAACGTATTTTTTATAATAATTTTGGCTGAGAGTCTGGTGCTAATTAAAAGGAATGTAATAGAGTGAGATTAAGATTTAATTTGAAATATTGTTGAGGGAATTATGGCTGAGATAAGAATATAAAATAAATTAATAAATAATAATAGTAAATTAACAAAATAAAAAAAATTGTGTGATGTTTTAAAATAACGTCCAAAAGGAAAAAAAATAAAAAAAATAAATAAATGGGATGAGATTTTTTAGGAAAATAAGTTAGGAAGTTGGGAATAATTAGGATAAGGTAAAACAAATTTGAAATCTTTAGGACTCCTCTTTTCTTTTCTTTTTCTATACTTTTTCATAATATTTTCTATATTATTATTATTATTTTTGGACTTGATAATTAACAAATAACTTAAATTTCCAACTTCTATTTATCAATTTTTTTTATTATTAAACTATAATTGATCTTATAATTTTTATTAATTTACAATTTATTATTATTATTTTATTTTATTTTAAATATAATTCTTTTTAAATTGGTGTAAAATATATTATGTTTTGGTAAAAAATTTGGTGTTCACATAACCGACATAAATCAAGTGAGCTAACATGAAAACCAGTGTCTTCCCACACTGAAAAGAGGTGGTTCACCGGCCAAGTGAAACCGAATACTTCCTAGCTTTCTTAGGTGGATCCACTAGCTAGTAACCTACGTTGGCAACATAGTTCAAAGACTAGGAGATTCGGAGACCCTTATCCACCTTGGTGGTAGTCTCATCTCATGAGGCTTACATGTTCTTCCATAGGCTTTGCTAGTTGATACGCTCAAACTTACTTCTCAAACAAGAAGTAAAGCGGTCGTATCAAGTAAAGAACCCATTTAATGAGGTTGGGATCGTTCCCACGAGAAAAAAATAGTTCAGACTTAACTTCTATTGATTATTACTATTATTTAGTCAATTATTTCCTTAGAAAACAAAAGACAATAAAAGGAGGGTTTTTATTTCTAAATTAGTAAAGATAACTAAATGATTTAAAGTAACCAACTACCAAAATCAAACCTTGGAGTTTGATCAATTAATAAAAGTAACTAGAGTTTAGTGTTCCCCACAGGTTCCTAACTTGATAATTCTAACTATAACAATTCTTACCTAGTATCTTGCATGCAATGTGATAAGTAATGTATTTCTAAATCCTTGGTCCGGCATCTAGAAAATTTCACTCCGCACCTTGGTCCGGCTAAGTGTGTTGCTATACTAACCCTTACCTTTACCTCATATTAAGCATTATATTCGATATTTGACTAAGTTATTACCTCGTAGCAATCAATACTAGCCTATTAGATAGTATACACTAAATCTATGTTGATAATTCTTTTCCTATTATCTACCTCCTTGGTTCGGCAAGTAGCATTAAGGTGAGTTCTAACGTTGGTCATCCGTTAAAAAGATTTCTAAACGAGAGAATTATCAATACATGCAAGATACTATTCTAGAGTTGTTATTTTAGTTAGATTTTACCTTATTATTCACCCATGGTTCCACAACCCTAGTTATGGAGTTTAGTTACCCATAGTCATAATCACAACATTCATATATGTAATATAAGAATTCATGCACTTACTTCAATGAGAAATAATAAAATCCAGAAGTTCACTTGATTAATCAACAAACGCACCACCAATCAATTCAAGAAAAAGTGTCTCAATTACTGAAATTAATCGAGGACTAAAGATTCTTCAAAAGCATAACACAATCACAAAGTCTATTAACAAAGAGTCTAACATAAGAGAATCTAACTATAAGAGAGTTTAACTATAAGGGAGTCTAACTATAAGAGAGTCTAACCCCCAAAATGAGGTTTTTCGAACTATTTATAATAAAACAAAAACCTAATAAAAGGACTCTAATTGCTAAAAATCTGTCAAAACGCGGCTGGATCGACGGTCCTCGTGACGGGCCGTCGTGGTCACGACGGGCCGTCATGGTCACGACGGGCCGTCATGGCCTCCGTCATCCTATACTTTACAAATACTTCTGCTGCTTTCTTCATTACCCTCGACAAATAGGTATGACGGACCGTCCCAAGCACGACGGTCCGTCGAGGGTCTCCATTCCATAACACTTAAACTTCTTGGAAATTGGGTGCTAGGATTACTCTCTAATCATTACGACGAACCAGCCGTCATGAACTTCGTATTCCCACACTTAGGTCAGACTTCCCCATCTTCCTTCAGCAGCTTCACTACGATGCCACCTACGGACCGTCAAAAGCTAGACGGACCGTCACAAGCTCCGTAGGTGGTAACTTTTCTGCATTTCTTGCTCAAAATCTTCCGCGTTCATCTTTTAGACAGATTTCCTGCAAATAAAGAGAAACTTACATAAAAATCAATACAAAAAGGCTTTTGGACACACACTAAACTTAAGGAAAAAACATTAAAAATAACGTGAAACCACGATATATCAACATCCTCAACTTAAATTCGTTGTTTGTCCTCAAGCGACGCACTATGACTCACTACAAAATCATTGTACAATAGTATCCATGTTTTAGCTTTCGCAATCATTTGGCTATCAATCCCGATCAGTCTTATCATATTTATGCATGTTATCACTATTAGGCTTGAATTATGTGGGATCAGACCATGACACAGACTCACCACACACTAATATCTATACTCTTCAATTTCTCACCGAGGTGCTAATATTTCTGGTATTGCAACTAGTGTCCTCACTTCAAAACAACATCCTCATTTTTCACACAATGATTTTAGTTTTAGTATAAGGATTACTTTTTAACACTCACTCTCAGAACAAATTCGCAACTCATTATACATATTTCCATAAGCTTGCCCTTATTTTCACTACTTTAAGTTCGCTATAAAACTTTTAGGATCACGATACGACTTTCTTAGCTTGTAACATAGGCTTAGGGTCAGGTAGGGTATATTTAGGTATACTTTAGTGACTTTTTGCCCTCCTTGACATATTGGCTAAATCATACCACTTTTTATCATTTTATTTCGCCCAATTTCTCATATTCTTTCAGCGTGCTATTTTCCCTTCTTTCTTCATTTGTGTAAGTGACTCTCTTCTTTTCTTGCTTGTATTTATTATATTTTTTTTATTTCACTTTTGTTTCAACTGGTTCTTGAGTTACTTTACTTTTGTTCTTTAAACCCCACTTTCCAGAGTATTCCTCATAAAGGCCACCCTCAACTCATGGCTTTTCCATGAGTCAAAGTACACAATACCCAAAGTTAGGTCAGGTCCACTAAAAGGTTGTTTACTGCATTAGCCACCTCAAATTATGCTTTTGGCATAAGCTGAGGTGCACATGTCCAAGGAGGGACCAGGGCCAACACATTATTCCCAGAAAAGATCAGTTGGGGTGAAAAAGAAAGGTTTATTTTAAGCTCAAATCATTTGGATCAAAGAGGGATTAATTTCATTCAGTCTTCTTTAGGCTAAAATTGGCTGTATTGAACAAGGGCCTGTGATCCTTTCCTAATTGTTTATTACAACTTACTTTTACCAGGACTAACCAGGCAAGTTCTAGCTCAGTACAAATAGTGGACTATTCAAATCTTCCTCACACTCATTTGATATCTCATTACTCTACCAGATTATCAGACACCTAGTTCGAATTTTAGACGTAGGATCGTGCAGTGGTGTATCTCTATGTCATGCTTAGAGCCACACATTTATCAATTACTATGCCTAGTCATACATCATTTTCATTACATCAGGATATCATTTTAGCCATCATACTTCAGAGTTAAACTCTGTACACAAGATATAAACATTCCGGTTCAACAATAAAAATAATTAGTCTCTTGGGGAAAAAGAACACAGGCAAGAAAACCCCAAAAGAGGATAGTGAATTGGGCTACTCATACTTCACCCTAGCACTCACTTTCCATTTACCCCGTCCCCAACAAAAAGACATGCAATTGTTCCCAATGCATAAAAAAATTGAAATACGAGAGTGGTAGGTGAAGTAAACCTAGGGCGCAAAGCACCGACGATCAGCAAGCTGGTGGGTCCGGTTCCCTGGATCCCACTACCTCTGTAGTCAGGACACCCTCAGTAGTGTCCTCATCAGCAACAACACTATAAGCAGTGCCTCCCGCTATCACCACATCTCTGGAGTTAGATGCCCCAGCAGCTGACTCTACAGCCCTGATCCGACGCACCTCCTCATCAGCAAGCGAGGCTTTCCCCGCAGCCTCCTTCTCACAACGCTCCTTCTTCTGTGATCTAGACTCATCCTCCTCTTGACCCTTGCGCCTCTTGGCATGCTCTCGAGGGGGAGGTGGTGGAATCTCAGAATTGGCGAATAAGGCTGCCATCACTGTGTCCTCAGCAGGCTCTGCAGAAGGGGCCTCAGACTCAGGCACCCTAGCATCTAGGATCATATCAATGTCCGGTCGGAGAATATCGATCACAGCTTGAAGGGTCGACACTTCCACCTGAGGGGCTGGCCGAGCCAGCACCCGCAACTCAAAAGCGTCCAAGCGTTGATGAAACTCAGCGATCTTCCGCTCTGTGTGCTAGACCATTTCATGCTCCAAGCGCTCTTCTGCCTCAACAATAGACCTCTTCATCCAAGGCTGGATGTGATGCAGAAGTGTAGCCATCCGTGCCTCTAGTTTCTGGACCCTAGCAAGTGGGACCAGAGCGGGGAAAGGGGTTGAGCGAGAGGAGTTCGGGGCAGTGCTACTACCCGGGATAGACTCGACCGGGGTAGTGTCAGTGGTTTCAGAAGCAGCCTGCGTAGCCATGCATGCATGTGCTACCGTATCAACCAGATTTTCACCAAGTGGGGGAAACTCTGATGAGTCCCTCTGCGTGGAGCCAACTCGTTGGCCTCATCCCCGATGAGGCCGATATCAACAGTGCCTAGCGTAGTCTTGAACTGATCAATGTGCCAGATGGGCACACCTGTGGACCAGCATAAAGAAAATATCATGCATGGAAAAGGGTAAGTAGTTTTGACCTTGAAAGCCCTCTTGTGCATTACCACCTGTAGAAGCCAAACAAAGTCCACCTCAAACCGTCTAGCATCATCGCCATCAAAACTGCACGATCCCATGTAACTATATTATCAACGGCTGTGGGGGAAAGATAGTGGCGGACAATCAACCATAAGAACTTAGCCGTGAAGGTCAAGTTATCCTTCTTGATGGCTCCCTTCGGCTCCGTTACCCAGTCGACACCCTCTCCATCAACAGACAAGTGCAGGGCCATCCACCTCTTTGTGGTCTTTCTCAGTGATGGCTCACGCAAGAATTGGCCATCTTTTACAATTTGCCACCGATAGTCGAACTCGGTGGTGAGAGGGGTCCTGTTGGCATCAACATCCTCACCGTATAGATACCGGCGGATGGAGGGCAGGGAGATATCAACCTGAATGCCACGCACTAGGACATGCTCAAGTGGGGCCTGTTTGGCGGGGGCAGCCCGCCTATCTAATTGTGATCTAAGAGTAGCCTTTTAAGAGGCGTAGAACTCTCGGACCAACTCCTCACTATAACGTCCTAAAGGACGAGCTGTCCACTCCAGCCGGTGTCTGGTAAAGAGGTTGTGGATCTATGGCATGGTGGGGATACTTGCCGTAAGGACCCGCCTCTCCAGTGTAAGGTTCCGTGTAATGACGCCTTTATCATTCAGAAACTTAGCGTCTAAATACACTTGATATTTCCCATCGACACACCACCGGTTGGGCTGGTTGGCAACCGGGGCGAGAGCACGATTCGGTGAGCCTGGAGTGGAATCAGAATTGTCAGCCTCATCAGACGAGGCAGAATGTGCAGATGTGGCGGGGGAAGGGACTTCGGCAGACCCAGAGGCTTCCTACGACCACAAAACTCCTAAGGAGCCAGACGCTCCTTCTTCATGTGTAGCTGACCCAGAAGGTGTGCCGGTCAGTGTGCGCTCCTCATCAGACTAGGAGGCAGTGACTACGCCGAACGCCACCTTTTTGGGCGTAACTCTGGTAGCCCGTGCAGCTTGTGATGGAGTGGCAGTGCCTGGGGGTACGTACTTGGGATCATGCTCATCATAAGATCCTACGACCAAGCGGGCAGATGGGGAGACAGACTTTGAACGCCCACGTGCGTAAACTCGATCATGTTTTGGTGCATTAGAGATAATACATGTAAAGAATCAATATTAGTAGAAGAAGGAGAAAACAAGATTAGCAAAAATGACACAAAATAAATATAAGAGCCAAGCTGTAATGACTTTTCTACAGTAACAGTGAAACACGACGGACCAGGTGACGGCTCGTCATGAGTACGACGGACCGTGATGGGGTCCGTCATGTCTTACTTCAACTATGTTGATGTGGAGATTCCTGAATGAAAGTCTCTGACAAGTGTGACGGCTAAGCAAGACGGACCGTCGTGACAATGATGGTCCGTCGTCGATGTCCATCGTGGGGTACTTAGAAAAAAAGTATAGAGACCCTCAGGATATGGGTCTCTGACCGTCATAACGGCTGTGCAGGACGGACCGTCGAGGGTATGACAATCCATCGTAGATGTCCATAACAGGACACTTAGAAAAAGTTGGAGACCCTTAGGAATAAGGTCGCTGACTACTAGAACGGTTGTGCAGCACGGACCGTCGTGGGTATGATAGTTCGTCGTAGATGTCCGTAAGAGGACACTTAGAAAAAGGTGGGAGACCCTTAGGAATAGGGTCTCTGACAACCAGAACGGTTGTGCAGGACCCTATGACGGTCCGTCGTAGGTACGAAGGTACGTCATCGATGTCTTGTTCTGTCATTCAGTGACAGGATTGAGGATGCCACATTCATCCTCTATGACTCAGATGGAGTACTTAGTGTTAACCTATATGTTGCTAACCCAAATACCTAGCAAAGTAGCAATGATAAAGAACCTATTTCTAGAGTTTTAACAAGGCAATTTGAGGATTCTCAACCTAGGTCAGACAAAATCGGATCAACGAATGAAGACCCATCAATAATAAATAGGCTTATACTAATTGATAAACAAAAATGCAATGTAAATGGGTAGAAATAAGAGACACATACCTGAGAACAGCAGAAAGACAAGCTAGTGAGGCACTTGTTAGCAAGAACAGAACCACAACAACAGACTTCGACTAGTAGAGGGTAGATTTTAGGAGTTTTGGGAATAGGGGAAGTGATAAGTTGATAGACAAGAGAGGTAGGAAGTTAGAAGTTGAAAAAGGGAGGGAAATGGGAGAAAGAGGGAAGGAAATGGGTGAAATGAAGGGGTGGGTTTTTTAAAGGTTGCCAATTTTTTAAATTACCCCCAACATGGTGGGGTCGGGTATGCTCATTAATGACGCAATGAGTCCCCGACGACGGTCCATCACAGATGCAATGGTCCGTCATGGGTTCCATCACGTGTGACCTAGTTTTGAAAATAATTGAAAGACGTACCTGGCACGACGGATACATGCGAAGGTCCGTTGTATGCGTGACGATCCGTTGATGTGTCCATCAGTGACTGTTGCAGAGTGATTTTCTGCAGAATTTCCTGGTGATGTGCCTGCAAATTTAAAACCCATTAGTAGAAAATGCTACCATTACTAGAAAGAAAAACTATAAGTATTGGGTTGCCTCCCAACCAACTCCTAATTTAACATCGCGACATGACTGAGGACACTTGATTACTCAGCCTTCATCAAGATGGTGTGCCTCGATCATTTCATTCGCCGATTTAGTATGCCCAAAATAGAGTTTTATTCATCGTCCATTCACCTTAAACCGAACACCCTCCTTGGTTTCTAACTCAACTACTCCATGAGGGAATAGTTGGGTAATCAAGTAAGGGCCAGTCCATTTGGACTTGAGCTTGCTCGGAAACCAACACAACCTAGAATTGTATAAAAGCACCAAATCCCCAACCATAAACTCTAATTTTTCAATTTTTAGGTCATGGTGCTTCTTCATCTTTTCTTTGTAGGATATAGCAGATACCGATTGGAGCTCACCAGTCTGCCTCATGGACCTACAAATGTTGAAGGTCACTTCTTCATTATTCAACCGAAATTTCATCTGCCCCTTTTCCATATAAACTAAGGCTCTACCCGTAGCAAGGAATGGCCTCCCAAGAATAATAGGCACTTCAAAATCGAATTCACAATCAAGAATAACAAAATCTGTCAGAAATATGAATGACTCCAGTTTTACTAGCACATCGTGGAGTATCCCTATAGGCCTTTTCACTGTTCGATCAGCCATCAGTAGCCGCATCGCAATGGGCTTTGGGTCATTCAAACCCAACTTCTTGTAAATCGAGAGGGGCATGAGATTTATGCTTGCCCCAAAATCACATAATGCTTTCGCACAATGTAATGACCCGCTTGTACAAGGAATAGTGAACGAACCCGAATCTTCTTTATTTTGTACGAGAGATCTTGTAGCAATAGCACTACAATGCTGCATTCTATCATCATCCTCGAAAGTGACCGATCTTTCTTTTGTAACCAGATCTTTCATAAACTTGGCATAACTGGGCATTTGTTCTAGAGCTTCTACCAAAGGGACATTGATAGAAAGCTGCTTCAACATTGATTTAAAATGCCGATATTTACCATCCTCGGTCTTTTTCACTAATCTTTGAAAAAGGGTGGGTGGGGGGGTCTAGGCATGGGAATTACCTTGGTAGGCACTTCAGCATCTTTTCCACTGTTATCTTCTACTTCACCATTAACTTCTACCACTTTATCATTATCTTTTGTCACCCTTTACTCATTAGACGGCATAGGTGGGTCAATGGTTTGCTTACCACCGCGAGTAGTGATTGCCATACAATGTCTGTCATTTTTCAGATTTTGGACAGTGTTGCTAGGAAGAGTGCCCCGTTGCCGTGTGTTCACAGTCGCAGATAATTGGGACATTTGCAACTCAATCTGCTTAATCGATATTGCATGTGTATCGAATTTCCGCCCAATACCCGCTAAATCACTCCTTAACTCTTTAATGTTCTCATCATTAGCATCAAACCTCCTCATCATTTTGTGCAACATATCCTCAACTCGCGCCTTACTATCTCCACCATCCCTAGGAGTAACTTCACGATTTTAAAGAGGAACATAGGGCCCATTCCTATCATTTCTGTTACCATAGTTACCCCTGTTGAAGTTGTTGTCGCGGTTGTAGTTTCCATCTCGGACATAATGACCCTCACGGTTATATTTATCATAGATTCGACCTTCGTTTTCTTTGACCCTGGTGCCAATTCTCCTGATTTGAGCCTTGGGCACTCAGTCGGAAACCCCCCATCTGCTTATTTACCGCATAAGAATTCTCCACATAATAACATTCTTCATTTGGTTGTGGTGGTGTAGACAAGTAGTTAACTGCATTTATCTTTTCTGCATCCCAGTGACATGTTTTAATACCAACCCAAGCTCAGTTCTCATCTGAGACATCTCTTCACGAATCTCATCTGTGGCTGGGTTGTGTGTGGATTGCACTGGGAAGGTATTTCTTCTAGTATCTGACTTCCTAGTACTCTAAGCTTTATTATTCCGGGAGATTTTCTCTAACTTTTCGGCATTCTCGGCATAAGGACACTCCCCATAAGAACCACCCGCTTTAGTATCCAATACCGTTTTATTATTATTATCATGTCCCCGATAGAAGTATTCCTTCAGTGACTCATAATCTATGCGGTGATAGGGACACTTCTAAAAAATTAAGTGCATCTATCCCAAGAACTACAACTGACTCTCTTGGTAGTGCCACAAAATTGTTCACTCTGTCTTTGTGAATAAGTTTCTTGGAGACCGGGTAGTAACATGCTAAGAAAACGTCCCTTAGTTGGTTCCAAGTAAAAATTGAGTTATAGGGGAGCCGAGTGAACCAAATAGCAGCCTCTCCTGTCAGTGAGAGAGAAAATACTCTTAGCCCTATTACATCCAAATCCAAATCAGGCCTCCCTACACAACTTTTATACACTGCCCTTAACTTAGCTATATGGTCATGTGGGTCCTCAGAAGGTAGCACTGAAAACAAACCTCTAACAATGAGCATTTGCATCAGACTACTAGTTACCACGAAGGTGTGGCCTTGTGGTAGAGGGGGCAAGACAAGTGGCCCATCAGAGTCTGCTATATTATCATAGCCTCTGTAGGATTCTTGAGGACGTGGAGCGGGATTTCGTCCCCTTTGTTGATATTCACCCAGAGCATCGGGTAATAACTGACCATGAACATCAACCGGAGCTGGGATGTTCTGGTTTGGATCATCATCATTAATACCCAAGTTTCGATTCATATAGCATAGTGTACGCTCTAATTCGTGATCGTAGGGAAAAAAGGGTTCTCTTCCTCTCCGTATATTTGGCATACAAGGAAGATAGTTCTGCAAGAATAAAACACAATAGAAAAGTAAAATCAAGAAAATATTGACTAAACTTTAGTAATAAGTCTAAGTTAATCTAAAAACTACTTTCCCCGGCAGCGGCACCAAAATTTGATATGCTCAAACTTACTTTTCAAATAAGAAGTAAAGCGGTCATATCAAGTAAAGAACCCAACTAATGAGGTTGGGATCGTTCCCACGAGGAAAATAGTTCATACTTAACTTCAATCTATTATTACTATTATTTAGTCATTTATTTCCTTATAAAACAAAAGACAATAAAAGGGGGGTTTTTTATTTCTAAATTAGTAAAGATAACTAAATCATTTAAAGTAACCAACTAACATAATCAAACCTTGAAGTTTGATCAATTAATAAAAGTAACTAGGGTTTAAGTGTTCCCCACAGTTTCCTAACTTGATAATTCTAATTATAACAATTCTTTCCTAGTATCTTGCATGCAAAGTGATAAGTTATGTATTTCTAAATCCTTGGTCTGGCATCTAGAAAATTTCACTCCGCACCTTGGTCTGGCTACGTGAGTTTCTATACTAAACCTTACCTTTACCTAATGTGTGGGATCTAAGAAATAAAATTTTTATTAGCTTAGGGTCTTCATTGTAGGTACAATGCCTAAACAAGATTGAATTAGAGCATTGAACATCAAAGTACATCATAAGACATAGAACTTGGCTAACACCCTTAAGCCAATATTATCTAACATGCCCAATATTACTCAATATTGGGCATTGGGATGCTATGTACCCCAATACATATTCTTAAAACCTAATAGACCCTTCACTAGACAAGTACATTTTTTGAATGTTACATTATCCCCCCCCTTAGGAACATTCGTCCCTGAATGACACTACATATCATTTTGACTCAAAGAGGGTATTTTTGAAAAACACATCAATATATTTGAAACTTTACTCTTTGTGAATATCTGATTCACAACTTACTCTGGATGATGCACATCACTCAAAGCTTATCTGAAGCTTCATATGTGAGACTGAGAAACTTCCTTCTCAATCTCACTTTAACTCAATGCACCTCACAACTCATGCGACACCAAAATCATGTCAACGTTATACAAAAACAGCAACATGAATGCAAACATGAACTCATAATAACTCATATAGTGCAAGTATAAAACACATAGTTGTGGACTTAAAACACCAAAACTGAAAAAGTGAGGGTAACGGGATTTCTTGTCGGCCTCCGCCTCCCATGTTGCTCCCTGAACAAGGTGGTTCCTACATAACACCTTTATGGTGGCAACCTCTTTGTTCCTCAGTTGCTTTACTTGGCGATCTAAAATTTCAACTAGAACCTCTTCATATGAAAGGTTCTCATCAACTCCTAACCCATCAACAGGCAGGATGGATGCTGGATCACCTAGACACTTCTTAAGCATCGAAACATGAAACACTTGATGAACAGAAGCCAAGTCATTTGGTAACTTCAATTCATAAGCAACATTGCCTACTCGCTGTAAGATCTCATAAGGACCTATATACCTCGAACTCAACTTCCCTTTCTTACAAAAACTGATCACCCTTTTCATGGTGGTATCTTCAGGTAGACTTGATCATCTACCTTGAATTCAAAAGCTTTATCCTGTATTCAATGTAGGATTTTTGACGACTGTAAGCAGTAGCCAACCTATCCCTGCTCATTCTCACCTTTTCCACAGCCTCATGTATGATGTATGGGCCAAGGATGGAAGACTCTCCTACCTCAAACCACCCAACTGTGGACCTGCATCTCCTGCCATACAGTGCTTCAAAAGGTGCCATCCCAATACTGGAATGGTAGATATTATTATAAGAGAACTCAATCAGTGGCAAGTGATCATCCCAACTCCCTTGAAGTCAATAATATATGCTTTCAGCATGTCTTCAAGGGTCTGAATGGTACACTCTGCTTGTCCATCAGTCTAAGGATGAAAAGTAGTACTGAGCTTCACCTGTGTACCCAAGATCTTTCGGAAAGATCTCCAAAAGTGAGAAGTGAATTGGGCTCTCCTACCCGAAATGATAGATAAAGGGATCGCATGCCACCTCACTATCTAATCAATATACAACTTGGCATAATCTTCGGCTCTGTAAGTAGACTGCACATGAATGAAGTGAGCGGACTTTGTCATGTTTTCAATAATGATCCAAATGGAATCATGCAGTTTCCTGGTCCTGGGTATACCAACCACAAAGTGCATATTAATAGCCTCCTACTTTCATGTTGGGATCTCAATCGACTGGGTAAGACCTGCAGGCTTAAGGTGTTTGGTCTTAACCTGTTGGCAATTGGGGCACTCCTCCACAAACTTAGAAATATCTCACTTAATACCTTCCCACCAATAGATCTCCTTGAGATCATGATACATCTTGGTGGAACATGGATGAATGGAATACCTAGAGCCATGAGCCTCTGTAATAATATTAGGTCTCAGATTATCAATATTGGGCACACACAATCTACCCTGGTATCTAAGCACACCATCCTCCCTAGGGATAATGATTTATTCAGCTTATTCAATAGTGAGTCTTTAAACTCCATGGTACTAAGGCAAGATGCTGCTTATCTTTAACATATATAAAAAATGAGGATTCATAACTAGAATGAACTGAGACACCTCCACTTGGTGTATCTACCAACCGTACAGCTAACCTAGCCAATTGGTGTACCTCTTTAACCAGCTCCTTCTTCTCATCATCAATACGAGACACACTGCCCATGCTCAATCAGCTCAAAGCATCGGCCACTACATTGGCCTTACCTGGGTGATAATGGACACTCATGTCATAATCCTTGAGCAACTCTATCCATCTTCTCTGACGAAGATTCAATTCTCTCTGTGTAAAAACATACTAAAGACTTTTATGGTCATTAAATACATCAATATGTACACCATATAAGCAATGTCTTAAAAGTTTTAATGCAAATACCATGACAGCTAATTCAAGATCATGGGTAGGGTAATTTTTCTCGTGGATTTTCAATTGTCTTGATGCATATGCAATCACCTTTCCATCCTGCATAAGAACACATCCCAAACCTACTAGGGAAGCATCACAGTATACCACATACCCTACACCACTCCTCAGCAATGTGAGGACTGGGCTGAAGTGATTCGATCTTTGAGCTCTTAGAAGCTCTTTTCATAAGTTTCAAACCACTCAAACATCGCCTTCTTCTTCGTTAAAGTCGTTAATAGAGCAACAATAATGGAAAAGCCCTCAATAAACCTGCGATAGTAATTTTAGCCAAACCCAAGAAACTCAGGATGTGTGTAGGAGTGAGGGGTATCGGCCAATTCTTTACTGCCTCAATCATTTTTAGATCAACCTCTACGCCCTGGTCGGACACAACATGACCAAGGAAGGTAACTGATCTCAGCCAAAACTCACATTTGCTGAATTTGGCATACAACTAATGTTTCCTGAGTACTTGCAATGTCATTCTCAAATGCTGTTCATGCTCTTCTCTAGTATTTGAATATATGACGATGTTGTCGATGAATACTATGACAAAAAAATCAAGGTATTCACGGAAGACCCTATTCATAAGGTCAATAAACGCGGCTGGTGTGTTTGTGAGACCAAATGACATGACAAAAAACTCGTAATGACCATACTTAGTACATAACGAAGTGTTAGGAATGTCCTCTTGTCCCACTCAAAGCTGCTGATACCCTTACCGGAGGTCTATTTTAGAAAAGAAACCTTAACCTTGGAGTTGATCAAATAGATCATCAATTATGGGAAGAGGGTATTTTTTCTTTATTGTGACTTTGTTGAGTTGCCGATAATTGATACACATTTTAAGGGTTCCATACTTTTTCTGAATGAACAACACTAGATCACCCCATGGGGATATGCTCGGATGGATGAAGCCCTTATCAAGTAGATCTTTTAACTGTAACTTCAACTCTTTGAGTTCAGCTGGAGCCATTCTATAGGTAGAAATAGAAATTGGTTTGGTGTTGGGAACTAAGTCAACACCAAAGTAAATTTCGCGTTTAGGAGGGATTCCTGGTTAATCCTATGGAAAGATATCTTGAAACTCATTCACTATGGACACAGAGTCTATGGAAGGAACTTCATTATCTAAGTCATTGATTCTAAGTGATATAGATACCCCTTAGATAATATCTTATTGGCTTTAAGATGGGAAACTATTTGGCCTATTGGATTTGAACTACACCCTTCCCATTCCAGCTCTAACTCATTCGGAAACTGAAACCTTACTACCCTGTATTGACAATCTATGGTAGCATAGCATTAATGGAGCCAATCGATACCTAAAATTATATCAAAGTCAAGAATGGTTAATTCTATTAGGTCAGCATAGGTAACTCTATCAAGAACAATTATTGGTCAATCTCATATACTCTTTAAACTCTAATGCTGTCTCCTATAAGAGTACTAACTGGAAAAGGTCATGCAAGATCTCAGGAAGCAAGTCAAATTTATTAGCTACTAAAGGAGTAACAAAAGACAAGGTGGATCCTGGATCTAACAATGCATACACAGGAATAGAAAAGACATGTTAGGTACCAGTGACCACACCAGCTGACTTCTTTTGCTCCTCTCTACCTTTTAAAGCATTTCTGAATCGGAAGTAGACGGGAGGATTCATCCTGGTGAAATCTCTCAGTATACTAGCCATGGTTCTACCATGTGGGTTCTCCATGGGAGCATTTTCTCTAGTGGCTTGGGCTGTGATAGCCTGTGCTTGAGCAGTGATGGCTTGGGCCATCTGAACCAGTGCTGCTCTCACTTCTCCATCCGTCAACGCAGCTGGGTGGATAGGCACTTGCACTCCAACAGCTTGTGCTTGAGGAGGATCTTGATTTCCCCCAGCAGGTGCTTCTCTCACTCTCATGCCTGCGTTTTCTCTTGTGTTAATTTTTTTATACACGCACACACAAGAAGGAAGTTAGATGCTAGAATGACACAGAATGACAAAGCTCTAAATAACATTATAAAGAGTAGAACAAGAGAAGATTCCTAACATCACTAAGTCTCTAAGTCATGGTTGTGGTTCACTTCACAACCATAAGATAGTAACTACGCAACATGGTTGTTTTGAGCCATAGCTCCTAGGTACTTTAACCTCATGCTCTGATATCAAGTTTGTCACACCCGTGTCCTAGACCCTAGATGAGACCGGCGTTGTTAACCTCTCAGAGGTCGCAGACAAGCCTCTTCTTAGCTTTCATCACAATCATACAATTAAATTTATTAGAAAATTTAAAACTTTTTAACTTTACTGAAGTGTACTTAGACTTCATATAATTTATGCATAAGAGTGATATGCGAACAACTCAAACTAAACAACTATCTATTAATAGATTGAACAATCGAAATGAAGAAATCATAATATAATTAGTAGTTGCCAAACCGGCCTTAATAGAGAAACATGAACAAATGTTTGAAAGGAAAATCTAGGGACAACATCCACTAGCTATTTCTAATCTACTAAAGCTAGAAAGCGTAGGCATCCTCGAACTCAAAAGGACCTACCAAAGTTTGGAGGTACTAGTCATAATAGCTTCAGCTGATCGTCAATTTTCTTAAGGACCTGCATCGATAAAAATAGTAATTGTATATGGGTTAGTACAGACTTGTACTAAGTATAGGTATATGCACATAAACACATAAGGTCTATGTATGATCATGGAAAGCTCTTCCTATAGCAACTTGCCTTTTTTGGAAAGTGAAGTCACTTTACTTTCCTAATTCGTTATTTATGAATCATTCTATGAATATGACATATTTTTATGCATTTAAAGCACACAACTCATTTTGTATATGAACATAATACTTTGGAATCATGAACATAATTTTAAAACAACTAGAGCAAAAATTTATATTTTGCTCCCACCTTAAGCCAAGAGCTCCTTTTCCCACACTTAGATCATTTTTCAGTCTTTTCTTCTTTTTGTTGTGTAGTTCAATGATATCCTTTGATCCTATGTTTTACTTATGAGTGCAATGATTCATTGTAGTCCCATTCCTATAATGGATCAAGTAAGTTATCCACAAGACTAAGGAAATGATTTGACTATCCTACTCACAAGTTATTCTTTGCATTCTTGTTAAATTGACATAAGTTTTTATAAGCCAATCTTTATAAGCTATGCCCGTTATTTTGTTGTTTGTATAATATAAAGATTATTGTCTATGCCCATTATTTGATCATTTGAATAATATTATGATTATTGGTTATGCCCATTGTTTGATCTTTTGCATGATATAAAGTAAGATTATGGGGCATTGATTAGCCATTATGTTTTGCTCCCTTTATTGGCATAAGCCAATAACTGTTAACACTTCATTCTTATCAAACACTGGTGATTTGATTTACTTATGCTTTTGCTTACTTAGTTCACTTTGAACTTACATATCTTCTTCTTTGATCTCATGTTCACTTTAAACATACTTTTCTTACTTTCTTTCATTCTTTTTTCTTTAAGAAATCTTTAGCATTTAACGACATAGATCATGTGAGCTAAAATGAAACCAGTGTCTTCCCCACAATGAAAAGAGATGGTTCACCAGCCAAAGTGAAACCAAATACTTTTTAGCTTTCTTAGGTAGATCCACTAGCTAGTAACCTACGCCTGCAATATAGTTCAAAGACTAGGAGACTTGGAGACCCTTATCCACCTTGGTGGTAGTTTCATCTCATGAGGCTTACATGTGCTTGCATAAGCTCATTGCTAGTCTATCGGTGCTTTGCTCAATTTATGACTTGCCATCCCTTTCTTTACTTGATGAATGTGAAGTTGAATCTTACATTATCATTATGGTGTGAATGAGACTTGTATCACGATTTCTAACACCCTCTTATTGAGTATCTTTAACATAATTGTTTAGGTGCAAGTGAGGCTTGTCTCACCTCCTTTAACACCCCATTCTAGGTCAATTTCATGACTCATAAGCTTTTATTGTTATTTAATCACTCACCTTATCTTGTTCAACATTCTTTGGTAGTCTTGTACCATTCTTTATGAAAGTTGTAAGGACTTATTCAATGTGCTACTATGTTCACTAGTTCATTTATATAGGGTATATTGGGACTTGTCCCGATCATTGGCATACCTTGTGTTATGTGTTTATTAAGTTACAACTTGTCAAGTCATTCTTTAACATGTATTTGTAATTACAAGAACATCATAATATACATTGGCTATATAAGATTGGTATGGCTTTGTCAATGGACAATTCTATTACATATTTAGGAAATAATATTGTAAGCCAATTTATTGGCATAAACCTAACTTTCAGTTAACACTGGTCATGAGAATATCATTAGCCAAGTGAATTAACTTCATGTATATACTGTTGTAATCTCATCATTTTAAGCAAGCCAACTTTTAGCATATGTTTTTATTAGATCATAATAACAATTCAATGCTTTTGTTTGGCAAAGCTATAAAATTGATTTGACATTGAAGATTCATTCACTAGCTTTGATTCTCATTCGTATTTCTTCTTAGAAATATTTCATTCCAAACACTCACAAACATATCTACTGTAAAACACAAATAGTAATCGGAACCTTCATTCCTTTCAACAGTAAACTGAATTTCATAAATGACTAATAAAAATTTCATCTTCTCGAACACAATTAGGTATTAATCATACATATCTAACCTATAGGTCTCATTCGACATTATCAAATCATAAAAACCTGCACATAATGATCCGTTAGCACCACAGACAACAACATGCTCGAGATTTACATTATACATACTACTAGAATTGGAAATAGGGAGAAATAGGGAGATGAAGATTCAAAAATTTCATTGGGAAGAACCCTAGTTTCTGTTTTCTTGAATTCAAAACGTTTGAAAAGCCTCCCCGGGAAAGGAATATAAGAGAGAAAACACATACCTTACTTTAGAATTGAATGTACTAAGATCACCCCGTACTCTGAATGAAAAATCTTGAAGAATTGCCTTGAAATCGCCTAAGGAGAATTGTTCACTATTTTCTTACGTTTGTTTCTGTTTTTGAGTCCTGAGGTTTCTTACCTAGTTAAACATGAGTCTAAGTCTTAGGTATTGAATATTAACTTATTCAGATTAAGCTAATTAACTTAATTAAATAATCAAATATCTAATTAACAAAATTCCCCTCCCAAATTGACTAAAAGTAGGGGAACATTTGACTTAGCCAAATCTAAAAATTTGGTAAGGTGGATCATGAATTTTTTATTAATTAATGAAGTTTCTAATTTAATTAATTAAGTGACCTAGGGTAATTACTGAAGTACTCCTAAGTCACTAGGACCATAACCAACCTCTTTGGACCATCCTAGGTTAGGTACTATGATGTTTCTTTAGTTAGTTACCCAACTAGTGTCACCTAGTTAGATTTTAGGATTTTGGGGTGCACTGGTTAGATTATTTTAGTTCATCCTAGGTTATTTAGTTATTTAGGTAAGTTATTTAGAGCCTAGATTTTATTAGGAAGCTAGGCCCCACATGGTTTTACCCGTGCGCATGCCTGCCCCCTAACCGCCCTAACCAAATTTGATTGGTGCTTGGTCGCTTGGTCTGTTGCACATGTGCGGCACATGTTCTTGCACATTTGTTGCTGTGCATTTCTTGTCCAAGGACCCTCACTATGTACTTGGACATTGCTATTGTACCCAATCTTGACACTTGGATGCCTCGTACCTAATGTGTGGGATTTAAGTAATGAAAATTTTATTAGTTAGGCCTTCATTGCAGGTAAAATTACTAAACAAGCTTGGATTGGAGCATTGAACATCAAAGTATTTCTTAATACATAGAAATTGGCTAGCACCATTAAGCTAATATTCTCTAACATGCCCAATATTACTCAATATTGGGCATTGGGATGCCTATGTACCCCAATACATATTCTTAAAACCTAATAGACTCTTCACTAGACAAGTACATTTTTTCTGGAATGTTACGCGTTCTACCTTAGGCCTAGAATGTATGGGGGGAACGGGGGCAGGATAACGGAAGGAAGCGGGACTAGGAGCGGGACTGGGAGTACTAGTAACCGTAGTAAATTCATCATCATCATCAGCATCATCATCATCAGCATCATCATCATCAAAAGTAGGCGTATCAATATAATCATCATTTAGATCATAGATTTTGTTTGGAAGCTAGGCCCCACATGGCTTTACCCGTGCGCGTGCCTGCCCCCTAACCGCCCTAACCGAATTCGATTGGTGCTTGGTCACTTGGTCTGTGGCATATGTGTGGCACATGTTCTTGCACATTTGTTGCTGTGCATTTCTTGTCAAAGGACCCTCACTATGTCCTTCGATATTGCTATTGTACCCAAGCTTGACACTTGGATGCCTCGTACCTAATGTGTGGGATCTAAGAAATTAAAATTTTATTAGTTAAGTCTTCATTGTAGGTAAAATTACTAAACAAGCTTGGATTGGAGCATTGAACATCAAAGTATATCTTAATACACAGAAATTGGCTAGCACCCTTAAGCTAATATTCTCTAACATGCCCAATATTACTCAATTTTGGGCATTGAGATGCGTATGTACCCCAATACACATTCTTAAAACCTAATAAACTCTTCACTAGACAAGTACATTTTCTGGAATGTTACACGTTCTACCTTAGGCCTAGGATGTACGGGGGGAACGGGGGCAGAAAAACGAAAGGAAACGGGACTGGGAGTACTAGTAACCGTAGTAAATCCATCATCATCATTGTCAAAAGTAGGCGTATCAATATAATCATCATTATCATTATCAGTATCATCAACTTGAGGCAAATCCTCATTAAAATTACCAAACCTATGTTGTAAATGTTCATGATAAGGATCTAATCCAAAATTACTATCAATATTAAAAATAGTATCATTAACATGTGTATAATCTTCCGTATTCATTCTTACTATAGTAGATTTTTTAGTTTTAGATCTTGAAGAACTAGACGTTTTTGGATTATCGGAGGATGTGAAGTTAAACAATTTTTAACATGCTCAATTGCACTTTTTTTTGCCTTTTTCTTTTGGAACAACATTTTTACCGGAATCCATATTCAAATATTAAATCTGAGTATATATAATACGAAAAATGTAATGCAATAAAATAATTAATCACAAAATAAATAAAAAATTATTGTAATATAAATGATATGTAAATTATTAGTCGGAACGAATGTACCGAATGTCTACTTAAAAAAGTAGACGTTTATGACCGCCGAAAGCCAAAAGTGGAAAGTTGAAAGTTAAATTTTGAAGTTCCAAATCCAATTTCCAAAGACCAAAACCGGAATTTCAACAAATAGAAGTTGATTTTGTGAATTTGTGATTGAAAAGAATGAAAGTTTAGGGGTATTTATAGGTGAAAAAAGGGTTTAAATGTATTTTTAAAACTTTGGGGTATTAAAAAAATTAGGGGGGGGGGTAGGGTAGGGTAGGGGTGTAATTGGTTGATAATGGGGGCAAAGAGCCATTGGGACCCCCACTAGCTGTTACCCAATGATTCTCAACGGTAATAAACATTTTAAAAAAAATTAAACTGGAGCGGACCGGATCGGTCCAGGACAGGAGCTTACCGGAACAGGGATTAAATGGTAAAACTTTGTTTCCATCCCATTACCTGTCCGCGATCCCGTTCCTACCGGTCCCCACTAGCACGAACCGGATCGATGACGGACCGGGATGGACCGGACCGGATTTCGATAGCTACCGATTTTTCTACCAGCCATACTTGTTTGTACCAAAAATTCAAAATAAAAAAATAAAAAAAATCTACTCTTATTCCCACCCCTACCCTACCATGATAATAATATAAATCAAAAGAATATGAACATGTAAGTTCATTCAAGTTTGACTCTCCGATATCCTAATCAAGAATAAAATATTCAAAAATAATAAAAAGAGGAAATAAACTAGACAATTAGATCATTAATAGAAAATTATTTACTTATAAAAATAATATTCATTTTTTAGATAGACATTCAAACACAGTTTTTGATGAATCCCAAGTTACAAGTTGGGTTGTTATAAATTGGGTATTGATTTAAAATATGTCAATACAAAAATATCATGAAATTAATAATTTTTTGAATATTATTTTTAAGTGTATCTATCAAAATATGAATTATATGTGGTTTTTTATTATTTATTTGAGAAGAGCATAAATTTGGACCAATTAGATTAGGCAACATAATAAGTAAATATTTATGATTTACTTTAGGGGAACTATTAAAAATAAGGACAAATATGAGTCAAAGGGTTAGTATTAAGGGTATTTTTGAGCCCAAACGGGGGTATTTGGGGACCGAAAGATGGATGGAGGGTAATTTTGTACCAATTCGAATAGTTGAGGGGTATTTTAGTCCCTTCTATATTTTATATAGATTGAGATTTTTAAAAAACCTCCACAACAATAATATGATATTTTTAACACTATAAAATTTTAAGATATTTTTTGCTATGTTCATATGTTTAGTCTAAGATATAAAAAATCATAACGATATTCAAATTATTTAATAGCATGTCCTATTAAACTAAGGTCTAATTTTTTTTTTTGATATTTTATTTAACACTTAATAAATATTTGAATCTTTATCAGTAATGACCTCCCTCGTCGTCATGAGTGAATGATTAGTGAAAGAAATTGGACGAGAAAACTTTTTGAGTAGTGAGTTGAAAATTTCAGGATAGGAGAGATTCAGATGAATATAGCAAGGCGGGGTCTATGGAAACCCTGATAGAATTAGATAAAATGTCTAACCTTGAGTTAGTTTTTCTATTCGCTAACACAATGCTAAGGAGTCGTAGGACTTTTCTTAACTGAATTCGGGTGAGTAGAACTTTCAATATTGGACTTGAAGTGAAGTGATTCATTTGAAACGTCAAAGTTTGAAGGTGTGTTGCAAAATAGACATTTTGGGATTTTTTTCGAGTTTATGTCCATTTAAGCCACCATATAGTGGGTGACACACCGCTATAGTGGTTGAATTAATTCCCTCTATATCGAAAGGTCCTGCTAAAAAGCCACCACTATTAGTGGAACTGAATCGCAATGTCCGGTTAGTTATAGTTAATGCAGAAAATTCTCAGAAACCACCACTATTCTGCAATTACAATTTGGAAAAAATCAAGGGTAGCTTAGGGTGAAATTCAACGGGTTTTTTTATCATAAAGGTAGGTAATCCATTTTCCCAATTTGTTACGTTGATTTCTAAGTCTGATAGGTGGTATTTGTGGTCCTATGTGAGGATTTGGGTTCATCTTAAGGTGAGAAAATTCGAATTTAAGAGGATTTTAAATTGTAATATCCTGGTTTGTTATAAAATATTTGTTCTTCATTTATTTATCGTAATTCACTATTGTTTTTATGGAATCAGTAGTTTAGGTGACTAAATGATGGGAAAGCCCTAAATTGGGTGGGATGCTATTGATTTTGGCATGGGATTTTTCTAATGAGGGTGTATTTAGGTCATTTTGGTCTGATTGTATGTTATATAATCATTTGTAGATGAAGAACAATCTAGGTATTACAATAACGGGAAAGCCCAAGTAATATAGAGCATTTCTTGCTTGATTTGAGGTACGTGATGATTGATTGTTTCCAAGTTACACAATGTATACATGATAACTATTTTGACAATATGGTTTCTATGATGCATGGTTAGGCAGATTAAAGAAATGAATCTGAAATGATAACTTGTTGATAATCTCATGCAATGAATCCTATTTTCTTGTATTTACAAATGTAGTTGTATTTCATTGTAATTGTGTGTATGTGACTCTCGATTAACTGTGGTGCCACACTTGGTAGGAGATATTCTTTGTTGTCTTGGTTAACAATTCTAGTACATTATATCCATTGGCTTGGATACAAAGCTTTGTACACAATACTATTGGTTGGATCGAGTACCATGCATGGTATATTTTTTATTATATTCATTTAATCGTTAATTCAAAGCTGGAAACTTATTGTGGACTTGGTTGATGCATTGTGTTGTCTGCATTTTATTATAGTTATCTGTTTACATTGATATCTTGGAGTTGGGTAATGATATAACCAATACACTATTGTTTTGTGCATTTATTCGACACTTGCACTTTCTTTGTTTTGTACAAGGAATATTCTGGTGGTTGCTACACGACCTCAATTGCAAAACTGTTATTTGTATATGGGTAAGCTACTTCCTCTAGTCTGCATTTGATTCATCTTTTATTCTTAGTCCAAATATTCGAACTTAAACTTTTTAGTATTTTTTTGTGGTTGCATCCCCATATCTAGACTGCATACAGTTTTGTTACATGACTTTCAAATGGGAGGTATTTTCATAAGAGAGTTTGACAATGATTTTTCAGTTATGAAACTTGTTTTTATTGCTTAAACTATTATTTTAGCTGGTGGTTAATCATGGGATGATTGGTAGTTGGTTCTTCTATTGAATTTTTAGTGTGTCTGCCATTCATAACGTCTCGGGGTTATGACAAAGTTGGTATTAGATCCCTAGGCTTATTGATTTCGTTGTACCAAGACAAGTCTTGTAGAGTCGTATAGAATGGTCTAGAGATGTCTATACTTTTCTTTAGGAAGCTACAAGACTTTAGGAAATTATCCTTTCTTTTTTGTTTGTGTTATGGTTTGATTCTGAACTTATGATCCTAATTGGTATCAAATTTTTTTCATTCTTCGTCTATAAATAGTTGATACTAGACATACATAGTTGGAATACTAGTTCCACCAATAGAATCAATAGTGTGGACTGAGGCTTAGGCATCCGATGTAGTTATAACATGTACTATTCTTGTGATTGACCGGATGGATTTTATTTTGGTTGATCTAGGTTACACCTACTCCAACATATCTATTAACTTTGCCTTGATTCTTGAATTGAATTTCGATACTTCTGATGCCCCTATTCATGTTTCTACCATGACTGGGAGTCTTATTAAAGATAGTTTGAGAATGTCCCATAGTAGACAAAAATATTATGCAGATACGAGGAGGAAGGAGCTTGAATTTGTTGTAAATGATTGAATTTATTTGAAAATTTTGCCCATGAAGGGGTGATTGATAACACTCAAATGTCCTTTTTACAACTAGCTAAATTGGACAAAAGTCATAGATGATAAAAATACCCAACAAAGAGTTGAGCTCAAATCCCAGAGGAAATGGTATCGTGGAGAATTCCTATCAAGAAATTTGGATTTTAAGATTGCTCATTTATAATAGTAAGAACAAGTGAGTGGATGATTCCACCAATTTAATAAAAAGCTTAAGTCATCAATTATCACAATTAAATTAAAATAATAAAGGATTGAAGAGTTAACAAACAAACTAGGTGTGTGAGGATTGGGAATTGATGTCACATAGGGGTAATTGTGTTGCTCTACAGTAATGAACGAAATGAATAGACCAAGGCATCGTCATTGACGCTAATCATCTTTCAATATCAAAGATTCTATGAATTGAATATCCTTTCGATCTGATCTAATTGCCAATCTAAACAACCCAATACCATACTCTATTATCTCTTTTAAAAATAGGGCAAGTGCATCTAACACATAACCTTTATTTTCAATCATGTTACAATCATCAAACCTAAATTGCTAGTATCAGACTAACTACCTACTCTTATCAATCTATTTCGAGCATCGTCTGGAGATCAAAAGTAGGAATTAAGTTTCAACCATAACCCTTAAATTAACCTTGTGCTAATTAGACCAAATTTATGTATGAACAACATAAAAATAGCATGGCACAATACTTATTACATTAAATCAACATGCAACCACATAAGTGCAGCCATATATCTTGGGGTTTTAGCCAAGTAATGTGTAACTTGAAATTAAGAAATTACTTGTAAATACACTTTTGATTCAACTTCAAATTTTCAATTTCAAGCACAAAGTTATAAAATCCTAAAAGCTAGAAAGTGTTCTTCACAAAAGTAAGGTGTTCTCTCTCTAAGCTCTACTTCAGAATTAATTCTTTGATACACACTTTGATATCCGCTTTGACTTCTCCTTCCTTTGGGATATTTATAATTTCTTAAAATCTAATACACGAGTCAATTAGTGACATTACTCGGGCTCATCAATCTCGTTCAAGGATTCGTCTCTTGCTTTTAGCTCTCTTGTTGATGCTCTGGGCTTCAAGTGTTTGAACCTCAGTTGGAAAAGTCAATTGAGTTTACCTTTCACATTCGATAAATTGTTGAATACCACCTTGGTTTTCCTTTCAAACAATTGCTCTTTTATTTTAACACTTTCATTTTGGCAATGTTCATCAAGTCCATCTTTCTCATTTTGTGAATCACCTTCTCTACTAGATTTCATTAAACTAATTCGATAGATATAAGTTGCACTGTCATTTCGGGCGAGGTCGTGCTCAGTTGAAGATCCACCCTTCTTGTTAGGTGATCAATAATGTATAGTTTGGATTTATTTTTGTATTTTTGCCATTATTTCAAACATTAATCTTTGCCTTGTCCATTTGCTTTCATAGCTACAAACCATCAATATTTTATTATAATAGGAAAAAATTAGGCTTTGAGGAGACTCATTATTGAGTTAAATAGACCTCAAATGAGTGAAAATATACCATTCATTAGCGATGATGTTTGGTAAGAAAGGAAAGTTCAATTGTCATTACATAGGTCCTTACAAGAATGTGAGGTATTTCGAGATTGTGTCTTATGAATTGGATTTACCCTGAGAGTAAGCATCGGTACATCTGTTCCATATGTCCCTATTGAAGAAGTGAAATGGTGACCTAACTTCAGTTGTGCCTTTAGATGGCATTGGTGTGAAGGAAAGACTCTCTTATAAAGAGGTCCACTTGAGATTTTTGATAGGTTGGTAAATTGAGAAATAAGGAAGTTTTGTTAGTGAAATTCCTTTGGAGAGAAAAGTTAGTTGATAGTAATAATTTTAAATCAAAATCAAATATAATGTCCAAGTATCCCCACTTCGTGCCTTTAAGTTCAGTCCCAAAATGAGATAATAGGTACTCCGTAGTACTCTTTCAAATTCATGTCCTTCAGTTATTCTCATGTCTTAGTATGTATGCATGTTTTACAAAAAGGAAATACATCAAATCCGCCCTAAACTTGACAACAAAATTTACTTAGTATTTGAACTATACGAGCGTTTAAATACCCCCCTTAGAAATCTGAACTAACTAAATACCACCCTAAGAGCTGACGTGGCATAGTGAGTGTACTCACTCTCTTCAAAGCGTGTGAAATAATAAAAAAATAAAAATTGAAAGGTAAAATCAACACATGGAATTTTTTTATTGACCAATATCTGACTACAATTTTTAAATTTATTTACAAGTTAAAGCTAAAAGAATGTGAAATTTCTTGCTTAGAAGTAAATAAATTTGTGGGTTCAATTATTTTAAAAAATATTTAATTTTTTGTTCTTTCTTTATTTTGTTTTCTTCCCCAAGTGTCTTCTTCCTTGTCGAAGCACTCCTTATACCTTTCTTCTTTCATATTAAAATTTTTTCTTCATCTTCATCCCTCACCTCACCCGTCCTTCATTAATCACAAAAATTCAACACCCAATTCATATTTTTGAAACCCATTTTGAATAGTGTTAGTTGTGATGCAAAAAAATGGGGGTCTATTATGTTTTTGCCCAATCTTCATATTTAATTTAAGTTGTTAAGAAAATAATAATTTTCAAAAAATATTATTCTCGAATGGGAAATTTTTGGGAAAGAAATGGTCCGAAGAATAAAAGTAAGTATCCGATGAATGTTGTAGAACAAAACAACCATCGAAGTCTGAAAATTCGGAAAAAAAGAAGCTAGTGAAGGTTGAAAATGGTGAAAATCAAGAAAGAAGAGAGGGTGTCTAACATTTTGAAAATCCAAGACGTGTCTTAAAGCCTAACATGAGTTTTATAAGGTCTAGACACTGTTTTAAGGCGGTTTATTTTAATGTTTATAAGTCATTCTAGGGAATTGAGAAACCAAAACGTCCAAGAACATCCATGACGTCTGGAAACTAGTTCAAGGAGGTACTAGCGTGCCTTAGCCTATTTGACTATTTTTTTGGAGTCAGAAAATGATAAAAAATGGTGGAAGGCAGTATAACATGTGCTTAGGTCGATTCACAGTTGAAACATTCGGGTACGACTCCCCAAGGACAAACCAAGGGGCCTCGAGGAGGACCCTTGCATGTTGGAGTCAACACTGCCTAGGCAGTGTGTAACTACGAGATGCAGTCGATGATCCGTGTGTGGATCGACGGGGTGTTGTTGTCAACTGTCGACAAACACTTAGCCAAATCTTTGAAAGACCTCAATTTCATAGTCTTTGATAAGAACAACGGATGTGCAGCACGGAAGGGTACAGTGACCGTTAACTCAAGACGGATCGTCGACTCATAAATTGACCATTGATTAGGGTCTCGTCTGTGAGGGTCCATTTTCTTGCACGATTTTAAGTTGGTCTTAACTAATTAATTAAAGGTTTTGGTGGTTAGTTCGGGATTAAGGGAAGACTAATTAACTTAAATAACCCCCCATATAAAGACCCCAACCCCATTAGTCTAATTACAATTCTTAAAACAAAACTCGCTTCCTTCTCTCTTCTTTCTCTCTCTATTGGAAGACATTATTGAAGAATAGCTAGGAGAGTGATTTGGGGGATGTAAAGGGATGATTTCACCATCAAATCTTCATTAAACATTGAGGTATGGAATCTAATTCACGTTTGAGAACTCTTTCCTCAAAGGGTTCCTTTATAGTATTTTCAAAAGTTGAGTATTCATGTGGTTCTTTCTTAATCTCAAAAATTATGTTATGAATTGGTTTGTTTATTTTTTATATTCGATAATATGAATTGATTAACATATATTATAACCTAACTATGATACATCTTGATGGTCTGGTCTAATTTGTAGAAGATGACCCTTGACCCTTAACCGTATGTTTGATTATGATATGAATTAGGTTGTACTTGATTCAATTAACATGGTTATTTGTTGAATTACTATTAGATGATGTTGTTACATTGATCATGAACAAATTAGGGTGATTTTTAGTCTTTCATGCTAGTTCTTGAGAAGATGATCAAGGTGAAGAAGTCAATTGACCTAAGTATCTTGTCTTAAGCTATAATCTAGAATTGAATTGTGATATAATTATTCTTTTAGTATTGTTTATCATGTTGATTTTTGACTTATTATGATGTATACCAAAATTGAGTTGAATTGAGGGTTTATGGTAAGACTTTGATGATGAACTATGAAGGAGACTTGGTAAGTCTTACAATCTCTATCCTTTACTTAAAATTGTGGTTAATTGTGATTAAGTCATGATGTTGTGATTGGAGTATGACTTGTATTAGGATTTATAGGGTGGTATGATGTTGAATTGAAATATCTTGATTATGATTGTGAGGTTGATTAAGATTTAAATGTTATAAGGATGGTGATATCACCAAAGTGCCTTGTTATTAATCAAAAAATGAAAATGTTCTAACCTCACCTGTATGAATTGTAATGAAACAACTTATATTCATGCAATTCTTATTGATCTATGATGATGAAGATGTTATACAAGTGTTAGACACTAGGACCTTAACTAAGCTATGATTGATAATAAAGGCTTACAGACATTTCAAAAAGGGACTCTAGCTTAGCACCGAGTGAACTAGATTGAGGAGTGACCCTTCCCACATAAGGAAGGTAGGATCACTAATGTACTCTTGAGATTGAAGACTACAATGCATGTAGCATAAGTAGGGTCCCAATTATATCTCCTAGTTCTTGAACTATGTTGCCCCTATAGGAATACTAGTTAGTGGATCTACGTAGTTGCTATGTTTCATGTTTTTGTAATACCTTGGAAAGTAGTCCGCCTTCCTTCGGTGTAGGATTTTGATGACACCGTGTTCCACATTAGCTCATGTGGTCTATGTTTTTTAGGGAAAGATGTTCCCATAAAGTAAAATGAACTAAAGGATTGAACTCTAACTATGATAAAAAAGGGGTCTAGCTTAGTCTAGGTAAGGGTATGAGACTCTAGCTATGCATTGCACTAGTTATCCTTGAGGGGAGTCTTACGAGGATGTTCTTATATATGATTACGCTTAAATGTTATATGACATGTATATGATGAACTTGCACATTGTTGATACTATATGTTAATTAGTTCACTTACGAATATGTGTTGGTTTATATTGTTAAAATAAGATCATATGTACACCTAAATGCCATGTTATGTGAAGTAGGATGTTAGTCATGATTCTTGTTGGATTACTTGATTGAGTAAGGTGATGGGGATTTACTTGATCATTGCATTTGTTTACTTTATAGGCGCTCATAGATAATTTACTTGCTTTGGTTATGTTGAAATGTATTCTTATTCATGCTTATTGTTAATATAATTTGATGATAGAGTTACTTGAGTATGTATCTACTTTTATTGTATGAATGGTTGACTTAACTAGACTTGATGTTATAGTTCTTGTAATGTACAAGCCTATGACTTAAGAAATATGCAATAATAATTGGTATTGTCTATTTGAATGCGCATAAGGGTTTTTAAATGGAAAGTGCATACTTTATGAAATGTCCTTTTTCTTAGCATGATTTCAGAGTATGTGCGCATATGCTCTCATACTTAGTACAAGTGGCGTACTAACCCCATTTCTTCCCTTTCTTCAATATTTTAGGTTCTGGTCATTGAAGCTCTTTGAATGCGACATGAAGAAGGCTCAGATATTTTGATAATCCAAGTAGGGTAGGTGATCATTTTCCGAGGGAAATTCCACTATCTAGCATATGAAGTTGTTACCATTTTAAGAATCTTTCATTTCTTTCTTTTCAATTGAGTATTATACATTTGTATGACCTATACGTGGTCTGATTGGGTTGATGTATGGGATAGGCCCAAATTTGAGACACTCTTATTAGATTGTTATGAGATGAGACGACTATTATGACTATGATATTTTCTATATATATTTATGCAATAAATGTAGAAGACTAAGTAATCTTCCTATACAAAGGGTCTTTGCATACTCGATATATATATGTTATGTGTATGTTGAGGTCTATGTAAACCTCAAGGTAGTTATAAGTAATTTTTTTTTATTAAACGCAAAATTTGACCTATGAATTTAATGATTTAAACTAAGAGGCTAGTCTTAGTCCTCAAATAGGACGACGACGTCGGTTACGTCAAGGGGGTAAACCCGGATATGACAAACTTGGTATCAGAGCATGAGGTTGAATTATCTTTGAGTCAATGTCTCTCTCAACCACGTCTATGTATGTTCGTATTGATAATTGTGAAGAGCGCCACACTTATGGATAGGAACCTACGTATTGCCTAGGAAACTCTCAATTTCTTGGAAATTTAATATCGTGCCATTAGATTATACTTAGGGTGTGCTTTTGCTTCGAATCCTATTTTTGTGATTATAGGAAATGAATAGTTGAAGGAATGCGGCTCGAAGACTTGAAGAAGAGATTGCCAATGCGGATGCTCCTCCCCGTGGTGATCAAGTTCCTCCTCTTGAGGAAGATGTGAATGATGACCAAGTACCGTCAATCATCCACCTTTGACGGATGGTGACATAAGGGCTTCCCTCATCCAATTAGCCCAAGCCGTCACTACTCAAGCACAAACCATGACGGCCCAAGCTAATCGGGAGGTTGTACCCTCTCCAAATCAACAAGTTGCTACCATGGCTTCCCGTCTAAGGGATTTCACTCGGATGAATCTTCCTACTTTTTACGGGTCTAAGGTTGAAGAAGACCCCCAATAGTTCATTTATGAGGTCTATAAGATACTCTTGGCTATGGGGTTGTCTACTAGTGAGAAGGCCGAGTTAGCCACTTATTAACTCAAGGATGTGTCTCAAGCATGGTATGTCCAATGGAGGGATAATAGGCCCTTAAGGGGTGGTCTGGTGACTTGGAAGATCATCAAGAAGGCTTTATTGATCGGTTCTTTCCACGGAGATGAGAGAAGCTAAAGTGGTGGAGTTCATCAACCTTCGCGTAGGAGGTATGAGTGCTCATGAATACATCTTGAAATTCACTAAATTGTCAAAATATGATCCTTCTTTGGTTTTCGATCCTAGAGATAAAATGAGCCGCTTTGTGATGGGGTGTCGGATGATTTGCAAGAAGAGTGTCATTCGGCTATGCTACATGACAACATGAACATTTCCCATCTTATGGTGCACGCCAAACATGTGGAATATGCAAGGGTTAAGAGGAAGAGTAGAGATACTAAGAGGGAAAGATCTTTTGATGGGAATAGGCTTCAGATACAATACAAGCCTAGATTTGAGAAGCGGGTTTCTAATCAAGTCCTTCCAAGTTCCCTAAGGCTAGTGATAATAGGGTGTCTAACCCTAAGCATAAGAAGGGAAAGGGAACTAGTTCACCAACCAAGAAGCCAACTTGTGGAAAGTGTGGCAAGAGTACTATGGTGATTGTCTTAAGGGGACGGACAACTGTTTTGGTTGTGGTAAAAGTGGGCACAAGGTTAGGGATTGATCTAATGTGAGGTTCAAGACAAGAGTAGTGGTCAATATCAAGCAAATGGTTCAAATGAGGATCCAAAAAAGAGCTGCTTCTATGCTCTCTGCTCTAGGGCTGAGCAAGACACTTCTCTCGACGTGGTGATGGTATGTTGAAAGTCTTCGCTTTTGATGTATATGCCTTACTTGATCCCGGTGCTACTTTATCATTTGTTACCTCTCTAGTAGCCAAAAAGATCGACATTTTGCCCAATATTATTCACGAACCATTTATAATTTCTACTCCGATGGGTGCGTCAGTTATTGCAAAAAAGGTGTATAGAAATTATCCAAAAATGTTGCCTAATAGAGTTTCATATGTTGTACTAGTAGAACTTGATATGCTTTATTTTGATTTCATTTTGGGTATGGATTGGTTGCATGCTTGTTTGCTTCGATTGATTATAGGACAAGGGTGGTGAAGTTTAAACTTCCAAATGAACCCGTTGTAGAGTAGAAGAGGGTAATTCTATTCCTTGAGGTCGTATCATCTGTTGTCTAAAAGTACGCAAAATTATCTCTAAAGGTTGTCTATACCATATTGTGAGAGTTCAAGATTTAGACTCCGAAATTCCTCCCATTGACTCGGCCCCATAGTAAGTGAATTTTTGGAGGTCGTTTCTAATGATCTTCATGATTTTGGTATTGATTTGCTACCGGAGACAAATCCCATTTCAATTTCTCCTTATCGGATGGCTCCGAACGAATTGAAAGAGTTAAAAGCTAGAAAAATGCTTCATAAGACCTAATATTTTTCTATGGGGTTCTCTGGTTTTCTTTGTGAAGAATAAGGATGTGCACTTAAGAATATGTATTGATTATCTCCAACTCAATAAAGTCACAATCAAGAACAAGTATCATCTCCCTCGAATTGATGACTTGTTTGATCAACTCCAAGGGGCAAGCTACTTTTCTAAGATTGACTTGAAGTTGTGGTATCACCAACTTAGCGTGAGAGGTAAGGATATACCAAAGATGACATTTCGAAATAGATATGGTCATTATGAGTTCTTAGTAATGTCCTTTTGTCTCACAAATGCTCTGGCGGCATTTTTTGACCTAATGATAGGGTGCTTCAGAATTACCTATATTCATTTGTCATTGTCTTTATTGACAACATCTTGGTATATTTGAAAAATGAGGGTGATCACATGAACTATTTGAGGGTGGTGTTGCAAATACATAAAGAACAGAAATTTTTTGCTAAGTATAGCAAATGTGAGTTTTGGTTAAGGTCGGTGACATTTCTTGGTCATATCATCTCCAGTGAGGGAGTTGAGGTTGATCCAAGGAAAACAGAGGCAGTGAAAATTTTTCCTAGAGCATTGACTCCAACCGACATTAGGAGTTTCTTGAGTTTACCAAGTTATTATTGAAGGTTTGTGGATGGTTTTGCGTCCATTGCATCTCCCTTGACTACTTTGACCCAAAAGTGTAAGAAATTTTAGTGGTCGGAGGCATGTTAGAGAATCTTCAAAATGTTGAAAGATAGGCTTACTTCTGCTCTGATATTGACTTTACTGGAGGGTACAAAGGGTTTTGTTGTGTATTGTGACACATCCTGAGTGGGTTTAGGGTGTGTTCTTATGCAACATGGGAAGGTGATGCCTATGCTTCTAGGAAACATAAGGTCCATGAGAGAAACTATCCAACTCATGACCTTGAATTAGCAGCCGTGGTCTTTGCCTTGAAAATATGGAGGCATACTTGTATGGTGTCCATGTTGATGTGTATACCGATCAAAAGAGTCTCCCCCTCATGTTTACCCAAAAGGATTGAATCTCTGGCAAAGAATGTGGTTAGAATTTTTGAAAGATTACGATATGAGTGTCCTTTATCATCGTAGCAAGGCCAAAGTGTTTGCGAATGCTCTAAATCATAAGTCTATGGGTAGTGTGTCACACATATATGAAGCCAAGAAAGACCTAGTGAAAGATGTTCATAGGTTGGCTAGGTTGGGTGTGTGGTTGGAAGATTCTCTGAATGGTGGATTCATGGTCCATCAAAACTCCAAGTCATCATTGGTAGTTGAGGTCAAGTCCAAACAACACCTTGATAAATCATTGATGGAGTTGAATGATCGGTCCTTGGCAAGCTTAATGAGGCATTCTCCTTAGGAAGGATGGTATTTTGAGGTACCAAGGGAGATTGTGTGTTCCCAAGGTAGATGAGTTGAGAATCCGGATCCTTGAAGAAGCCTATGGGTCCCGTTACTCCATTCATCCGAGTTCGACAAAAATGTACCATGACCTTAGGGAAGTATATTGGTGGGAAGGTTTGAAAAAGGACATAACAAAGTTTGTTGCTAAGTTTCCAAGTTGTCAACAAGTGAAAGCCGAACATCAAAAGCTGGGTGGCTTACTACAAGAAATCAAAGTTCATACTTGGAACTGGGAAGACATCAATATGTATTTTGTAGTATGTTTGCCTCGGACTCAAATGCAATATGACTCTATATGTGTGGTTGTGGATAGGCTGACCAAGTCCGCTCTCATTATTCTCATCAAGTCAACTTATTCGGCGGAAGATTATGCTAAGATCTTCATATATGAGATTGTGTATAGCCATGGTATTCTGTTATCCATTATATCGGATTAGGGTGCACAATTCACATCTAGGTTATGGAGGTCATTCCAAGAAGGGTTGGATACTAAGGTGAAGTTGAGTACCCTTTTCATCCCTAAACGGATGGTCAAGTGAACATATTATTCAAACCCTTGACGACATGCTTAGGGATTGTATTATCGATTGCAAGGGAAATTGGGATAACCATTTGGCATTGGTGGAGTTTGCTTGTAATAATACTTTTCATTTATCTATCTCCATGGTTCCCTATGAAGCCTTGTATGGTAGGATGTGTAGGTTTCCTATTAGATGGTTTGAAGTGGGTGAGCCTTAGCTTCTTGGTCCCGATTTAATTTATAATACTTTGGAGAAAGCTCATATCATAAGGAACCGGTTGCAAATGGCCTATTGTCAGTAAAAGTCTTATGCCGATCATAGGAGAAGGTATTTGGAGTTTGAAGAAGGTGATAAGGTGTATTTGAAAATCTCACCTATGAAAGGGGTGGTTAGATTTGTCAAGAAAGAGAGTTGAGTCCTTGTTATGTAGGTCCCAATGAAATCTTGGAAAGGGTTGGTAAGGCTGCCTATGAATTGAAACTTCCTAGTGAGTTGGCTTTGGTTCATCTGGTTTTCCATGTTTCCATGCTTAAGAAGTGTATCGGTGATCCTGTCTCTATTATTTCTATTGAGGGTCGTGTTATTAAGGATATGCTGTCTTATGAGGAAGTTCCAGTTCAAATTCTTAATAGGCAAGTCAAGAAGTTGATGAATAAAGAGGTGGCTTCCGTAAAGGTGTTATGGAGGAATCACCTAGTTGAGGGTGCAACATGGGAGGCTAAGGCCAACATGAAGTCCCGTTACCCTATCTATTTGATAACTAAGGTTAGTAGTTCTTACTAATCATGAAAATAATGACTAAAATTGAAGTTGTTTTGATTGTGGTGAAGTTTTGCAAAATGTGCATGTTTTTTGAATAACCTTACAGTGAATTACAGTGAAGTAGTACATTTGAACTTCAAATTTTGCTCTTTGGCTTGTTTGAGTTATCTCCTACATTTTGATATGGAGAGTCTTTATGAAATGATATGTAGCATGTTGGATAGTTTAACTTTGACATAATTGACTCATTAATGCTATGTTGAGTTCTTGTTGTTGTGAGAAGGATATTCCTCATAATGTAATGTTAAGCCTTAAGTGTGGTAGTACGAGTTTTGAATTGCCTAGTGTAAGAGATATGTTTGATGTTGATATATATTGTTGTTGGTTGGGATTCTAGTCTTGACTCTATTCCCTTCTTTCTAAGGATTTTTAGTGTCATTCGGGGACAAATGTTCCTAAGGAGGGGGGGGGGGGATAATGTAACATTTCAGAAATCCAAGACGTGTCTTAAAGCCTAACATAAGTTTCATAAGGTCTAGAAACCGTTTAAGGCCTATTTTAATGTTTATATGTCATTTAGGAAGTCTAGAAATCAAAACGTCCAACAACGTCCATGACGTCCAGAAACTAGTTCAAGGAGGTATTTGCGTGTCTTAGCCTATTTGTGTCACATCTTGAAACCACACCCTAGAAGATAGGGGCAATCTCGGATTGCAACCGGTGTACTTGACCTCTCAGAAGTCTTGTACAAGCTATTACATATCATTCAAAACATATACATAACGAAAAATAGTGCGGAATTAAAAATTTTTAAAAAATATATCATATTATTTAAAAATCTCTTTCATATGAAGTCATAGGAAAAACTAAGTCTCAATCTCATCAAACTTAAGATACGCGGATACTTGGGACACAACCCATATACAATACAAATATAGAAATACTTAGTCTATTAGAATACTTCTAATAGAACATAAATTACATATATGCCCTTGAGTCAAATGAGGACATACTTTAACTTCTCTTGAACGACGCTACGGTCCAAGTATTCCTTCCCAAAAGCTCTACACCCATCAACAGCTATAGAGTTAGATAAAATCATGGTGTTAGTACAGCAATATGTACTTAGTATGACATAATGCATAATAATCATGAAAACAAACATTTATTAGAAATATGCATATTTTCATTTAAAAATCATAGTATAATTATAAGAACAACATTAAAAAACTAAGCAACACATAAGATAATATTTAGCCAATTATTCACATTTTCGAGCTCACTTTATAGTAGGTACTTTCACTGTACAATGAAGTAAGTCGCTGTTACAGTGAAGTGCTTCTCCTTCCTTCTTAACAGTTCTTACAGTTCAGTATTCTCCATAGCATAATCACTCGGCGCTAGCCTTGGTTATCATAAAGTAATTGACCTTAAAAGATCACATGAAGTGGTTCCTTATCTAGTTCATAACCCAATCACGTTCACCCTACTGAAGAGGTCCACTAGGGTTACCTTTCAATGAAGACTAAGATAGCTCATTATGATATTCCTAAGGATTAATATGATGCCGCTCCATCCAATTAAACTTAAGTCCACCATTCCCTTACATGAAGAATACCATTACAACTCTCGACTTCAACATTCATAACATAACCTTTACCACGTACATGACCTTCTTAACATTCTCGAAGTTCTCACATATATTTCATTACATAACAGGGCTGCACAAAGCCTACCTAGTCAAGACATATGATAATCTCATAACATTCATTCATATATCAAGTAGGAGACACAAATTTACCAAACAAGACACTACATTCTTTCACCTTATCACATATAGCATATCATTCTTTCACCTTATCACATATAGCATATCTTTATTTAAAGCACTTAGGATGATCCTTATCATCTTTATGTCACCCTATACATTACTACAACATCATCAATATAACCATTATAGACTCATATAGTCAAGTAGGAACAATCATGCATCTACTCTAAGGATTAATATGATGCCGTTCCATCCAATTAACCTTAAGTCCACCATCCCTTACATAAAGGATACCATTACGGCTCTCGACTTCAACATTCATAACATAACCTTTACCACGTACATGACCTTCTTAGAATGGTGCACTAATACTACCTAGTCAAGACATATCATAATCTCATAGCATTCATTCATATATACAGTATGGATACAACTCTACCAAATAAGAAACTACATTCTTTCACCTTATCACATATAGCATATCTTTCTTTTATGCACTTAGGATGACCCTTATCATCTTTATGTCACCCTGTACATTACTACAACATCATCAATATAACTATTATAGACTCGTATAGTCAAGTAGGAACCAAACATGACCGTATATGAGTTTAAAACCTTTCATAAGAATTTCATCCAAAATGAACACGTAAAACTCAACAAAACATGCTTGAACACACAAGGTCATTTAAAGGCAACACTTTCGAACGTCATGGACGTTCTTGGATGTTTGAACTCTAAACTCCACAAAACATTACACACTACCTATATATGCTATAATAACTCATTTAAAGACCTTTAAACCTCATGAATCACACATTAACATATAAAACCACATACGAGGCACATAGGTGACTTAGTCATCGAACGTGTCCCTTGATGTTTGACTTTTAATGCACTTAAAATTTTAGACACTGCCTCAATACCATATAATAGAACTATTTAGGACCTTATAACATCAATACCAACCTGTTAGGTTCTATTTAACCTAAGTCACTTTTGGGGTCTTATAATTTAACTAGTTTTTAGGAGTCAAAAAAATGATGAAAATTAGTGGAAGGGTGTCTTAATTTGTTTAAGTCAATTAATGGTTGAAACATATGGGTAAGAAACCCTAAATACCAACCAAGGTCTCTTAAGGAGGACCCTTGCACGTTGGAGTCAACAATACCTAGGCAGTGTGTAACGACAAGATGTAGTGGAGGATTCGTGTGTGGATCGACGGGGCGTCGTTGCCAATCATTAACAAACACTTAGCAAAATAATTTAAGGACCTAAATTTCATATTCTCTGATAAGAACGATGGATGTGCAGCACAGAACAACACACTGACCATTGACTCACAGACGGACAATCGATCGGGGTCTCATTTGTGAGGGTCCATTTTCCTGCACACTTTTTATAGTTGGTCTTAAATACTTAATTAAAAGGTTTGGTGGTTATTTAGGGAATAAGGAATACTAATTAACATAATTAATCCCCATATAAAGACCCCAACCCTATTAGTCTAATTAAAACACTCAAAACAAAACTCTCTTCCTTTTCTCTTCTTTTTCTTTGTATTCGAAGAGATTATTGAAGACTATCTAGGAGAGGTATTTGGGGGATGTAAAGGGAGGATTTCACCATCAAATATTCATTAAACATTGAGGTATGAAATCTAATTCACCTTTGAGAACTCTTTCCTCAAAGGGTTCCTTCAAAGTATTTTCAAAAGTTGAGTTTTCATGTGGGTCTTTCTCAATCTCAAAAATTATGTTATGAATGGGTTTGTTTATGTTTTATAATTGAATAATATGCATTTATTAACATATATTCTAACTTAATTATGATATATCTTTATGTTTTGGTCTAATTTGTAGAAGATGACCCTTGACCCTTAATCCTATATTTGCTTTTGATATGAATTAGGTCGTACTTGATTCAATTAAGGTTGTTATTTGTTTAATTACTATAAGATTATGTTTTTACATTGATCATGAAAAAATTAGGGTGATTTGTAGTCTTTCATGCTAGTTCTTGAGAAGATGATCTAGGTTATGAAGTGAATTGACCTAAGTATCTTGTCTTAAGCTATAATATAGTATTGAGTTGTGATGTAGTGATTCTTCTAGTCTTGTTATCATGTTGATAATTGACTTATGATGATGTATACCCAAATTGGGTGTAATAGAGGGTTTATGTTAAGACTTTGATGATAACTATGAAGGAGACTTGGTAAGTGTAACGACCTGTTTAGTCATTTTGAGTAGCAGACTTCGATTCTGGAAAAACCGGCTAGGACAACGGGCCCCACGACGGACCGTCGTAGGCACGACGGACCGTCGCAGGGTCTCGTTTCAAAACACTTAGAAAATCTGAAATTGGGTACTGAAAATTGACTCTCTGAACTTCGTGACGGAATGGCAGGACGGACCGTCATAGGTGTGACGGACCGTCACAGACTCTTCAGAGAAATTGAGTCTCTGAACTCTATGACGGGCAGCAGGACGGACCGTCGCAGGCCCGACGGGTCGTCACAGACTGCGAAATCCCAGTCTGGGTCGGATTTCTTTACACGTATTAAGGGACGTTTTGGACTATTCCTACTTTAATTATAAAGTCAGAGGGTTAATGTTAATAAGTCTAATTACTTGGGGGTTAAAAGAGGTAACCTTAAGTTAATTAGTGGGCTATTATTGTCATCTTTTATTCTTAATTATATACTAATTAGGGTAAAAGAAAGAGGGTTTGAATAAAGAAAATAGAAAGAACAAGAGAGAGAGGGAGAATCGAACGAGGAAGAAAGAAGAACAAAGCTTTGGGAATTTGCTTGCTTGATCACTAGTCTTCGGTGGAGGTAGGTTATGGTTTTATGCTTTCATAGTAAACTCTTAATAGAGAATGATATGTATTAGGTAGTATTGTAAACCCTTCTATGTGCTTGATTGTATGCATGCATGAATGTGATTATATGATTGTGATGAAATAAGCATGATGAAGCTATTGAATCCCAAATCTTGATAAAAACCTAATCTCTTGATAATGATGAAGCCTTGGTATGAAAGAAGGCTTGATGAACTAAAGCAATGAGATTGATGATGCCTTGGTATAAGAGAAGGCTTGATGAATTGATAGAATGAGATTAGGGGATCGGGTGTCACGAACCGACACGTAGATTTAGGGGATCGGGTGTCACGAACCGACACGTAGATTTAGGGGATCGGGTGTCACGAACCGACACGTAGATTTAGGGGATCGGGTGTCACGAACAGACACGTAGATTAGGGGATCGGGTTTCACGAACTGACACGTAGATTTAGGGGATCGGGTGTCACGAACCGACACGTAGATTTAGGGGATCGGGTGTCACAAACCGACACGTAGATTTAGGGGATCGGGTGTCACGAACCGACACGTAGATTTAGGGGATCGGGTGTCACGAACTGACACGTAGATTTAGGGGATCGGGTGTCACGAACTGACACGTAGATTTAGGGGATCGGAGTGTCACGTACCGACACAAGAGGATTAATGAATATGAGGGAGCGGAGTGTCACGTACCGACACAAGAGAAATATGAATAATGAATCTTGAAAGATGTTAATATACTCAATCTAATGAATCTAATTCCCAACTGAGTATGATATTGAGGCTTGAGTCCTCATGTGTGAACTTGACGGTAATTGTTAATGATAGTACTTGTTGTTGCTACATGTTGAGTATTATAGTTGAGTTTATGATATTACTTGGTATATACTGTTTTCTATTTTGAGTTGGCCGATGATATCTACTCAGTACCCGTGTTTTGTACTGACCCCTACTTTTATGTTTTCTTCTTGTTATCTGTGGAGTGCAGCAAACGTTCCGTCATCTTCAACTCAACAGTGATTCTAGCCAGTCTTCATCATACCAGATATTCAGGGTGAGCTAATGCTTCTAGCTTGGACTGGGTCTTCTTCCTCATGTCTTGATGCCTTGAAGTTCCAGCATGGACTATCTTTTATTTGTTTTAGCTTTTAGGATACTCTTAGTTTAGTCATTTGATCATAGATGTTCTTGTGGTGATGACTTCCAGATTTTGGGGATGATAATAATAGTTTTGAATTGTTTTTATCAATGAGTTTAAGTCTTCCGCATTACTTTCTGTTGATATACATTGAAATGTTAAGGGTAAGATTGGTTGGTTCGCTCACACAGGAGGGTAAGTGTGGGTGCCAGTCGCGGCTCGGTTTTGGGTCGTGACAGTAAGTCTTACGATCTCTATCCTTTAGTTTAAACTTGTGATTAATTATGATTAGGTCATGATATTGTGATAGGAATATGCCTTGTATTAGGATTGATGGGGTGTTATGATGTTGAATTGAAATGTCTTGATTATGATTGTGAGGTTGATTAAGATGCAAATAGTATAAGGATGGTGATGATTACCAATGTGCCTTGTTATGATATGAATAAAAAATGAAAATGTGCTAACATCACCTATATGAATTGTAATAAAAGGACTTATAATTATGCAATTCTTATTGAGATATGATGGTGATGATGTTATACAAGGGTTAGACCCTGTGACCGAAACTAAGCTATGATTGATAATAAAGGCTTAAAAATATTTCAAAAAGGGACTTTAGCTTAGCATCGAGTGAACTAGATTGAGGAGTGACCCTTCCAACATAGGGAAGGTAGGATCACTAATGTACCCTTGAGATTGAAGACTACAATGCATGTAGCATAAATAGGGTTCCATTTATATCTCTTTTTTCTTGAACTATGTTGCCCCCATAGGAATACTAGCTAGTTGATCCACATAGTTGCTATGTTTTATATTTTATTACTACCTTGGCAAATAGTCCGCCTTCCTTCGGTTTAGGGTTTTATGACACCAAATTCCACTTAGTTTATGTGGTCTATGTCAATTAAGGAAAGATGTTCCCAAAAGGTAAAATGAACTAAAAGATTGAACTCTAACTATAATAACCTAAGGGGTCTAGCTTAGTCTAGGTAGGGGTATGGTACTCTACTTAAGCATTGCACTAGTTACCCTTGAGCAGAGTTTTAGAAGGATTTTCTTATGTATGATTATGCTTAAATGTTGTATGACATGTATATGATGAGCTTGCACATTGTTGATACTATATGTTTGTTAGTTCACTAATGAATATGTGTTGGTTTACATTGTTAAAATAAGATTATATGTACACCTTAATTCCATGTTATATGATGTAGGATGTTAGGGATGATTCTTGTTGGGTTACTTGATTGAGTAAGGTTATGGGTCTTTACTTGGTAATTGCACTTGTTGACTTGATAGGAATTCATGGGTATTGACTTGCTTTGGTTATGTTTAAATGTACTCTTATTCATGCTTATTGTTAATATGATTTAATGATAAAGTTACTTGAGTATGTATCTACTTATATGGTATGAATGGTTGACTTAACTATACTTGATGTTGTAGTTCTTGTAATGTTCATGCCTATGACTTAAAATATGCAATACTGATTGGTATGGTCTTGTTGAATGTGCATAAGGGTTTTTAATGGAAAGTATGAAGCGTCCATTTTCTTAGAATGATTTCAAAGTATGTGTGCATATGGTCTCATACTTAGTACAAGTGGTGTGCTAACCCCATTTCTTCCTTTCCCCCCAACATTTTAGGTTACGGTAGTTGAAGTGCTTTGAAGGCGACTTAGACAAGGCTTGGATCATTTGATCATCTAAGTAGGGTAGTTCCTCATTTCTCGAGGGCAATGCAACTATCTAGCTTATGAAGTTGTTACAATTTTAAGACTATTTCATTTCTTTCTTTTCAATTGAGTACTATACATTTGTATGACTTATATTTGGTCTTACTGGATTGATGTATGGGCTAGCCCAAATTTCATACACTCTTATTAGATGGTTATGAGATGAGAGGACTATTATGACTATGATTTTTTTTATATACTTATGTGCAATAAAAGTAGAAGACTAAGTAATCTTCCCATATGAAGGGTCTATGTATACTCGATATATATATATATATTATGTGTATGTAGAGGTCTATGTAAACCTCCTAGAATAAGTAATTAAAAGTTTTAAATTTTCCGCTAAATTTTACCTATGAATTTAATGATGTAAACTAAGAGGCTAGTATTAATCTTCAAACAGGATGACGACGCCGGTTACGTCTAGAGGGTAAAGTTTGATGTGATAGGGTAGGGGGGAGGATAGAAGGGAAAGGGCTGAAGAAGATGTGACAATTTTGATTTTAGAATGCATTTTTAATTAATTGATTAGTGTAATGAGTTTAAGAAAAAAAAGCGAATTAACAAAAAAAATTCAGAATTTATGATGTGGTGCTTCAATTGCTGTGACATATGCTAACATTGCTATGATGTGGCAGGTGAGAGTGATATTCTACTCTCAGAGTTGTATTTAATACATTTCAAATATATCAAAGGGGTTTTTAAATGCCCATATAGTTAAAGTGCTAAAGTAAGTTTTGTTGCCAAGTTCAGGAGGAATTTGATGTATTTTCCCTTTATAAAATTAGTTCAATCTTTGTGTTTTAGTTTGGATTAAGTCAGTCCTTCAATCTTCAACGTTGACTTGAAGACTTTTTCCTATTCTTTTTAGCCTAGTTAGAATTATTCAATATGAATGTTCTCAATGGGGAGATATTATAACATTTCTCAAATATGCAACTCAAATGAAACGAGGGAAACTAGGGAAAAATTCTAAAATATGCTGAGTTTTGTGATTTATGTGCACCATCTACAGACCTTAAAGGAACAACGAGTAGATCAGTCCCGTAGATTAGACTTTCAAATTAGGATAGCTAGTGTGAGATCCACGAGTAAAGTGTAAGGACCATATATAGCTTTATGGGTTGTGGATCGAAGTTCAGAAACTTGATTTTTTCCCCTTGAATAGGATAGACTAGTTTTACGAGTCATAGAACCTTTCATGACTCATATATTGATTCGTACAGCAAAACATAAAAAATAAAGATTTATGAGATACTAATTATGGGATGTGTCCTAGTCTACCCTTGGCAAGTAAAAACATCCTCATCGGAGTAGGTTAGAGCTCTGGATTCCTTGTTTATCTATCTTGGTCTAAGTCTGTTATAGCCTATTCTCATCATGTGAGATACCTATTAGCATTTCAGAAGTTCTGTTATGTTTAAGTGGTCGTATGGGACACTATCTAGACATTGCAAAATAGTCTTTGAAGATGTTATTTGGAGTCCCTAGGTCTCCTCCAAGACCATTACAAGAATGCCCTTTATGTAATGAACGAGTCTTACATTAACTAATGGATGTAATGACTTAATTTAAGAAAGTATGTTAAATTATTAAGTTCTTACCTAGAGTAATTAAGGGTTTTGTAGTTAAGGCACGAAGAGGGCATAGGAATGATCACTTCTTATCTTACCTAGATAAATCTTAAGAATGACTCTAGTTAGGGAAGATGATTGTTTATGTGTACATGATCCAAACATAGGAAGTCTTAAGGATTATTTAGGTTGTCTTGAAGAGGTCAATTATGGACGTTATCTTCTTGATCTACTTAACTAAGTCTTTTGATAGCCTTTGATGAATAAATGTCATATCATATTTATGTTTATTTATTAAGTGAGTATGATTCTATCTTAGGAAGTCTATAGGATCTCTTAAGTGTGTGTAAGGGATTATATGCGCGGTCACTTCAAAACTCACTCAGGTGAGACTTAGAAGTACCTTTCTTAGGAGACTCTCTTATTCTTATGCTGGTGTCTTGTAAATGTGTATGTGACTCATCATATGTAGCCTTGAGGATGATTTGGGCATGCCTATTGAGTTTGTATGGTCGTTCTCTCTTTGTGTTACTTAAGTGATTCTCAGGATAGCTTTAAGTGGGATAATTACATGCTAGAAGATGTCTAAACTGAAGTGAAGTGAATTCACTATAATGCTTTCTAAAAATGTTGCTTTTTGCTCAAATGATTTCTTATTTGTTTCTATGTTTTTAAATGTTGTTCTTGTGCTTATAGTATGATGTGTTAATTGAAATTCATGAAAAGCGTGCTATTTACTAAATGTCCCTTTTTCATAGTTTTTGCATGGCTTCCATACTTAGTACATCTAATGTGCTAACCCCTTCTTTTCCCATTTTGACTAAAGTGGATGTAATTTGAAGTCTTGATGTGCCATGGAGGATAGATAGATTTCAAAGGCTTTGAAAATGAAGTATTGGTGAGTCTTCATTGATTCGATGCTAATATCCACATGTCCCTTATGTCATAGTCTTTATTATATCGTCTTAAATGGGATTACTTTCAAGTGTTGTATATTCTAAAGTTTAGATGGTTCAAGTAGATGTTTTAAATATTTAATGTTTTAAATGAAAGTCTTTCACTTGTATAATGTTTATGAAAGAGTTCTTCGTGTGTGAAGAATGTTTTAAATTCTTACCGATTTAAGTATGTTTATTATTCAATGGAGGATACGAAAGGCTTAAATGACACTTCTTCAAGTCTCATTTGTCGTGTGACGACACAAGGTTTCCCCAACTTCTAGGGTGTACTTGTGGGTAGTGACAAAAGGTTAGCTTGTGTTGGGTTACTCATGGTAGCTTGTGATTGAGGACACATACTCTCCTCAATATCGCTTGGGGTTGAGAATAATACTTGTCCATGGATAGCTATCATTTGTGTTCTAGTACACTTGTAAGGGTTACATGGTTTAATTTGTTTAGGACTATTTCATGGTAGTTAGGAATGAGATGCTTGTACCTTTCTTATAATATATTTGACTTACATGTTAGAGGGTCTTCCTAGGAAGTGACATTAGCTTAACCTAGTTATGTTAGAAAGATGATAGCATGTCTAGCCTATTAGATTGTTATTCCTTGGTCACCATAAAATGGGTAAATAAAATATATGAATTAGTCACCATTTAGTAAACTTTTTAGGTAGTCTTTAACAGTACTTATTAAGGGTAATACAATAGAAATGTATCTATACATGGTACAAGTATTACTTTAGGCTAGTTGTTAAAGGTTCCCTTATGAGGTATGACTTAGCTTAAATTGTTTCCATAGTTTCCTTCCAATATATGATTGACTAACATTGTTGTACCCATGTGTATATGAAGGCAACTAATTGTATGATTTCAGAAGGGTAAATATGAATAGGATAACTTTAAGTCTATACTTGGTGTGAAGGGTAGTATGGGATGTGTTTCATGTATTGCACAAGTGTACTTTGATGTTACCTATAATAATGATGCCCTTAAGGTAAAGAATATTATGACTAAATCATATATAGACTATGATTATGATGAAACAAAGACCTTACTTGTGACTATGAACGTGGATTATAACAAAGAATGACCGAAGAAAGGTATTGGATGAGTTCATGATCTAAACTCATTTAGGGAGATCTTTTGATAGTATAAGTGTCCTCAAATGCATATTTTGTCTCTAAGTTATAAAAAATCTTATGTTATAGGTAATTAGATTTTGAGACAAAGCGTGCACACAATCTAGAAAAAATTAATAAAGAGAGCTATAAGAGCAATCAAATGAAGATCTGAGGATCGCCAAACATGTTTAATGAGTCGCCAAAAGGTTTTATCCTTTCGTTTTGATCAAGTTTGCTGAGCCATGAATGGGAGGATCAAATTAGAGGTTAAAAGGAGCAGTCGGCGTGCTGCCAAGCAGTTTTGTGAATTTGTACTATGTCACCTAATGATCCAAAATACGATGTTATGCAGGCTAGAGAAAGATGATGATAGAACGTACCAAGAAAGGACTGCCGAGTTGATTGGCAATACTTAACTTACTGCAGCGGGTGACCCTTCGTAGCAAAATATTTGGAAAACTATACATATTCGTTGAGAGTTGTATATTAGTATAAATTTTTTAGTTCTAGACAATATTTTTTAGGCTTTTATTTTATATTGAGTTTTGAGAGATTTTTGGAGACTTTGTTCTTGAACCGTTAAGATTTGAAGACTTCCAATTCCACGAAATTGGAAGTGGGTGTTGGAAATTTAGCATCATAGGCTCGATATAAGTGAATATAAATCATACCAAGTTAATGTTATATCGATTAGGTGTCATTTTCCCCCTTTTTCTATGTCTAGAAAAATTTTAATTCTTGGGGTGTGAGTTTTTCAATATGGGTTAAATATACTATTTAGTGTTGCTTATTATTGGTATAATCGTTGATTAATTATGATTTCATTTAACAGTTGTGTTTGAACTTAATGAGTTTGTAGTTGACAATATGATTTCATCTTATTGTTTTTGGTTTTCTGGAGATGGAGGTTTTCAAATTAAGTCTACTAAATTGATAGCCAGTGGTTATTGGGTCAACATGCCTTAAGCTCGACAGAGTGAATCCTAGTCTCTCACCCACACATTCATCTCGAGAGAGTGATGGGGCTAAGGAGAGGGTTGTGCTCTATAGCGACAACTCGTTGTTTAAGAGAAATCAAATTGATTCGTAGTAATTTGCTCGAGTGAGAATTTACCCAAACTAAAATCTAGCGTAGTTGCAAAATTCAGCGATGTACTATCAATAGAATATACCCAATGGTCTCTTTTATTCCTCGTTACGATAACATACCAAGAATCTTGTGTCCCCATTAGTCTCTCTTTATTTTAGTTTGTTAAGTTATTTACTTGTCTACAAATCCTCCATTGGCTATTGACCTTTGTTTGACCCCCTTTATTTATTATGTTTTTATACACTAGTTTCTTGTATCTTTGAATAGAATGATATCATTTTTGCTTGGTTAAATACTCTCAAAACCACTCCATATGTGAACGATCCAACGCTTGGTTAAATTATTATAAGTATCCTCAAAATGGATTAGTATTAACTAGAGCCTCACATGTAAGCTGTGAGTTTATCACTTTTTAATAAGATGACAAACATTTTTTAATAGTTCATTTAAGAGTTTGAAGGTTAATTGTCTAAGGATGACCAAGATGTCTGGAAATTAGTCTTTTGTGTGCTAGTGTGTCCTCGTATGTTTCCTTGATTTGAAGTGTCGTTTGGAGTATAAAATGGTTGGTAGTGACCCTATTATCTATATAGTTGTGTTTGTAATTGAAACATCAGGGTATGACTCCCCAAGGACCACCCCAAGGGTCCTTGAGGAGGACCCAAACGTTTGCCATGAGTTGTCAAGACAATCTTGACTAACTACCCTAATCAACACTACCATAGGTAGAGGGCATTGCTCCATACTAAGTTGTGGGATCTTAGATCCCAAATTTAGGTGCCTTTCACACCATCGATAGTTTACCAGGATGGGACCGTCAACCTATTAATGGACTATCAATGGCTACCTGCCCAATGTCTAAGTGCCGTCCAACCAGGGGGACCCCACGTTCTAATTAAAAGGTGGACGGTTATTCTACTAATTTTAGGGTATTTTAATATTATTAAAACATAGAAAACCTAAATTTGAATTCATTCTTTAAATACAAAACCTTCCCTCCCAAAACATATTCTCCTAAAACTCAATTGGAGGCGAAGCTCAAGATCAATCTAGAAGATGAGTTTTCTACCGATTTCTTCTTCCATTTGTGTGGCAATCTATATGGTATTATAACTCTTTATCCTTGGAAAACCTTTCATTCAAGGACTTCTATCAAATATTTTCAAAAGTGCTTCTATGATAAAATTTCCCAATTTAAAGTCTAAAAATGTGTTCATTGTCAAATTGTTTTTAAAGTCATTGTAATGATTTATTCATGTTTAATCAAGGATTGAAGATAATTTTTAATAAAATTTCTCAAAGAACCCATGATCCTCCAAAAATCTTGATTTAGCCTATAAAGTGTTTTTTTTTGATTTTATTGGATGTTAATGAAATCAAGCTTAGATTGTAATGTATTATTTAATATTATTGCAATATTAAGGTATTGATTATGAATTATTAGATATTGATTTGTGTTAATAATTGCTTCAAGAATTGGTATGTTCACATAATTTCTTATCTTTATTATTGGAATTGATGTTATATGGTTTGATCCACATATTGTGGAGGTGTTTACTTCTTGTCTATATCTACATGTTGCGATCATGTCCTTCAAGTCAATAGATGTAAAGGTAATTGTTTTGATGCTTAAAATGAGTATGAAGGTATGGAATGAAGGTTATGTATGTAGTTATCATTATTAGTATCATCATTAAGGTGTATTGATAATGTGAAACATAAGGTGAATGAGAATGTTAGGGAAAGGTATAGTCTATATGATTGGTTATGTTAAGTATTATTGTGGAATGTCCCCTATCTTTGTGACACCTATATGATTGTGTGATCTTATACATGTAAGGAGTTGACTATTCAATATTGAAAGTGATTATGTCCCCTGTGCGTTTGTTGTCTAGAATCACCAAAAGGCTTTATATGTGAGTTGTTCATGATTTGGGGATATTGTAATATGTATTAGGATTCCTAAAGGGAAGTTACATTAATTACAATGTTGTTGCTATTATTCCATTATGATGACAAATATGTAAACACACTCCCTGCGCATAATTATGAATATGATATGTGTATGGTGTCAATTGAAAGGATAATTATCATATTTATGCATGAAAAGTATCTGATCAACAAATTATGAATATGTGAGGTTTAAAAGTGTTAATGTGAAAGACTTTGTTACATATATACACACACACATATGTATCTTTGAATGAATAAAGTTTATGATAATATAGTGAAAGTGAGTCTCGTGAAAGGTTTCCTTAATTGTACACTATACTAGACTACGTTATGAATGATACGATTATGTGAAAGGACATTCTCACATACAGTAGGTTCTATGATTTAAGGTCATTCTAATCTTAGAAACCCTTGAGCTATATGATATATGAGAGATTTAGTCCTTCAAGTCTATTTTATGAATTATGTTAAGTAAAGGCTCAAATATGTTTTAAAGGGAGTTTGAACTTAGCACTGAATGAATTTGAAAATGAGACGGAGGCTTTTACGTTTAAAAAGTATGGATTCCCACATTTCTTACTTATACATCTACCAAGTCAAGGTTACCAAGGATATGTGTTGTCTCAAGAGATTGAAGCCTTCTACGTTAGCAAGTTCGAGATTCTAGTAGCAATCACCATTTCCATTACTATGTGCCCCCTATGTCTTAGCATAGTGGATCCACTTATATAGTTAGTATATATGGAGGTTCTACCTTGGGAAGTAGTACCCCCTCTTTTCGGTGTAGGGGTAGAACATTGTATTGCATGTAGCGCACATAGTCTATGTCCCCCGAATGTTTAGAAACGAACTATGAGAAGAATATAAATTCTAGTCATGACTTCTGGAAGAGTTACTTAGTTTAGGTAGGAATGTTGACCGTACTTATGCATTGTAAAAGTGGACTTTAAGGGAGGTTATGTTTAGGTTTTTTCATGTAATAAGGATTGTGGTTCGTACATGTTGATATAAAATCATGTTAAGGTTGACTTAACTTATGTTAAGACATAAATTATAATTATGTATGTGAAACACACTTATAGATTCTTAATGGTTTATTCATACGTTGAACTAAGTATTACTTAAGGGTTGCTTGAGGTAAGGAGTTATATTAAATAGTAAAAGTAATGTATTGGAGGTATTAAATGTGCCTTAAATGTGATAAATGGTTTTATGTGTTGTTGTGAATGTAATGTAGGCCTCTTATGATGTATGTGAACTTTAGTGTGCTTATTGTATGAAATGCTTAAGAAGTTTCTATAAAATTACACGATGCATGGTTTCCAACTAAATGTCATCTTTAAAGCATGTTTTTGCATGGTTATTATACATAGTGTATTCTTGTACTAATATCATTCTTCTTCATCTTTTTTACACTTAGTGCAGGTGGTGATAGCTAAAGAACCTTCCTTGCAATGAAGATCTTGGATAACTATTATTTTGTTCAAGTATGTCCTTTATAATTCAAGGACATTTATGTTAAGAGTTCCATTAAGTTCATGTAATAGACTATTAAATATTCTTTTTGTATTGTAATGGTCGTGTCCCTATAATATTGAAGTTGTGTCTAAGATGGCAAAAATGAGATTTTCTATCAGAACTTTGCATTAATGATTTTAACATGGGGTAACTTATTATTATTGTGTTTTATTATGAAAAAGTTTTTTAAAAACAATTCCGCACAGTTTTATAGCAATGCAATGAAGTAATGCTAAGGGATTGTATAAGACCACCGAGAGGTCCAGTACATCATATTACGACTAGGGGTGCTCTCAGGTCGTGACAACCTTTGTATCACAACATGAGGTAATAAAAATTTGTGAGGGTTGATTTTATGAGCAACGTTTAATAGATTCTTTTTCATCGATGCGAGTCGCGACACATCTATGAGCGAGAGGTTATAGAATGATAGATGTTTCACTTTTTTCATCACTCTTGTATCGTGCCATAGAGCATAACTCCATATGATTATTTCTCTTATTTCCTTGTTCGGTTGTCTTATAGATGTGATTTCTTTGAAGGGGTAATGTTTCAAATCTTCAGGGAGAAGAGATGATTTTTTCTACTTGATATGTTTTATGACTTGATGAGTATATGAAAAGGTGGATTTGGAAGATTATTTTGATATGCCAATTATGGTTATGTGTGACCTATGATATTTAAGGCATTTTAATTGGATGTTTTAATATGATATAGTTCTAGCATGATAACATTTGTTATTGTTTAATAAAATTCTTTTTAGGATGATGAGTTATTTTATGGTTATGTTAAATGATAGTAGAAAGTTTCGGTATAGACTTGAGGAATATTGGACGAATGTGGTAAATAGTGAAAGTTAAAAGTTGCACTTTAGTTTGAGCAATGCTTCATGGTCATCCTTGTGTGGATTGGATTTCTTTTGTAGGCTTACTGCTAAGAATGGATGATACTGTGTTTACCTTGTAAGGTAATTGTGAAGTTATTCTAGTTAATGAGAGGACCCATATGATTAATTTGTTAGTTACCATATAAACCTACCCTAAGAGTGGGAAAATGGATGAAAGGATTTTACTCCATGAGTTGGGATTGTATAATGATCTATGGTTGAATTGGAAGGTTGCATGTACCCCTTTGTTCATGGGAAAGAGAACAAAATAGATGTTGACCAAATTTTTATTTTAAGATTGATCTTAAGTATGTATATTTGAAGATAGTTCATATATTACCTAGTCTTGAGGTTTTAGAAATTTCCACCAAAGGTTAAGATAAAGGTATAATGTGATAAAGAGTTGATTAAGCTCATCCCAAGTGTGGGATAATATTCCTAGATGGTAAAGTTTTGAGAGCACTGAGTATTCCTACATTGACTTTCGTTGAGTTTCTCCATGTTGAGAACCACGTAGGGTGATGAATATGAAATTTAAGTTACTTAGAAACTCATTTTGGATTACTCTAAATCCTCACATAAGAGAGTGTAATGGAGGAGATTTAGTGAGAAAGGGTTCCTCCTTTAGAGGTGAATGAGGTAATGCTTAAATGATATTGCACAACCTTCATCCAAATAGGGATATGTTGGTATTGATTAGAGAGGTTGTTAAATGAATGTTCTTTTGGTTGTTATAACTTTCTCTTGAACGGGTTTACCCCAAGTGGTGAAAGATAACATGTGTAATACTCCGAAAATGTAAGATGTGTTCTAGAGCCTAACATAATTTTCATGAGGTTTCCACATTGTTTAGGGTCTATTTATTGAATATAAATCAGTTAGTATGTTTATAATTAAAAACATCAAATAACGTCCATGACGTTCGGAAACTAGTTCAAGGAGGTGCTAGTTTGTCTCAGCCTATTTGACTATGTTATAGGAGTCGGAAATGATGAAAATTAATGGAAGGGTGTCTAAAACATATTAGAGTTGATTCATAATCAAAAGGAACGGGAACAACTCCCCATGGACAAACCAAGGTCCCATGACGAGGACCCTTGCATTTATGGGTAAAGGATTGCCCAAGAAAGTGTTCACCAAGAAATGCAACCCACTATCAGTTGTAAAATCGATGGGGCATGTAGTGATTCCCTCGATGGAAACTTACAAAAATCCATGGGAGGCCTAATTTTAAAAGTCTTTGAAGTCATCGACGAATGTGCATCACGATAGTAAATAGTGCCCGTCGATAGACACATGATTCGTCGATTGTGGTCTCGTCTCTGGAGCCACTATTTTGATGCACGTTTTTATTTAGTTAATTTAATTTTTTCTTAGTTAGAAGGTTAATATGGAGTTATGGAGGTCTAATTAACTTATTTAATGACCTATATAAAGACCCTAAGCTAATTAAACGAACCTAAGCCCTAATAATTCCCAAACCAAGATTCAATTCATTCTCTCTTCTTTCTCTTTCCAAAAGAAACCCCATTGAAGACAAAGCTAGAGGTTGGTTAAATGGATTTAAAGGGTAAAGTTTCTGCATCAATCTTCATCAAACATTAAGGTATGATATTCCTTTAACCTTTGAGACTTTTTTCCTCCAAGTGTTCCATCAAATTGATTTCAAAATATGAAATTCAAATGGGTCTTTGCCAATCTTTAAATTGAACTTGTGAATTGATTTTTTAATTATTTCTTTTGGATATAATTAATGTATTAACATGTATTATAAATCAATTATGTTATCTCTTGATGGATTGGTCTTGTTTGTAGAAGATAACAAATACCCATTAACTCTAGGTTGTGATGTTGACATGAATTGGGTAATGTTCGTTCAATTGACTTGGTTATTGGTTGAATTACTACTAAATAATGTTATTGAATAAATTATGAACAGATTAAGATGAATTATATTCCCATTATTGTAGTTCTTGAATAATTGATCTAGATTATGACTTTAGCCTAAGTCTCTTATCCTAAGCTTTGAACTAATGATGAATTGTGATGTAGTGATTAAAGTAGACTTGTATAATGTTGGATATTGTTGTTTGATGATATTATACCCTTATTGGGTTGAGATAAGTGGTTACACCCTAATTGGTTGATATTACACCTTTTGTGGACCGGTGACTTTGGAGGTTTTCAAAAAGACTTTTCTTGATAGATTATTTCCTAGGGAAAAGAAGGAAGACAAAGTGGTGGAGTTCATCAACCTTCATCAAGGAGTTATGAGTGCACTTGATTAATCTTTGAAATTTACTGAATTGTAAAAGTATGCTTCTTCTTTGGTTTCTGACCCTAGAGATGAAATGAACCTCTTTGTGACGGGAGTGTCGGATGACTTGCAAGAGGAATATCATTCGACTATGCTACATGACAATATGAACATTTCTCGTCTCATGTCTCATACTGAACAAGTGGTAAAGACAAGGGCTTAGAGGAAGAATAGAGATTCCGAGAGGGCAAGATCGATTTATGGTTGTTCTTCAAAGGGTAGGTTTGATATCCAAGACAAGCCCAGGTTCAAGAAAAAAGGTTTCCTACCAATTTCCTTCCAAATTCCAAAATGCTAGGGATGATAGAGTGTCTAACCCTATGTCACGACCTACACCTATAGCAAGAAGTTAATGCATTCCTTTGTTCATTGACCAGCGTACTTGACCTCTCAGAGGTGTTGTACAAGCCCTTCCGTATCGTTTATCGCATATATACATATGAAAATTAATGCAGAATTAAAATTGTTAACACAAATATCTTAAATCATCTTTTCATATTAAAAAAATAGAAACGCTAAATCTAAACATATGCCATTCTTAAATTCAAGAATACTTGGGATATGACCCATACAATACGAATGTACAAATAATTTTTCTATTAGAATACTTTGAAATAAAAGACATATATATGCCCTCGAGTAAAATAAAGAAACAGTTCAACTTTGCTTGAACAATATATAGAATCCAAGCTTTCCTTGACGATGTCTCTCACCTTTCACCTACACCTTTAGATATAAAATTTTTATGGAAATAGTATATACACATGAATTAAGCATGATATTATTCATAAAATCATGAAAATGGACTTCTATTAAGAAACATGCTATTTTGATCAAAACATCATATCATAAGCATAATAATAACATTTAACACATTAGAAATACATAAGAAATCATATAATAAATTATTCACATTTTAAGCACAACCTTAAAGTGAATTCACTGTACAGTAAACTCCTTCACTGTTATAATGAAGTTTCCTAATTTCACCATAGACACTTTCTAGAATACCATCCTCTCACTAAAAGCTATCCTAAGAGTCACTTAAGTAATACAAAGAGAGACAACCCATAAACCCTCTCTAGGCACACATAAATGATATTTCATACCACTTATGATTAAATACACACACGTACAACACACCAACCACATGAACATGAGATCCTCCTACCAAAGGTGATTCTAAGTCTCACATGAGTTAGTAGTGAAGCGACCACCCATAAAATCACTTTCACACAAAATTAAGAGATCCTTTAGACTACCTAAGATAAAGTCATTTTCTTCTTAACACGACTACATACATAGTATTACACTGTTCTCCCATAGTTTATCAAAAGACACGAGTAAATCAAGAAGATGACGTCCATGATTGACCTCTTAAAGATTACCTAAATAATCCTTAGGACTAACTTAGGATTAGATCATGTCCACATAATAATCCTACTTCCCTAACTAGAGTCATTATTAAGACTTATCTAGGTAAGATACTAAGTGACCATTCCTATGCCCCCTTCACACTTTAACTAGACAACCCTTAATTACTCTAGATAAGTACTCATTTATTTAACATACTTCTGTAACTTAAGTCATTACATTCTTAGTTCATTTAAGAGTCATTCATCACATAAAGAACATTCAATTAATGGTCTTGGAGAAGACCTAGGGACTATCACTAACATCTTCAAAGCCTATTGTGCAATTTCTAAATAAGATCCCATACCACAAGGTAAATTTCATAGAACTTCTCCAATACTAGTAGTTACCCATATGATGATAATAACCAATAACAGACAAAAAACATGGTAGTAATAATGGAATCCGGAGTTGTAACCTACTTCAATGAGGGTGTTTTACTTGCCGAGGGTAGAATTAGCACACATCCCATGTAGACGTATGGTTAAGAAATATAAAGGGCTTTTTATGTACTGTAGTCTTATACTCAAGTAGGCTACATTGTACTCTAGTCTCCTTATCAAGTAGAGCTACTTCCCATAACATACTCACTCGGTGCTAGACTTTGTTCTCATAGAGTAATAGATATTAATGGATCACATGAAGATGTTCCATATTTTGTTCATAAACCAATCACATTAAACCTACCAAAAGAGGTCCACGAGGTCTACCTTTCAATGGCGAAGAGGATAGCTTAATGGATTTGTGAAGGATAATAAGATGTCGTTCTAGACAACCAACCTTAATTTCATCACTCATACAATAAGGATACCATTACAACTCTTTACTTCAAGGTTCACAACCTTACCACTAGGTTTAAAGTTTAACGTACATGACCTTGTTCACATCATTTAACGTCTCACATTTCATTCATTCATACATCACATGAGTGCACTAAGCTTATGTAGACAATACATATCATAATCACATATCCTTCATACATGTATCAAGTAAGGGACACAAGTCTACCAAAATAAGACAACATACTATACTTTATTCCATATAGCATATAATTGTTTGAAGCACATACGAATGAACCTTATCCTCCTTATTTCATCGAATACATTACTATAACATCATCAATATAAACATAGTAGACGCATATAGTCAAGTAGGAATAATCATGCATCAACTCTAAGACTATACAAAGAAGACATAGTCATAGTCTAACTTGATCACCTTACAACAATAGAAGAACTCATAATATCACTTACTTACTTGTATAAAGATATGCTCATACTCTACATAAATCAACTACACAAAAAATCATAATACTTCATGTATTGCCGACAAGACCGTGATCAACATAATACATAAATTAATGCCAAGTAGGCCACATCAATTGAAAATAAAGCACATAGCACCACTACTTTAAGTGGACCATTCCAATCATAACATAAATCAAGTCTAATTAACATAAAATAAGGAGAATTAGCGAAGAGTACCACAAATCTATTATCACCAATTCAATCCATAATTCAATCATCCAATTAATACCATAAGGCCCTTACCCATGGCCATAGCCAATAATTCAATACATAACTATGTTATTCAATGAAACTAAGTCAATTCAGTATAGATTTTGTCAATCTAAAACACAAATTATATATCAATTCAATACAATTATTACATCATTCGATATCCCATAGGAAATTACACTACAATTCATAAGTATTACAACAATATCACTTAACCCATAAAGTACTCAAGAAATAGGGTTCATCAATTACATTTGTTCATAGGTTAATTGAGTTAAAACTATCACATTAAGAACAATCCAATAAATATTCAATGCTTTAAAACCTTTAATGCAAGAACCCATGCATAGATTTCAATTTAGAAAACTCTTCTTTGAAGAACACTTTGAAAATAACTTTGAAGATTGGATCCTTGATAAAAAGTGTTTCAAGGATAAAAAACATACCTTATTAATTATAATCCACCAATTTTATGAACAATCACCACTAAAATGTCCAAAACAATTTCTTCCTTGAGTTTTTGCTTCAATGGAGTTCTAGAGAATTTCTTATGGATTTTGGACTGTGATTATGAAGAATGAACTCATCTATGTTATTAAGTCTTATAAACATGTTTAAAATAACTTAAGCACCACAAAGTAACCGCCTACTGTATTATTTGGACGTGGGGTAAATTTACAACTTCACCCTTGAAACTTACAATAAGCTGCGCAATTGACAGACCAAACCACGCCTGGGCATTGACGGGTCATTTCCCCACCAATGGACCGTTCTGTAAGTCTGTGGTTTGGGACAGAGGCTGGTCCTTGGCTTGGAGTTATCCGACGCCTATTCCTTACCAATGACTCCCATTGACGGGGCGTCAACTGCCAATGAGCCGTCAACTATCTCCATCTTTATTGACTATATTGGGCAGTCTTAGCTTAAAGAAAAGGTCCTTCCTCAAGGACCCTTGGATGATCCTTGGGGATGTTTTCTTGGACATTTCTAACCCAAATATGCTTGTATATGAGTTTAGGACCTCCCACATGAATTTATCAAAAACAATCACGTAAACCTGGGCGAAACATGCTATGGCATACAATGTTATTTCAAGGCAAACCATTCGACGGTCATGGATGTTCTTGAAAGTTTGACCTCCAAAATTCATGAAACTTGACACACTAACTATAAAAACGATAATAACTCATATAAGGACCTCATAATCTCATCAAACACACATATAATCACATGACCACACATGAGGCACATAGGTGACTTACTCGTCGAACGTCTTAGTCGTCCCTTGACGTTTCACTTTCAAATTACTTATACTCTAGACAAATCATAGCATAAATAAAGTCCAATCAACATAAAATAAATATAATTAGGTCAAATTACCACCAATCCATTCTCACCAATTCAATATATAGCCAAATCATCAAATTCAATACCATAAGGCTCTTACTCATGGCCATAACCAACAATTTAATACATAACTATGATATTCACTGAAACTAGGTAAATTCAATATAAATTTATCAATCTCAGAAAACCTTATCAATTAAATTCAATTATTTCATCATTCAATAGACCCTAAGAAACTACAGTAGAATTCATAAGCATTAGAATAATATTATTTAACCCATAAAGTAGTCAAAAACTACGGTTCATCAATGACATGAGTTCATAGGTTAATTGAGTTAACATCATCAAATTAAAAACAATTCAATCAATTTTCAAAGCTTTAAAAACTGTAATGCAAGAACCCGTGGATAGATTTGAATTTAGACAACTTTTCTTTTAAGAACTCTTTTAAAATCACTTTGAAGATTTGTTCCATGATGAATAGAGTTTAAAGGATAAACAACAATAACTTATTAATGCTAATCCACTGATTTGATGAAGAATCACCAGTCAAATATCCAATTGAATCTTTCGTATGAGTTTTGACTTTAATGGAGTTGTAAAGAATTTCTTCGGGATTTAAGGTTTTGATTTTGAAGAATAAATTCAGCTAGGTGTTTAAGGATTATAAAAATGTTTAAAATACCAAAAGTACCCCTAAGTAACCACCCAAATTCTTATTTGGACGTGGGGTGCATTCAAAACATCACCCTTTCAAATTACAGTAAGTTGCGCATTTGACAGACCAAACCACACATGGACATCGACGACCCGTTTCCCCACCAATGGCCCGTCTAGTTGGTCCGTGGTTTGGGAATGAGGCTGGTATTTTTATTTTCCTTCTCCCTAGCGTAATTATGACCACTAAATCCCACCGACGGGGCATCGACTGGCCAACGAACCATCTAATGCGTCCGCCATTTGGGATTGTTTTGGGCAGTCTTTGCTCAAAGAAAGGGTCTTTCCTCAAGGACCCTTGGGTTGTACTTAGAGATGTTTGCCAAGATGTTTGTATCTAAAATATGCTTATATCCTAAAAGAACATGTAAAACTCGATGAAACATGCTATAACACCTAAGGTCATTTCAAGGCAAGCCTTTCGAACGTCATGGACGTTCTTGACCATTTGAACTCAAAACATAATGAAACTTGACACACTGCCTATAAACACAGTAATAAATCATATAAGAATCTCATAAGCTCAAAAAACACACATATAAGCACATAACCACACATGAGGCACATAGGTGACTTAGTCGTCGAACGTCTTAGTTGTTCCTTGACGTTTCACTTCCAAATTACCTAATAATCTGAACACATCCTAAATACAACATCATAAACAATTTTAGCACATTAGAAACTCATGAAAAAATGTAAGTCCCTATCTTCACCTAATTTATTTTCGAGGTATTGCACTCTAAGCCTAAGAAATGAATGGATTCTAGCTCACCAACCAAGATGAAAACTTGTGGAAAGTGTACAAGAAACATTATGGTGATTGCATTAAGGGAATGTATAATTGTTTTGGTTTTGATAAAAGTGGTCAAAAATTTGAGATTTCCCAGATGTGAAGGGGAAGACAAAGAGAGTGGACAAGTAAGTGGTTCTAACGATGAACCTATGACGAATAACTTTTATGCACTTCGCTCAAGGGGTGAGCAAGAGACTTCTTCCGACGTGGTCGACGGTATGTTGAAAGTCTTTTCAATTGATATATATTTTACTTGATCCAGGCGTGACATTATCTTTTTTTAGTCCTTGATCGCTTATCTTCTTTTACTCACTTGATCGCAAAGAAGTTTGAGATTTTGCCAAACATTCTAGATGAAACTTTCATTGTAACTACTCCGGTAGGTGAGTCGGTGGTTTTAAAAATGGTATGCGTAAAATTTCTTATAATTTTTCACAACAGAGTTACTCATGTTGAACTACTAGAACTAGAAATGTTTGATTTTGATGTCTTATTGGGAATGGATCGGTTATATGCTTGTTTGCCTCAGTAGATTGGACAACGACGGTGGTAAAGTTTAACTTTCCAAATGATCCTATATTAGAGTTGAAGGGGGAAAATTCTATTCCAAAAGGTCGTACCATTTCTTTTTTGAAAGCTTGTAGATGATATCTAAAGTGTGTTTATACCACATAGTAATAGTCCATGATTTAGACTCCGAAATTCCTCCCATTGAGTCCATCCCCGTACTGTTGAAATTTCTTGAGGTATTTCCTAATGAACTTCCCAGTATTCCTCTTAAACGGAAAATTGATTTTGGTATCGACTTGTTACAAATTGTAAATCCCATATCAATTCCTCCTTATTGGATGGCTCATGCCGAATTGAAAGAGATGAAGGATCAACTCAAACATTTACTAGAAAAAAGCTTCATTAAACCTAGTATTTCTCCATGGGGTGCTCCGGTTTTGTTTGTAAAGAAGAAGGATGGTTTACATTGGATGTGCATTGATTATCGCCATCTCACTTAAGTTACTATTTAGATAAAATATCCACTCCCTCGGATGGATGAATTGTTTGATAAACTCCAATGGGAAACATACTTTTCTAAGATTGACTTTAGATCAGGGTATCACCAACTTAGAGTGAGCGGTGAGAATATACAAAAAATAACATTTTGGACTAGATATGGTCACAATGAGACTTAGTAATGTCTTTTGGTATAACTAATGCCCTGGAGGAATTAATGGATCTCATGAATACGGTGTTTTGAAATTACCTAGATTAATTTGTCATTGTCTTCATTGATGACATCTTGGAATCTTTGAAAAATGAGGGTGATGACATCGACCATTTGAGGGTGGTGTTACAAGTGCTTAAGGAGAATAATTGGTTTAGGAGTAGCTAACATCTAGCAGGTAATTATCTTTAGTTTATGGATGGTTTTGTATCCATTGCATCTCACTTTATTACTTTGACTCAAAAGAGTAAGAAATTTGAAAGGTAAGAGGCATGTGAGAGAAGCTTCAAAATATTTGAGAGATACACTTACTTTCTCTCCTATGTTGACTCTACCAAAGGCTACAAAAGGATTTTTTATGTATTGCGATGCATCGCGAGTGAGTTTAGGGCATGTTCTTATGCAACATAGGTAGGTAATATTCTATACCTCTAGATAACTTAAGTTGAATGAGAGAAAATATACAACTTATTATCTTGAATTAGCGTTTGTGGTATTTTCCTTGAAAATATGGAAGCATTACTTGTATGTTGTTCATGTGGATGTGTATAACGACCACAAGTGTCTCAAATATGTGTTCACTCAAAAGGAGTTGAATGTTCGATCAAGAAGCTGTTTGGAATAGTTTAAGGATTACAATATGAGCATTCTCTATCACATTGGCAAGGCTAATGTGGTAGCGGATATTTTGAGTCGTTTGTCCATGGGAATTGTCCCATGCTAACAAAGCCAAGAGAGACCTAGTGAAGGATGTTCATAGGTTGGCTCATTTAGTGGTTCAAATTGAAGATTCTCCTATAGGTGGTGTAGTTGTACACCATAACTCCGAGTAGTCTTTGGTGGTCGAGGTGAAGTCAAAACAACACCTTCATCATACAGTGACGTACTTAGAGAAATTGGTTGTCGGTAAGCTTAATGGGTCATTCTCCTTAGGTAGGGATGGTGTCTTGACGTATCAAGGAAGGTTGTGAGTTCCTAGTATAGATAAGTTGAGGAACCAAATTCTTGAGGAAGCTCATGGGTCCCGTTACTCTATTCATTCGGGTTTCACAAAGATGTACCATGACATTAGGGAAGTGTTTTGGTGGGATTGTATGAAGAAGAACATAAAAACATTTGTTTCTAAGAGCAAAAATTGTCAACAAGAGAAAGCCGAACACCAAAAGTCAGGTGGTTTACTTCTATAAATCAAAGTTCCTACTTGGAAGTGTGAATACATATATGTGGATTTTTTTGTAGGTTTTCCTTGGATACAAAAGCAATATGACTCAATATGGGATGTTGCGGATAGGTTGACCAAATCCGCTCACTTCATTCTAATCAAGTCTACTTATTCGGCGGAGGATTATGCAAGGACCTTCGTACATGAGATGGTGTATCGCCATGGTATTCCGTTATCCATCATATCAGATAGGGGTGCACAATTCACATCTAGGTAAGAGTTGGGAACTAAAGTGAAATTAAGCATCACTTTTCATCCCTAAACGTATGGTCAAGCGGAGAGTACTGCTCAAACCCTAGAGGATAGTCTTGGAGCCTGTAAAATAAATTTCAAGGAAAATTGCGATAGGCATTTCCCTTTGGTGGAGATTGCTTTCAATAATAGGTACCACTTATCTATATTTATGGCTCCTTATGAAGCCTTGTATGGTAGGAGATGTAGATCCCAAATTGGATGGTTTGAAGTGGGTGAGCGTTAAATTTTGTATCCCGATTTGATCTATAAGACTTTGGAGAAGGTTCAAATTATAAAAATTCACTTGAAAACATCATATAGTTGGCAAAAGTATTATGCCGACCGTAGGAGAAGGATATCAGAGTTTGAAGAAGGTCATAAAGTGTACTTTAAAATTTCTCCTATGAAAGGGGTGGATAGATTTTATTAGAATGGGTAGTTGCGTCCTCATTATGTGGATCCCTATGAAATATTGCAAAGGATTTGTAAGGTTGCATATGAGTTGAAACTCCCTAGTGAATTGGCTTTGGTTCATCTGGTTTCTATGTTTCTATGCTTAAGAAATATGTCGGTAATCTAGAGTCTATTCTTCCTATTGAGGGACTTGGTGTATGGTATAACCTCTCATATGAGTAGGTACCAGTTGAAGTCGTCGATCGTTAAGTGAAGTGGTTTAGGAACAAAGAGGTAGCCTCCGTAAAAGTGTTATGACCAAACCACCTTGTTGAGGGAGCAAATTGGGAGGCCGAGGCCGACATTAAGTGTAACACCCCAAAATGAGATTGGTTTTCTAGATCCTAACGTCTTATAAGGTCCTTAAATGACTTATAATATGGTTTAGATCCAGTGTGTAATGTTTGAAGTGATTTAGAAGTTGAACGTCAAGGGACGACCAAAGCGTTCAACAACTAGTCGCCTATGTGCCTCATGTGTCCATGCGAGTTTATGTATTATATGTCATGAGATTATTAAGTATTAAATGAGTTATAATGATTTTTAAAGATGTTATACGTAGTTTTGAGAAGTTTGGATGTGAAACAACCAAAAACATCAAAGGCATTCAAAAGATAGCCCTTAAAACACTCAATGTGTGTCTTGATCGAGCAAAGCCTTTTTTGAAGAGTTGCAGGTGAATTTTTCAGGAGATACTTATTTGAAGGTCTACAACTTTTTCAGGTTCGTATTTACATTAGAAACACTTGGGTACGACTTCTGAAGGGCCCCGCAAAAGGCCCCACTAGAAGGACCAAAGGCTGGTTGAGACACTGCCTTGGCATTGTCAATAGATTGACCAAATGACGTCCAGGTTATTGACCAAAGGACCATTGGTGGGTTATAGTCTATGGAAACTTATCCTTGGAAACTTTTAAGCAAAGACCAGCCAAGGACCAATTGGCGGAAGCCACAGAAGGCCTGTTGATTGATCTACGATCCGTCAATGGTGGCCTACAATTGGTGCCTTGCGCACTTTTTCATTGAAGGGGTGAATGGAAAATTCACCCAACGTACTAACCTTATTCTAATAGGTTTATTTATATACTTTTGGGTGTATATAGGTAATTTAACACGTGAATAACCCATTCCAAATCCTCTCCGACTAATTAAACCTTTTTTTCTAAAAAATATTCTCCCTAGAATGCACCATTATTCGTTAAGCTTAAGAAAAACTTGGAGCTTGAAGTTCCATGAATGAATCATCATTTCTTAGAGTTTTTCAACAAGTAGAGATATTTTCTATCTAGAGAGTTAATCTCAATGTTTTGAAAAGAGTTTTCATGATCAAAGTTCTCCTTCTTCAATCTAGCCATGGGTTCTTTATTATATTGATTTCAAAAGAATCATATGAATGTATTGATTATTATCTAATTATTTGGACGTAACTTTAAATCCTATGGCATAATGAACCCACGCTCTTTCAAAAACTCAATTTTAGTTTATGTATGGCCTTATGATCTTGATCTTATGCATATAGACTTATTCAATTATGTTAATATGCTTATGTCTACTGTATACCATGTAAACTGATGGTGAATCTTTTATGAATTATCCATGTGAATCCATACATGATGATTTGAACAAAACTAGCCTATGTTCTATATGTTCACTGTAAGTTCAGATTCATGGTGATTGCTATGTGTTTTCGATTGGTTAAAAGATCACCGTAGCTAATTTCTTAAGTTGATATTATAAATAAATTATCGTTATGAACCCTTAGTTATCGAATAAAAGTAAACTTGCTAAGATTGACCTACATGCTTTAGCCTATAGATTGATGATTCTAGCATGCTTATTATGAGATTCAATTATGTTAAAATGATGGTTAACTATTGCCTATGATTTAATGTTGTTATGAATTACATGTAATAAATATAATGTTGATTAATGCATTATACTTTTAATAGGATTAACATATGTTAACGTATCCTTCATGAATTCCTAATATGAAACATGTTTCAGTGATCTAGAGTTTATTGGCAAATATAGTAGCATCTCATCTAAGCTATTGTTTCTTGAAAATACTTCCCTAGATTGGTGGTATAGATGAAATATGACTCTATAATCAATGAAAGTGAAGTTGGTTGATGGTCTATGTCCTTCAACATTCTAGAATTTTTATTATATGTTATACTAGTTATAGCATGACCTTTTATAGCTTATGCTTAACTTCATGTATGACTTTGTACCTTAAGCTACTGAAATATACTTGATATATTGATAAAAGAGATGTAATGGTCAATGATGACCACAGGCTAAAGGATTGGTATGAATTCCTCTACTGTTCTACATTTCCATTTCTTTATAGTAATGTTGGGGGAGCGTTGTATGGCATTGTGTGGTATGGTCCACTTATGGTGGAAGTGTTTATTTTATTATCATTATATATTTGTTTACCATGGCCTTGAAGTCAAATTGATAAATATATGACCATGTGCTCATGATGATACTCTGTGAAGTTTATGCCTACTTTCCTATTCTAGTTGTGATCTAGGGTGTATAGCTATTGTATGAGGATGTGTATATCCATGTTAGGGTAAAGAATAGATTCTACCATTGATGACTAATCCATTACCTATGTACCCCTATGTTAATCCATGAATAGAACAAGTTAGGAGTATTAAGTGTAATATGAAGTTGACTTGTCTCCTATGCTGTTGAGTGTTGTGTGGTTTATGATTGATAATTTACCATGTTCTAAGAGGGTGGCTGCCTCAATGTATTTTTCAAAGCCATTTTTTGATCATGGTGAATAATGTAAGCATACACTAACTTCATACGTATTACAAGTAGTTTAGGTCTTGGTGTCTAAATGAAAGGTAGTTTTCATATTCAATAGTGTCTACTACTATGCATGGTAAGATGATGTTAATGAAAACCTTATATGTGTTTCCTTATCTAGGATGACTTGATAGGTGTACTAGTATGGACAAGGGTATGGGACTTTGCCTATGCATTTCACATGTATACCTTGATTAGGATAGTGCTAGTTTTGGGGTATATATGTATGAATATGTGTGTATGAACATGTGTGTCTTAATGAGTTATGTGAAAGGTTCGCTCACACGTATGTGTACACACACATGTATGAAGACCTAGTCAAGATAGGGGTCTTGAATATTGTGTTCATGTGTCCCTAAAATAATGATTCTTTACGTATGTTATGTTCATGTGAAAGGATTCTTTAAATGATTTAGGTTGATTAACTTTTATTTGTGAACTATGAGTTAAGCATATAAGGGGATGAATCTCCTAAATCTATGTTTTATAAAGTAAAAATATAATAGAGGTTTTCAATAAAGGGAACTTAGCTTAGAACCTAGTGAACATGAATATGAGTGTGTGTCCCTTCATATGGTAGGAAGGTAGGTCACGATAAACCTCATGGGGTGGATAGCCTCATGGCCCAAAAGGGTGTTAGAATGATGTTTCCAGTAGTGAATAACTACAATTCCTAATGTTGGTATAAAGAGGGTTTTCACATGTACCCCCAACTTCCATAACTATGTTGCCACCATACGATACTAACAAGTGGATCCACCTACAAAGCTATGTTATGTTTGGTTCTAGTTTCGCTGGTAGACCATCCCTTTTTGGTGTGGGGATTTATGACACTAGATTCCGTGTTTAGTATCACATAGTCTATGTCGGATAAGGCTATAATTTCAATAAAGTAAAATGGACAATGGAAGTAAATGACTAGGACCCTAACTAGAATTACTTAATGGAGGTTACTTAGGATAGGTGCAAGTAATGAACCCATCTTTACACTGCATAAGTATCTCCTTAGGAAGTTCTACGATGGTGTTGTACTGCATGTCACTATATATATGTTCTTTATGCATGACATTGTAGTATTTGTCTACTTGTTATGAAGATGTGCATGATATGAGTCTTTATGCATGATGTTGATCTTTTTGACTATATGATAAAGGTCTTACTAGACATAAATGAAGTGGTCTCCTCTTAATATGTTGATATATGACATGGATGTAAAGACCTGTTATCTTATGATAGGTTTAATAAATATGTGTAAGGTTATGGGGCCTTACATGTACATTGCACTAGTGGACATAGATTGGGGTCATGAGTAAGGTTTGATAAGGTTCTATGTGAAGTAAAATATGTATATGTCCATAATGATTAAGAATTCACTGTAATATCTTTATAGTCTTGATTTAACTATGTCTATCTCATACTATACTTCTATGATGGTATATGTTGTATTGTATATACTGTTTGTATGTTTTATTGTGACCATAAGGTTATCCTTTCCGCCAAGTGTCACTAAAGGGTTACTTGGACAGTTAATGGGAAAATTAGAAGATGGTTCAGTGTTAAGAGAAAAAGGGCTTACTTTAAAGTTCCTTAAAAATGCAATCAATTCTAAATGTGATCTTATGTGATGATTAGCCTTTGAATATGTTTATATGAAGTATATGATATAAATGCTATTGTTTAAAGGCTTCATAAAGATTTACTAAAAAAGGCATGAAGTATGACTTCAAGAAAATTTCCCTTTTAAATGCATGTTTTTGCATGGTTGCCATACATAGTGCATTCTTGTACTAATCTCCTTCTTCTCTACTTTTTGCACAATGTGCAGGTTGTGGATGCTTAAAGTATGTCTTGAATGTTGGGGAGAAATATATGTAATTGCCAAGCCCTAACAAAGAAATCCTTCAGTCCAAGGATTTCCTATGTTATGGTTTACTGTTAAGTCTTAAATATAGTACTTATGTTTATGTCTTAAGGGTCGTGTCTCTAATGTACTCCAATGTTATTGATTCTAAGATTGAAAATAGACTTGGGGTCTAACAATGTATTAGGACTTATGTTTATATATATATATATATATATATATATATATATATATGTATGTATGTATATATATAATAAGAAAAGTTTCTAGCATATGAAATGCTATAAAAAGGTTAAAATTTTCCGCTAAATTTAATATGTCAATGTGATCCATGATGACTATGGGGGTACGCCCTTTTATTTCTAGGGGGTTCTCCACTGTCATGAAATCAAGTCTCGTTATCCTCATATCATTCCAAATGAAGGTTAGTTATTTCTCTTAATAATGAAAATAATGAATATAATTAGAAGTTATGTGATGTTTGGTAAAGTTTTGTAATAATATGCATTTATGGTGTCATACAGTGTAAGGTACTTTGAACTTGAAATTTTGGCAATTTTGCTTGCTCTGAATTATGTCGTTAATTTTGATATGGTGATTCTTCAACTAATTATGTTGAGCATGTTTGTAAGTTGAGCATTGGCTTAATTGAGTCATATATGGTATGTTGAGCTCATGTTAATGTGTGAGAAGAAAATTCCTCATAATGTGATTTTGAGCCGTATGTGTGGTAATTGAAGTTTTGAATTGTTTTCTGTAAAGGATATGATTGATGTTCTAAATTGTGTTGTTATATATTATTTATTGGTTGGTCTACTAGTCGTGAGTCTATTACTTCCTTTAATATGATTTTAGTGTCATTCATGGACGGATGTTCCTAAGGTGGGGGATAAAGTAACAATTTGAATGTCCAAAGACGTGTTCTAGTGCCTTACATAAGTTTCATTAGATTTATACACTGTTTTAATGCCTATTTTAACAATATAAGTCAGTTAAGAATATTAGAAATCAAAACGTCAAAGAACGTCTATGACGTCCGGCAACTAGTTCTAGGAGTTTCTAGTGTGCCTTAGCCTATTTGACTAAGTTTTAGGATCCGAAAAATAATGAAAATTGTTGGAAGGGTGTCTAACACGCATTAGATTTGATTCATAGTTGAATGATCTGGGCACGACTCCCCAAAGACCAACCAAAGGCCCTTAAGGAGGATACTTGCATTTTGGGCTCAAGGACTCCCCAAGGAAGTATCCACAAAAAGATGCAACCCATGATCCGTTGTCCAATAGACGGGGCATGGACTCCTTCTGTCGAAGCACACTTAGCCAAAACCATTGGAAACCTGATTTGAAATTTCTCTGAACTAATCCACGAATGTGCATTAGGGAGGTGAACAGTTTCAGTCGATGGACACACAATCTGTCGATCATGGTCTCGTCTGTGGAGCCACTATTATGCTGCACAAATTTATTTAGTTCATTTAATTATTTGTCATAGTTAGGAAGTTATCTAGGGATTAGGGTAGGACTAGTTAAGTTACTTAATGACGTATATAGAGACCCTAAGCTAATTAAACTAACCTAAGCCCTTATAATTGCAAAACACAAATTCTCCTTCTTCTCTCTTCTTTTTCTTTCCCAATGAAACCCAACTGAAGACCAAGATAGAGGTGGTTCAAGGACTGAAAAACGTGAAGTTTCTCCATCAATATTCATCAAACATTAAGGTATGAGATTCCTTTCACCTTTGAGACTTCATTCCTTAAAGGGTTCCATCGAATTGATTTTAAAATGATTGAATTTCAATTAGGTATTTCCCAATCTCTAAATTGATCTATTTAATTTCTTTTTTATGATATATTTTGGATATAATGAATATATTAACATGTATTATTACTAAATTATGTTATATATTGATGGAGTGGTCTAGTTTGTATAAGATAACCTATTCCCCTAAACCCTAGGTTGTGATCTTTACATGAAATGGGTAACGTTGGTTCAATTGACTTGGTTATTCATTGAATTAGTAATACATATTTTTATTGTATCAATTATTAATAAATAAAGATGAAATATAGTCCTATTATTCTAGTTATTGAGTAATTGGTCTAGATTATTACTTTGACCTAAGTCTCTTATCTTAAGCTATGAACTAGTGATGGATTGTGATGTTGTTATTCAATTAGCCTTGTTATCATGTTTGTTATTGTTGTGTGCTGATATTACACTCTTATTAGGCTTATTTAAGGGTTGATAGTAAGACCTTGATGATGGATTATTAAGAAGACTTGGTAAGTCTTATGATCCTTATTCTTTACCTCAATTATGATTATTGTGATTAAGTCATGATGTTCTATTGGAGTATATCTTGTATTAAAATTGATATGGTTGGTATGATGTTGAATTAAAATATATTGACTATGGTTTGTGAGGTGCTAGCTAAGATGTAAATGTTGTAAGGATGGTGATAATTTATCGATGTTCCTTATTATGAAGTGATTATGTAAATATGCTAACCTTACTTATATGAATTTTAATGAAAGGACTATACTTATGAAATTATTATTGCGATATGATTATCATATTTATACAACTTATAGACCCTAGATATTACATTAATCTATGATGATTACTAAAGACATTAAAGGTATTTCAAAAGGGACTGTAGCATAGAATCGAGTGAACTAGAGTGAGTAGTGTCCTTTTCAACATAGGGAAGGTAGGATCACTGAAGTACAATTGATATTGGATACAATATTACATATATCATAAAAAGGGTCCCAACTATATCTCCTAGTTCTTGAACTATGTTTCCCCCATAGGAATACTAGCTAGTGGATCCACGTAATTCTATGTTCATGTTTTTGTACTACCATGGCAATTAGTACGCCTTCCTTAAGTTAAGCGTTCTCTGACACAAAATTTCACATTATCTCATAATTTCTATGTAGTTTAAGGCAAGATATTCCCAAAAGGTAAAATGAATTTAAGGAATGAACTCTAAATAGGATGACCTAAGGGGTTTAGCTTAGTGTAGGTATGGTCATGGGTTTCTACCAATACATTGTGGCACTAATTAGCATTGAGGGAAGTATTAAGATGATGTTCTTATATATTTATATGTTTATAATGGTACGTGATATGTATATGATAATCTTGAACATTAAAGATACAATATGATGATTGGTCTCACTTATGAATATGTGTTGATCTCCATGATTAAAGTATGATGGTATGTACTCTTAATGATATGTTATGAGAAGTTGGATGTTTGTCATGATTCCTGTTGGGTTCACTAGATTGAGTAAGGTTATGGGGCTTTGCATAGTCATTGCACTAGTTGACTTAATGAGGGTTCATGGGTAATTGTATTATTTTATTTATGTTGTAATGAACTCTAATCGATGCTTTTTGTTCTTATAATGTGATGATAGAGTTAACTTTACTATTCATTCAATCATATGATATGCATGTTGACTTGACTATACTTAGCAGTGTTGGTCTTTTGATGTACATGCTTTGGGCTTAATGAATATGTCTTATTGATTGGTATGGACTTGTTGATTTTACATATGGGTTTTAAAGTAAATTGCATATTTCAATGAATAGTCCCTTTATATCATGATTCCATGATATCTGTGCATATGATCTCATACTTAGCTCAAGTAGTGTACTAAACCCATTTTCTCCCTTTTTCCCAACATTTTAGGTTTCTATTGTTGCAAGGCTTTTACAATGACTTTTAAGGAAGACTTAGAATTCTCATTCATCCAAGTTCGCTCGGTCCTCTCTTTCTGAGGGCAATGCGAATATCAAGCTAATAAAGATGTCTTTGATTTAAAACTCTTATGTTCTTTCCTTTTAATTTTAGTACTAAAATTGTATGGCCTAGATGTGGTCTTGTTACATTGATGTACGGGCTAGGCATAAATTATTATACTCTTGTTTGATGATTATGAGATCAGACGTCTATTTGAGACTCTGTTATATTTTACATTAATATGTGCAATAAAAATAAAAGACTATGTAATCTTCTTATACGAAGGGTCTATGTATACTTGATATAAATATTATGTGTATCTACAGGTCTATGTAAACCTCAATGTAGAAGTAATGAATTGTTTTTAAAATTTCTACATTTTAACCTTTGAATGTAATGATGTAAGCTAACAGGGCAGTCTTAGTCCTCAAAGAGGACGATGATGCCAGTTACCTCTAGGGGCTCCTCCTCCGATGTGACAAGTTGAGTAATGAGGTGTTTGATATCCCTATCTTTTCCTTATATTATTTCTTAAGCTTGAGACCAAAGAGTTCCTAGTAGCTTGTTCACGTTTTTAACTCTTGCATATGAGGATAAGTTGCATGTTCTCCATATGTTATATGTCCTAGATGACACTATGTTATGCATGTTTTGAAGGATTCTTATTTCATAAAAACTGGGATTTTTTTGTAAAATACATGTTTCTCATGTTATTATTTATCCTAATATGGTTAATGCACATTTGAATTCATGATATGATTTAATGAAATTGCATGAATATACTTTATATATAAGGGTTTTTTGGCCCCATATTGTGGTGTTGAGCTTTATTTTAATGAGAGAAGATGAGTTCCCTTTAAGAAAATGTGAATTTCTATTGTTTGGAAGTTTTAATATAGGCCCACTTTTAATTATCACATACCTTCACTTAGATTGTTTTATTTTTGAGATTGTTGTTTGATGTTCATAAACATTTTGAGATTATTCATTGGTAATCACAACTCTTTTGATATTGTTTTTTCGATGGTCATAATTATTATTGAGATTTGGAACTATAGACTATTATTAGAAGGCATACTAGTTTGGACTTATGCTAATGACAATGACGTAGGATGCAAATGTGACACCAACCTAATACTAGGAGATTCTCAGACTCAGTAAGATTTTTAACATCTCTAATTGAAGCACATATCAAGAGATTTGAAATCTATATGATAGCCAAATAATCACTAACTAATATAAAAGACACGGTATACATAAATGTGAAACCAAGGAAGAATGCGGCCACATTCAACTTAAGGACGGATACATATTCCAAGTAAGTAAATATTAAACATGCAATAGAACAAGTAAACATCATATGAGATAACAATATACTGTAACACAATGGGAGTCATAAATAATAAAGGGAACACATGAACATGTGGCAAGATGATGTGTATATATAGATAATTGAACCAAGTTTGCATGATATGGGAAGATTGTATAATCCAACATATACAAATATACACCATGTGTAATCTAGGATCATTTTGTTTTATATAAGGTAAATACGTGCCAAGGGTACTTTAACGATGAAACATGTTTAAAACTTGTCATGCTAATACATTCTAGGCAGAACATACATTTAGTTACAAACTCATATTAGAGTGCTCATTTTAATTCTCTAGGGAGTAAGAACTGCAAATACGGATCAGTCACTACCAAGGAGACTTAAAAAGCTTACTTTTTGTAATTCAAGTAATGGATTGACTAAAAAGAAAAAGGATATTCAACAGCCTTACATACCTTGCTGCAAAACAATGAATATTACAATGAGTTAACAATCTTCCTTTCAAATTATTTATCTTGATGCAGAAAAACGTCAATTACTAAGAGTTGGATTCTTCAAGGTTTAGGTTATCCTCTTCCCCTTACCTTGATTTTAAATGAAATTAATCACCTGAATTCCTTAAGATGGAGATGTTCTACCAACTCCTACTTTAAAACATATGTTTCCTTAAGATTCCAATAGTGTAGTTGTAGACCAGAAATATTTGGAGCTTCTATGGCTTTCCTTGCAAGTAATACTCCGAAAAATAAGTGATGACGGAGATATGATAAGTTTATGTGCTTTAGAGGTGCCTTTAGGACGCTTTCACTGAATAAAATGGAGAAATAATATGTTCATTTACTTTTAAGCAATAAGGTACTTCACCTCCTTAGCTTCCGCCACAAGTTTTTAAGTAGTTGCATCAGCTACTTGCTCTTTTCACTTATACTTTTTATTATTTTTCATACTCTTGTTATTGGAAGTTGAACTTTGGATATTGCGAATTACTTGAAATTTCTAGAATTGATTCTTAAGAAATTTTCATTTATTCAAGTATTATTTCTAGATTTTCTTCAATGTTTTCAATGTAAGTACATTAATTCTTGTACAACAACAATGAGTTGTGTATTTCTATGTATGGGTAACTAAATACGTAACTAGGGTTGTGGGAACCATTGATGATTTAACAAGGTAAAACTTGTTGACTAACAATTCTAGAATAGGTGCTTTCATGTATTGATAATTCCTTCATTTAGAAGTCTTTTTAATGAGTAGAAACTTTAGAACTTCCCTAGTTTTACTTGCAAGACAAAGGAGGTAGTTGATTGGAAAAGAATTATCAAAATATATTTATTATACACTATACAATAGGCTAGTTTATATTTGTACAAAGTATAAATTAAGCCATACATAAAATATGATGCTTCATATGTGGTAAAAGGTAAGGGTTAGTAATTTAAAACACGTAGCTGGAACAAGGAACAGAGTGAAGTTCTGTAGGTGCTGAACCAAGAAATTAGAGATACATAACTTACCACGTTGCATGTAAGTTATAGCTAGGATTACCGCGTAATGAACTTATAGGGAGCCATTATACCGTAGCTATTCATATAACTTGATAAACACCAAAGTTATAATCTTTCTACTACCTTTACTTAGAAATAATTGAACATTTTTATTTCACAAATCTCCCACTTTAATTAACTATTTTCGGAAAGGACTTGACTAAATAGACGTAATCGTAGACTAAAGTTAAGTCTAAATCATTTTCCTCGTGGGAACGACCCCAACCTAACAATTGTGTTCTATACTTTATACGAACAATTATAGTTCTTTAGGGAAGTATAATTTCAGCGTAATAGTTCACGGTACTTTTAATGCTTTTTCCTTAAGTTTTGTTTGTGTATAGGACATTTTTGTAGTAATTCTAATTGTTTTTATTTGTGTTTTGCATGTAAGTCATCCAAAAACAAAATGCAGAGGATTGTATAGAAGAGGTGACATACGAAGCCATCGACGGCCTGAGTCGTTCCATCGATGGTCCGTAGGTGGTGGTCGTCAACTAAATAACCTAGAGTGTGGAAGCAACTTGGGGAAATCTTACCAAGTGTGAGGCTATGAAAGGATCGATGGTCTGTTGCATGGATAATGTACCGTCCTGGCAAATCATCGATCAGATTAGAGGTTTTAGTCCCAGAACACAAAGTAGAGGAAAAACTAACTGTGGAACAATAGAGGCATTGACGGACAATAAGTGTAACAACGGACCGTGATGTTGGTCCATCGATTGGATCAAAGAAGATGAAATGATGAGGGCATAAGAAGATGCTATGTATGAAGCAATGGAGGCAGTTGACGGTCCGTCGTTCCGTCGAAAGACCATTAGTGGTGTCGTCGATTGAAGACATATTTCTGGAGAGAATTTCATGTGAAGAACTCCTTTGAATTTATGAATTTATTATTATAAATAGTATTAGAAACATCCCTTTTGGGGTTAGACTTTTTGTTAATTTATATACTCTTGATTGGAAGTTAAACTTTGGATCTTGGGAATTACTTCAAGGTTCTCAAATTGATTCTATTAAAGTTTTGTTTTTGAATTTTCATTAAACATGTCAAATTAAGTACATGAATTCTTGTTTAACAACAATGAATTGTGTATTTCTAAGCATAGGTAACAAAATGGACAAGTAGGGTTTTGGGAACCATGGGTGATTGACAAGGTAAAATTAGCTGAATAACAATTCTTGAATAGTTTCTTGCAAGTATTGAAAATTATTTATTTAAGAAGTCTTTTTATTGACTGCATGCGTTAGAAATTTCCCAATTTTAACTTGCCGGACAAAGGAGGTAGTTGATAAGAAAAGAATTATCAACATAGATTTTGTATACACTATCTAATAGGCTAGTTTTTATTGGTCTGAAGTAGTAACTAAGTCATACATACAATATAATGCTTAATATTAGGTAAAAGGTAAGGGTTGTTTATTAAAATACATGTAGCCGGACCAATGTACAGAATGAAATTTTCGATTTGTCAGACCAAGGAATTAAAGATACATAACTTACCACTTTGCATGTAAGACACTAAGAAAGAACTGTTATAGCTTGGATTACCACGTTATGAACCTATGGGGTACACTTACACCCTGGTTATTCTTATCACTTGATAAACACAAAAGTCTTAATCTTGCTACTTGTTTTACATAGAAATATTTGAACATTTTTGTTTCACAACCCCCCCTTTTGAATTAACTATTTTTTAAAAAGGACTTTACTTAATAGACGTAAACCTAGACTAAAGTTAAGTCTAAATCATTTTCCTCGTGGGATCGACCCCAACCTAACAATTGGGTTCTGTGCTTTCAATGCTTTTTTCTTAAGTTTAGTTCGTGTATAGAACATTTTGTAGTAATTCTAATTGTTTTTATTTGTGTTTTGCATTTATGTCATCCAAAATAGAAATGCTGAAGATTGTAAAGAATAGGTGACATACGAAGCCATCGACGGCCTGAGTCGTTCCATCGTCGGTCCATCGGTGGTGGTCGTCAACTAAAGTTCCAAGCATCTGCCAGCAACTCGGAGAAATCTGACCAAGTGTGAAGCTAATAAAGGATCGACGGTCCGTTGCATGACTAATGGACCGTCCTGGCAAACCGTCGATCAGATCATAAGTTTTAGTCCCAGAACACGAAGTAAAAGAAAAACTAAGTGTTAAAAAATGGAGGCATCAACGAACCATACGTGTGTTGAAAGACCGTGATGTTGATCGATTTATTGGATCAGAGAAGATGCAATGATGAGGGCTGAAGAAGATTCTATGTATGGAGAGATGGAGGCAGTTGATGGTCCGTCGTTCTGTCGACGGACCATTAGTGGTGCGGTCGATTGAAGACATATTTTTGGACAAAATTTCATATGTAGATCTCCTTTGAATTTAGGACTTTATTATTATTATAAATAGTACTAAAAACATCACTTTTGGGGTTAGAATTTTGTTAATTTTCATAATCTTGATTGGAAGTTAAACTTTGGATTTTGGGAATTACTCCAAGTTTGTTGAATTGATTCTATTCAAGTGCTATTTTTGGATTTTCGTGAAACATGTCAAAGTAAATACATGAATTCTTATTTAACAACAATGAATTGGTTAATTCTAAGCATGGTTTACTAAATGGACAAGTAGGGTTGTGAGAACCATGGGTGATTAACAAGGTAAAACAAGCTGAATAACAATTCTAGAATAGGTTCTTGCATGTACTGATAATTATTTATTTGAGAAGTCCTTTTATTGAGTACACGCATTAGAATTTTCCCAATTGCTGCTTGCCAGACAAAGGAGGTAGTTTATATGAAAAGAATTATCAACATAGATTTTGTATACACTATCTAATAGGCTAGTTTTGATTGGTCTGAAGTAGTAACTAAGTAATACATAAAGTTTAATGCTTAATATTAAGTAAAAGGTAAGGGTTGGTTATTTAAATACATGTAGTCGGACCAAGGTACGGAGTGATATTCTCTATTTGTCGGACCAAGGAATTAGAGATACATAACCTACCACATTGCATGTAAGATACGACGAAAGAACTGTTTTAGTTTGGATCATCGCGTTATATAGGGAACACTTACACCCTAGTTATTCTTATCACTTGATAAGCACAAAAGTTTTAATCTTTCTACTTGTTGTACATAGAAATATTTGAACATTTTTGTTTCAAACCCCCCCCTCTTTAATTAACTATTTTCGAAAAGGACTTGCCTTAATAGACGTAATCCTAGACGAAAGGTAAGTCTAAATCATTTTCCTTATGTGATCGACCCCAACCGAAAAATTGGGTTCTGTACTTTATACGACCACTTGTAGTTCTTTAGCGAATTTTAATTTTAGAGTATTGTTTCACGGTACTTTCAATTCTTTTTTCTTAAGTTTTGTTTGTGTATAGGGAATTTTTGTAGTAATTCTAATTGTTTTTATCCGTGTTTTGCATGTAAGTCATAAAAAAAAGAAATGTAGAAGATTGTACAGAAGAGGTGACATACGAAGCCATCGACGGCCTGAGTCGTTCCATCGACGGTCCGTAGGTGGTGGTCATTAACTAAAGGTCCAAGCATCTGGAAGCAACTCGGGGAATTCTGACCAAGTGTGATGCTAGGAAAGGATCAAAAATCCGTTGCATTACTAATGGACCGTCTGGGCGAACTGTCGATCAGATCAGAGGTTTTAGTCCTAGAACACGAAGTTGAAGGAAAACTAAGTGTGGAACAACGGAGGCATTGACAGATAATAAGTGTGTCGACGTACTATGATGTTGGTCCATCGATTGGATCAAAGAAGATAGATTGATGAGGGTTGAAGAAGTTGCTATGTATGGATCGATGGAGGCAGTTGATGGTCCGTTGTTCCGTCAAAGGACCATTAGTGGTTCCTTTGATTGAAGACATATTTTGAGACAAAATTTCGTATGTTGAACTCCTTTGAATTTAGCACTTTATTATTAAAAATAGGGTTAAAAACATCCTTTGCGGTTAGAATTTTTTTTTAATTTTCAGACTCTTGACTGGAAGTTAAACTTTGGATTTTAGGAATTACTTCATGTTTCTTGAATTGATTCTTTTTAAGTGTTATTTCTGGATTTTCATTAAATATATCAAAGTAAGTACATGAATTCTTGTTTAATAACAATGAATTGTGTATTTCTAAGCATGGGTAACTAAATGCACAACTAGGGTTGTGGGAACCATTGATGATTAACAAGGTAAAACTAGCTGAATAAGAATTCTAGAATAGGTTCTTGCATTTATTGATAAATATTTAATTTAGAAGTCTTTTTATTGAGTGCATCCATTAGAATATTCCCAATTTCTACTTGTCGTACAAAGGAGGTAGTTGATAAGAAAAGAATTATCCACATAGATTTGTTATACACTATCTAATACGCTAGTTCTGATTCATCCAAAGTAGTAACTAAGTCATACATCAAATATAATGCTTAATATTAGGTAAAAGGTAAGGATTGGTTATTTAAATACACGTAGCCTGACAAAGGTACATAGTGGAATTCTTTATTTGTCGGGCCAAGGAATTAGAGATACGTAACTTACCACTTTGCATGTCAGACACTACGAAAGAACTGTTATAGCTTGGATTACCGCGTTATGAACCTATAAGGAACACTTACACCCTAGTTTTTCTCATCACATGATAAACACAAAAGTTTTAATCTTGCTACTTGTTTGAAATAGATATAATTGAACATTTTTGTTTCACAACCCCCTTTTTTAATTAACTATTTTTGAAAAGGACTTGAATAAATAGACGTAATCCTAGACTAAAGTTAAGTCTTAATCATTTTCCTCGTGGGATCGACCCCAACCTAACAATTGGGTTTCGTACTTGATATGACCACTTATAGTTCTTTAGGGAAGTATAATTTGACTGTATTGTTTTACGGTAATTTCAATGCTTTTTGTTTAAGTTAAGTGTGTGTATAGGGCATGTTTGTAGTAATTCTAATTTTGGTTTATCTGTGTTTTGCATGAAAGTCATCCAGAAAGGAAATTCCAAAATTTTATAGAAGAGGTGACAAACAAAGTCATCCATGACCTGTCGTTCCATGGATGGTCCCTAGGTGGTGGTCGTCAACTAAAGATCCAATTATCTGGCAGCAACTCGGGGAATTCTTACCATGTGTGACGCTACGAAAGGCTTGACGGTCCATTGCATGACTTATGGAATGTCCAGGCAAATAGTCGATCAAATCAAATGTTATAGTCCATGAAAACATAGTAGAAAAAAAACTAAGTGTGGAACAACGGATGAATCGACGGACCATGTGTATCGACGGACCGCGATGTTGTTCCATCGATTGGATCAGAGAAGATGCAATAATAAGGGTGGAAGATGATTCTAAGTATAGACTGATGGAGGTAGTTGACGGTCGTTCGTTTCGCCGATGGACCATTAGTGTTGCCGTCCACTAAAGACATATTTCTGGACACAATTCCCTATGTAGAACTCCTTTGAAATTAGGACTCTATTATTATAAATAGGGTTAAAAACATCACTTTTGGGGTTAGAATTTTTGTTAATTTTCTTATTCTTGATTGGAAGTTGAACTTTGGATTTTGGAAATAACTTCAAGTTTCTCGAATTGATTCTATTCAAGTGTTATTTCTGGATTTTCATTAAACATATCAAAGTAAAAACATGAATTATTGTTTAACAAAAACTAATTGTGTATTTCTAAGCATAGGTAACTAAACACACAACTAGGGTTGTGGGAAACATGGGTGATTAAATAGGTACAACTATCTGAATAACAATTATAGAATAGGTGCTTGCATGTATTGATAATTATTTAATTTGGAAGTCTTTTTATTGAGTACACGCGTTAGAATGTTCCAAATTTCTACTTGCCGGACAAAGGAGGTAGTTGATAAGAAAAGAATTATCCACATAGATTTTGTATACACTATCTAATAGGCTATTATTGATTGGTCCAAAGTAGTAACTAAGTCATACATAAAATATAATGGTTAATATTAAGTAAAAAGTAAGGGTTGGTTATTTAAATACACGTAGCCGGACTAAGGTACGGAGTGAAATTCATTATTTGTCGGACCAAGGAATTAGAGATACATAACTTACCACTTTACATGTAGGACACTATGAAAGAACTGTTATAAATTTGATTATCGCGTTTTGAACCTATATGGAACACTTACACCTTAGTTATTCTCATCACTTGATAAACACAAAAGTTTTAATCTTGCTACTTGTTTTACATAGAAATAATTGAACATTTTTGTGTAACAAACCGCCCCCCCTTTAATTAACTATTTTCGGAAAGGTCTTGACTAAATAGACGTAATCCTAGGCTAAAGTTAAGTCTAAATAATTTTCCTCGTGGGATCGATCCCAACCTAACAATTGGTTCTGTACTTGATACAACAACTTATAGTTCTTTAGGGAAGTATAATTTGAGCTTATTGTCTCACAGTACTTTCAATGCTTTTTCCTTATGTTTGTGTTTGTCTAGGGACTTTTTGTAGTAATTTTAATTGTTTTTATCTGTGTTTTGTAGGAAGTAGTCCAAAACAGAAATGTAGAAGATTGTGTAGAAGAGGTCATATACAAAGCTATCGATGATCTGTCGTTCCATTGACGGTCCGTAGGTGGTGGTCAACAAGAGGTCCAAGCATTTTGAAGCAAATCCGAGAATTCATCCAAAGTGTAGGGATACAGAAGGATCAACCGTCCGTTGCATGACTAATGGACCATCCTGGCAAACCGTCGATCAGATCAGAGATACATCAAATACCTAAAGTAGAAGAAAACCTAAGTGTGTGATAACAGAGGCTTCGACAGACCGTAAGTTTGTCTACGGAACATCTTGTTTGGTCGTCGATTGGACCGGAGATGATTTAAGGCTAATGGCTGCATAAGATGCTATGTATGGACCGACGGAGGTAGTCGACGATCTGTCGTTCCGTTGACGGACCATCAGTGATATCGTCGACTGAAGATGTGTTTTCGGACAGACATTCCTATTTAGAAATCCTTTTAATTTAGGATTTCATTATTGTAAATTGGATTAAAAACCTTTTTTTGGGGTTAGACTTTTTTGTTATTTTTCATAAATTTCGTATTGGAAGTAGAACTTTTGATTTTGGGAAATACATCAAATTTCTAGAATCAATTATCATGATATTTTGGTTAATTCAATTGTTATTTCTGGATATTCTTCAAACTTATCAAAGTAAGTATATAAATTCTTTTTTAACAACAATGAATTGTGTATCTCTAAGCATGGGTAACAAATCCACAACTAGGGTTGTGAGAACCATGGATGATAAACAATGTAAAACTATCTGAATAACAATTCTAGAATTGGTTTTTTCTTGTAGTTATTATTCATTCGTTTAAGAGTCTTTGGAATGAGCGCACGCATTAGAACATGCCTTATTTCTACTTGCCGATTCAAATAGTTGATATGAAAAGAATTATCAACATAGGTTTAGTATTCACTATCGAATAGGCTAGTTTCGATTGGTGCGAAGTAGTAACTAATCTATACATTGAATATGATTATTAATATGCAGTAAAAGGTAAGGGTTAGTAATTTAAACACACGTAGTTGGACCAAGGTATGGAGTGAAATTTTCTCGTTGACGGTACAAGGAATTAATGATACATAACTTACATCTTTTCATGTAAGAGACACAAGGAAAGAATTATTATAGCTAAGATTGCCGCGTTATGAACCTATGGAGAACACTTACACCCTAGTTACTCTCATTACATGATAAACACCAAAGATTTAATCTTGCTACTTGTTTTACTTAGAAATTATTGAACATTTTAGTTTCTCCAAAACCCCTCACCTTAAATTAACTATTTCCGAAAAGGTCTTGACTAAATCGACGTAATCGTAGACTAAATTTACGTTTAAACCATTTTCCTCGTGGGATCGACCTCAACCTAACAATTGTGTTCTTAACTTTATACGATTGCTTATTCTTATTTAGGGAAGTATAATTTGAGCATATGGTTTCACGATACTTTCAATGTCTTTTCCTTAAGATTAGTGTTTGTCTAGGGCCTTTTTGTAGTATTTTTAGTGGTTTTTATCTATGTTATGCAGGAAAGTAGTCCAAAACAGAAATGCAGAAGATTGTGCATAAGAGGTAACATAACAAATCCATCGACATCTCATTGTTCCATTGACGGTCCATAGGTGGTGGTCATAGACTAGAGGTCCAAGCATCTAGAAGCAACTCGGTGAATTTTAACCAAGTGTGGGGCTATAGAATGATCGACGGTACATCAGATGACTAACGGACCGTCCTGTCTGAAAAGGGTCCAGAAAATACAAAGAGAATAGCTTATTGGGTGATCAATATGTAGGGACCAAAGCTAAGGAAATTTGCAGAAATTGGTGTAGTGCACTGATCTACGGACCATTCGATGGACCATCGATGGCGTCCGTGGATTCGAGGTATTACTTTAAATTTTATCTAAGTTAAGGCATAGTCGACTGAGCATCCTACCAAACGTCGATCGACTTACGGTCCATCAACGGGAGAATGTTATTTCCCCTGAACCCATGAATCGACCTGACTCGATTGGCTTTATATTATTTTACCCCCACCTTTTTAAATTATCCCTAACCATTCCCCCCTTATTCCCATGCTCCCCCAATAACTCCCAAACTAAATCCCACATAATACCCTTCTGATTCCCATAAAAACCCTTAGTTTCCCAAACACTTCTCTCCAAAATTCCCATCCTTTTCTTTTATTTTTTTGGTCGGTGTTCAAGGGCTCAGTGTTGTTATTGAAAAGTTCATCCCCACATTCACTCCACTACATCATAAAGGTATTACCATCTCATCCGCTCAATGAGTTGTCGTTCATTTGCATGAGAAAATGATGAAGCAGTATATGGGTCTTGAGTTGGGGAAAAAATTCCATGATTAACTAGTTAAAAATTGGGTCCCTTGTCCCTTAGAATGAAGGAAATTGAATGGGTTGGAGGTGTTAGTGTCTAAATGTACTTTGTTATGTGGTTTGTGGTTTTCCTAATTAGGGCTTCATTGTCACATAGAATCTAGGATTGAAATTTGAATAATCGAAGCCCTAGCAATGACAAAAAGGTGTGTTGATTGCTATATGAACATGATGTGTATTTATATGATTTAAATTTTCCTTTGAGAGGTGCAACAATTGGCTTAATAAAATATGTCTATGACCGACAGTACAAGACCTCGTCTACAAACCGTCGGTCTATCGAAGGACCATTAATGGGGTCAGTTGATAGATGCACCCTATATTTGTTTAACTATGGGTTGACGGAAGTGGACTACGGTCCGTAGATTGATCGACAGGGCATTCTGCACATCCGTTTTTCCTAACTGAAACCATGTTTTATGCTACATTCTAAATTTTTCTATGTGTCTAACAATGGATGTGGACTAAGGTCCGTTGCTTCATCGACAGATCGTTCTGCACATCTGTCATTTCTAATTTCAAGCACTATGAACTTGTAACTTCATAATTTTACTAAGTGTCAACCGACGTACCCTATCAACGGACTGTCGTTTATCGACAGACCAGCGATAGTGCCCATCATCCTGTTCTACAGTTTTGCACTTTCCTGTTCCTTTGGTTCCAAATTTAGTTTTTACTTCTCTTATGTTTATAGGATCACTACAATGAATTTAATAACACTTCCTTGCAGGTACCTATGGCTCCCAAGCCTGCTTTAGTCTACTCCATGTCAATGGAACCTTCATTCCGGATGGTGATTGTCTCATCAGATGATGAAAGTGATCCCGAATACGTGCCACCAGGCATCCAGACACCAATACGTGCTACTAGGACCACTCAGGGCACACTCAAAAAGGTGGCATCCGGCGTAGTCAATGTCTCCCATAATGATGAGGAGCACACACTGACCAGCACACCCTCTAGGTCTGACTCGGGTTTTTAAGGAGTGTTTGGCTCCGACGAGGCTTCCGCTACTGAGTTGGTCCACTCTAAAGGGTTGAATGAGGCTACTACCTCCGGTTCTGGTTTATAGGGTGCCACTGTTCAGGATGCACCTTCCCACCCTGCCTCATCTGATGAGGCCCAAAGTTTGGAGGCTGCTTATCACCCCAATATTGGAATCCATCATCGGCTTTTGATCAGCCTAACCGGTGGTGCATAGAGGGAAAACATCAGATATACAAGGATGCCAAGCTACTCAATGAGAATGGTGTCATGAATCGGACTCTGATAGTTGAGCGATGGGTTCTTACAGGAAGTCTACACACGGTCCCTGCCATATATTATCTCTTCTCCCGCCATCTGCTAGAGTGGATGGCTAGGAGCGTGGGATGATACAATGATGATTTAGTGTGGGAGTTCTACTCTTCTTACATAGCGACTGTCAAGGCTTCTTTTGATAGGCGGTCTATTGCTTCAAACGGGCATCACTTACCTATGTTCGAGTCCATCGAAATCGGGTTGACATCTATTGCCCACCATTCACCGTTTCTTAGATGCTGATGATATCGATGCCACCAGGGTCCCCCTCACCCTTGAGTTGGAATGCTGGTCAAAACTGATTAAAGAGGGCCATTTCCATTGAGACAAGGATTTGAGAGAGTCCACAAAGAGGTGGATAGCCCAACACATTTCCATAGATCGTGAGGGTGCATACTAGGTTCTGGATCCAAGAGGCCTTAACAAGAATTCAAACCTCACATTTGCTGCTAAGTTCATCAAGCTCTTAGTTCGCTACCTCTTATCCCCTGTATCTGTTGACCACATTCTTACATGGGATAAACGGTCTTGGTTGCTGCTATGGTCTCCTAGTTCAAAGTTGATTTTCCGAGGCTGTTGCTGGAAGTCATCCATGAGAAGGATTTTTAGTCCTCGACCGCTTACCCCTTTCCTTGTATAATTTTTGAGTGGTGAAGGGCTAGTTTGATGCCCATATTGCACATTAATGTCCTCCGGACTCCTACTGGGACAGTGTACATTGGTCTGATCAAGGATGAGGCCAATGAGGCGGCACCAAAAAGGGGGCCCAAAGTGGATGTGCAGCCGTTGGGTGAGAAACTTGAAGATACGGTAGAGGAAGCCCAAGAAACTGATCTTGATGCTTCATAGCCTACCGACACCACCCTGGTTGAGTTTTCCCTAGAAACTAGTAGAGAACCAAATTCCTCCCGATCTACTCAATTAGCAGCACGTGTCCCGATTGCTAAGGTCCAGAAGCGGGAGGCCCAGATGGCCACATTGCTGCATCATATCCAACCTTGGTTGTAGATATCCATTACTGAGGCTGAGGATCATACTTGGAAGAAGGTTTCCTAGAAGACTAAGCGACCGATTCTTGAGGTTCACCAGTGCCTCATGTGTTTGAGTTGAGAGTTCTCTCCCGGCCAGTCCCCGCTATTGATTTGATGACTTTCCAGGCTGCAGTGGCAAGTCCGGGGGCTGATGTGGATGACATTTTTAATGTATGGGTGCCCAGTATAACTCAAACCTTGGTAGCCTGCTGAGCATACGAATGAAAAGCTTTAATATTCGAACAACTATGATGAATGTCTTCAACACCCTCTTGAATCTGCACCTAAAATAGTATAATGTATGGGATTAGTACACACTCGTACTAAGTATAGGTGTATTTACTTACAAAGCAAGGACATGCTTGATTAAGAAGATCTCTATCCTAATGATATGAATTATAGAAAACAAACTTAATTAGACTTGTTGAATTAGATTAGGAAAGTCATGTTGTTAGAGTAACATGCATCATCATTTTTCTCATATTGCACCCAACACATAACATATTTCATATAGCACATACATATATTACATCTCATTCGTTTATATACCATGAGACCTTCGAATCACATATTAACATTAGGACTCCCTAAACGAGGGCTCAACATATGGGACCTCAACTTGGGATCCTTCATTAGCAATCACAGAGTTTGCTTCTTTCATTCATACGTACGTCACATTATTCATTTAATTCATTCATTGGATTATATAATCACCAGCTGTACCTAGGATGAAGTTTAAGACTCTTATCGGGATCATGAAGTGCAATGACCAAGAATGACCTAATGTCATTACCTGAATCTAATTTCTCCTCCTGATTGTCTTGCACATACATCTTATGTAAAGTTCCTTTCACTGTCATTCACACTTTGAGGAACTTCAACTTAACCTAAATAGATCATTGATCATTATGAAATCCGGTGTCTTCCCCACATAGAAAATAGGTGGAGTCATTGGCCAAGGTTAAACCAAAACAGACCTATCTCGCTTAGGTGGAAAACTAGTAGCTAGATACCTATGTTTGCAGCATAGTTGAAAGACTAGGAGATTCAGAGAGACCCATACCTACCTTGGTGGACGGTCTCAGATCATGAGAATTACGTGAACCTCCTCTATTGATTATGCTCTCTTTGAATTTACATTGAGGGACATTGATTTTAGGCGTAGATACAACTTGAATCTCTTGTACTAGCCTATCCTCAGGTAGCCACTCTTTATTTGCTTATTCATAGTTTAGCATAAATATAATCTCTTAGAAATTTCATTTAGTGACATTGATTTTTAGGCTTACATGCAACTTTTCTCACTTGAACTAGCCTATAATCATGTAGTAACTCTTGCTTTGCTTATTAACTATGAATCCATTCTTAACACTTTCTTTTTGAGTATGCTTGATATATAACTCTACATCATTTTACACTTCCATAGGTGAGTACATTTGGTTACATTTTCCTAGGCTTGGTTGAGGCTTGCCTCACCATTCATCTTAGCCTCTTATTAGCTCTTCATAATTAGTCACCCCATCACGTTAATGTTCATTTAGTCATATGCCAATGCACTTGGACTTTTAGTGTGTTTCACACTATTACTTAACCCTCTGGGGTCACATCATTTCATCGCATTTATCTTTGGTTCACTTATTTTAAATGTACGATGAACTTATGAATCTATACGTACAAGTCATGAGGATTCATTCATAATCTGTCTAAGTGATTCATACTTGCCAAAGATTATATGGTACAAGACTTATGCATCTTATAGGTATGCAAAGGTCTCGATTTTGATTCTAATAGGCAGCCTTCATTGAGTATTTATTCACGTAAGACTTATGCATCAATACGGAATTAGGCAAGGGAACCCTATTTCAATTCCCTTGCGCAACACTTTGTCTTATATTAGATTTTGATATAGAATTTTCTCTTGTGGACCCAAGTTCGAATCACAACGCCTACATTTGTTTTCTTACTTTTCTCTCATTGACTTTTCTATTTTAGGCTGAGAGGATGTGGATCAATTCCCCACAACTTTATTTTATTTTCCTTGATTTTTTCTCCTAATTTCTTCACCTATCCGAGAGGTTGTGGGTTCGATTTCCACACACCTCATTTTATTTTTCAATAATTTTTCTCCTATCTCTTCACATGAGACTTACCCATTTTGAATCCCCCTTACCTCATTTTTATTATTGAGTTTTTAATAGCTTGTATATGGTGATGTTTTTGGTTCAACCCCTAATGACCTCATATCTTAATAAAAAAATTAAAATTTCATTATCTCACTTGTTGCATAGCCGTGACCGAATTTCAAGATTGTCTAGATATTTGGTCACATTTTAAGTCCATTTTTTTCATCATTTGTATGTTAAATTCTTAGGTAATTTGCTTGAAATTTCAAACATTCTTATGTGAATATTTTGCAAGTAATCTCATACAAATAACACAAGGATTTAACATGCGATTTTCATGCTCCAAAACATGCCCAAGAACACGGCTACACACACATTGCACACATTTTCATCATCACATAAATCCGAATATACATACATGAAAATAATCATCACGAAAACACATTATATCTCTAATTTCTACAAATAAATATACCAAATCTACAACAAGCGATGGTAGATAGTGACACGGACATGCAAGGGGAACATTCTTAGTTTTCATATTAGAATTCGACTGAAGCTTAATGGTCTCTTGTGAAAGGGACCAAGAGGAAGAAAACTCATACCTTTTTTCGTTGTTTAAAACCTTTCAAATCTGGTATCAAGTGCTGCCAACTCCCACGAAAAACAAATGCTTCTCCAACAAAACTCACGCGCAAACCGTTGGAAAAATTCTCACTTTTCGCTTTTAGTTTAGTTTTTCTTTTGAGTAATTGTGTGCAAGTTCTTCAAGTAATGACCATTGATTTTTTGTTCCTTTTTGCTGATTATGACGTGAGAATGAGAGTTAGAGACGTGAGAATGAGAGTGGAGAGAGATGAGAGTATGTTTAGGAAAAGAAGTTTTGGTTTTAGACTTAGTCAAACTAGGACTCTGTTACTTATTTATTTTATTATTAATATTTTAATAAAAATCTGATTTTCCCTTACTGAAATCTTAAATTTAAATTCCAATTAATTAATACTAATCATTAACTACCAATTAATTCAATTTAATAAATATTTCCACAAGGATCGAACCCAGGTGAAGCTTTACTCGCGGAATGAGTCAATTCTGGTTAACCCTACCCGAATTGTCCACTCCATATATTAAATATTGAATAAATTGATTATTTAACGTATTTATAATACTACCCGTTCAAGTCTGGTTAAGACTCATCTTGGTGAATCTTAATATTCGGATCCCCTACATGGCTGGAACCAACCTTGCCTAGCTCAACCAACTCACTAAGTTGGTTGGCTTGACTGATTCATAGCTTCAGAGGTTTGCTTCCACATGCATCAATGCGTGTGAACCAAGTCTAATCTAGGAATTCTAGCACGTTAAGAATTACTTAGCATAGTAAATTTTTGGTCGTAACATGACCCTTGGGATGTTGTTCTCATAATTATATAAATTAGGATCGTCCCATGCTAGGCTTTCGCCCTTGAGCAGCTATCCTTCCATGCCAATAGGGATCGGCCCATGCTAGGCTTTCAGGACTGAGCTGCCATCCTATTATTCAAATTGAGATCAATTCATGCTAGGCATTTGCCCTCGGGATGCTGCCCATAATTATCACATAGATTCACTTAGATTCTTTAACCTTTGAGATTTTTGTTTGATATTCATAACTCTTTCGAGATCTTTCTTTAGACAATAATAACTATTTTGAGATTTCTATTTTGGTGGTCATAATCATTGTTGAGAGTTCAAACTATTGACCAGTAGTACACGACATATGAATATGGACATACTATAACGAAAATTACATGTGAAGCAAATGTGACACAAACGTAATACTTAGGAAATTTTGTGACTCAGTAATCATTTTGACATCTCAAATTGAAGCACATATCATGTGAAAACATTTAACAGTCAGCCAATAGATTTTAACTCTATATGATAGATACTAAAATCAAGACAAGATATATATGAATGTTGAACCATGGAAGAGTATGACAATATTCAACTTAAGGACATATACATATTCGAAGTATGAAAATATACATGTATAATAGAGTAAGTATACATATTTTGATCTAATATTATAGTCTAACTTAACGGGAATAATAAACAATAAAAGAACATATGAACATGTGACAAGATGACATACAAATAGATAATTGATGTAATTTGGCATGATGTGGGGTAGATTATATATCAAACATATAAACATATGTACAATGTGTAATCTAGGATCATTTTGTTTTATATAAGGGAAATACGTGCTAGGTATACTTCAATGATGAAACAAGTTTAAACCTTGTCATGCTCATACTTGCTAGTAAGGACGTACATTTATTAACAACTCATATTAGAGTGCTCACTTTAATGATCTAGGGAGTACAAAGAGCAACTACAGATATGTCAGTTACAATGGCACTTAGAAAGATTACTATTTGTAATACAAGTAATAAATTCATGCAAAAAAAATAGAAAATCTAATATCCTTACATACCTTGCTGTACAACAATAGATATTTCAATTAGTCAACCATCTTCCTTTAAAATTATTTATCTGCTGGAAAGAATCCTTACTTGCTAAGAGTTGGATTCTTCAAGGGTTAGCTTGTACTCTTCCCCTTACCTTCATGTTATTTCATATTATTTACTTGAATTCCTTAAGATTTGATGCTCTACCAACTTGTACATTAAAGTTACGTGTTTCCTTCATATTTTAATGGTGAAGTTATAGGCCATAACACTTAGGAGCTTCTATGGCTTTCCTTGGAAGAAATTTTTTTGAAAATTAGTGATGAAGGAGATGTAATAAGCTTTACTGCATTAAGGTCCGTTTTGGACGTTTTTACTTAATAAATTGGAGAAATTATATGGTTCTTTATTTTTAAGCAAGCAAGTCTATAACCTCCTTAGCTTCTGCAACATATTTAAAAGTAGTTGCATCAGGTACTTGCTATATTCACTTAAATTTAGTCGACTTATTCTAAATAGGTGCATCACCTACTTGCTTTTTTTAACATAAAATTTAGTTTACTAATTCTAAGTAGGTGCAACATCTACTTGCCCTATTTAACTTAAAATGTAGTCCACTAATCCTAAGTAGGTGCATCACCTAATTATCACATACTAGAATAGTTTAGTAAAGAAAGAACCTCAATAAGTTTACACCATGTTCCCATCTTAGTTTCTTTACAAGACAGTAGCACTAATACATACTTGACCACTTTGACTTTTACATGAAATACTACCTTTTACTGTCCAGAGATTTGATTGTTTTTTAGTTATGTTATTCATATATGTGTTGGAAGGCATGGGGTATTACAACTTTAACATATTCTACTGTCACCAGTCGCATAAGAAAGGAAGTCTATAACTATACAACAAGGAAAATTTTATGCGGCATATACATAGAACTAAAATACGTAGAATATGGGGTGTTACAATCAGTTTGGGAAGGATAATGTAGTCCCTTCTTGAGCATAACTAAACATTGTAATGTCATATACGTTATTGATAGTATGATGTCTGAATGATAAGTTTATTTTTTATCTACTCGACTCATGATTTATGTGCATTTTGGCTATAAGTTTCTTATTTGCCTTAAGTGATTATATTAATCATACCTATGTGTAATAATAATTTTATATTCATATTGGACACTGTGATGAGATAAACTGGGTAAAGATCATCTCATGATTAGGAGAAGGTAGTTCCTCCTATGAATATGACAAATATGTATGTGTTTGATGCATTATGAGTTGGTGGATGGCGTTTCTACTTGATTAGGTTGCATTGAGTGCATAATGATATGAAGTTGGTGTTCCTTGTAAGTGTGGTTCATTGACTATTATGTTGTATTAATGTTGTGTGTTCTGAGCTTCTAGTTGGGTCATTGATTCTTTGAAAGTGTTTTCACTCTCATTCGAGGAAGAATGTTCCCAAGTGGGGGATATTGTAAGGACCGTCAAAATGAAATACGATGAACCAGGGCCTCACATGTGTGATATGATTTAATAAATGTTTAATAAGGTGAGAAACAAACATTAATAGTTTGTTTATGAGATTCAACGTCCAACATTAAAGGACAACCAAAACATCTGAAACTAGTCTTTTGTGTGCTAGTGTGGCCTAGTATGTTTGACTTGCTTTGAAGTGTCCTTTCGAGTTAAAAATGGTTGGTGGTGACCCTAGTATCTAGATAATCGCGTTAAGTGTAAAAATTTCCATGTAAAACTCATGAAGGACCACCCCAATCGTCTCTAAGGGGGACCTATATGGTTACCAAAAGTTGTCTGACAACCTTGACTAAAGACACCAATTAACGCCCAATCAATTGATTGACGGTCCATAGAAAGGGAGCGTGGCTCCAGACTTAATCGTGAGATATTATACCCAAAATTGAGGTGTATCATTCAACATTGACGGATGACCAGGACGGGAACATAAACCTTTCAATGGTCCATCAATACTGGCCGACAACGGCCACCACCACAATGTCTAAGTCTCGGTAAATTCACCCCTTGTTCTAATTAAATGGTGGACCATTATTTTTCCTACTTAACGATATTTTAATATTATTAAAAAACCTAAATCAAAAAATAGAATTCATTTTTCAAAATCAAAACCCTTCCCTCCCAAAATAGATTCACGAAAAACTCCATTGGAGGCCAAGCGCAAGATAAAGCTAGTATATAGGGTTTCCGCTGATCTCATCTAAATTTTTTATGGGTATTGAATCTATAAGGTATGGTAACTCATTATTCGTTGACAAATTTTCATTCAAGGAGTTATATCAAATATTTTTCGAAGTGTTTCTATGATCAAATTTCTAAATTTTTAAACTAAATGTGGGTTCATTGTCAAATTGTTTTTATAGTCATTGAAATTTTGAATTGATGTTTCATCAATGTTTTAAGAGTATTTCCAATGAAATTCTTTTAAAAACCATGATAACCCTAAACATTAAATTTAGCCTATAAAGTTAGTTTTGTGATTTTTATTCGATGTTAATGAAATTAAGCTTAGACTGTGATCTATTACTAAATGCTATTGCTATCTTTATCTATTGGTTAGAAATTGGTGAGAATTGATCTATGTTTATCATTGCTTGGAGAATTGGTAAGTTGACCTAACTTCTTATTTATAGTATTGGAATACAGGTTGTATGATTTGATACTCTTGTGGCGGAGGTGTTTAGTTCTTGTCTATCTATGCATATTATAATCATGTACTTAATAGAAATAGATTTAAAGTGAATTACTATTTTGATGAACATTAGAATGAAGGTGTGCCATGAAGGTTATGTATGTATTTCTCAGTGTTATTATCATGATTAATGTGTATTGATAATGTGAAGTATATGGTGAATAAAAATGTTAGGATACTGTCTAAATGATTTGCTATGTAATGTAATATTGTGTAATGACCCCGACCTATGTGACCCCTATATGAATGTGTTATATTATACATGTTAGGAGTTAACTATTCTGTGTTGAATGTTATAATGTCTCCTATGATGAAGTGTGGGTGTGTGGTCTATAATCCCTAAAGGATTTATATGTGAATTGTTCATGACTTGATAATATTGTTAATGTGTTGGGATCCCTTTAAGAGAAGTTCCATTAATGAAAATTTTGTTGCTATTATGCCATTATGATAACCAATATGTACACACACACACTCATGTTTATGGCCTAAATTGAAGAGATAGTTTCATATGAACCTTTACATCTTCTTATGCTTGAAAAGATATCATCATCCAGGTATGAATATGTGTGGTGTACAGGTGTTTATGTGAATGACTTTCTCAAATATTTACTCTCACATGACTGAATAAATGAATAAGGTTTATGGTAATCTAGTGATAGTGAATCTCTTGAAAGTTTTCTTCTATTGTAATATAAACTATATTATAGTATAAAATTATGTGAAAGGTCATTATCAGATAATGTAGGTTCTTTATTAAAGGTAATTCTCATCTTATCAACCCTTGAGCTATATGGTATCTGACGGATTAATTCCCTAGAGCCTATGGTATAAATTATGTTATGTAAAGGCTAAAAAATATTTTCAAAATGGGATTTGAGATTAGCACCGAGTAGACATATAAATGAAATAGAGGCTTTTACGTTTAGAAAATTTGGCTTTCCACATGGGTTCCTTCTACATCTAGAAAGTCCAGGTACCGAATGACATGTGTTCTCTCATATGAATTCCTTCTATCATAGCAAGTCCAAGTTTTTAGTAGAAGTATCCATTTCCATAACTACTTGCCCTAGTAGGTCTTTACTTAGTGGACTCACTTATATAGATATTATTCATATAGGTGCTACTTTAGCAAGTAATTTCCCCATTTTTTTGTCCGGGGGGAGAACACCGGAGTGCATGTTGCTCAAATGGTATATATAGGTTATGGAAAGTCTCGTGAAAGATAAGAAATGAACTAACATAAGAATATGACTATATTCATGACTTCTTGAAGTGTTACTTAGTGTAGATAGGATAGTGGACCCTACTTCTGCATCGCACAAGTGGACTTTAAGGGAGGTTATGGTTAGGTTCTTTTATGTAATGAAGACTATGATTCATGCATTTTGATATTAATGTATGTTATGGTATACTTTAGTCATGTCAAGACATGAATTATGATTATTCATGTTAATCACACTTATGGCTTCTTAATGGGTTTGCTTAGTATATGTGGATATATGAGACTCTATGTGTACATTGCACAAGTAAAAACTGTGAAGTGGTTGTGAGTGTGGTTTAACAATTATATGAACTAAATGGGTTATGAATAAGATCTAATGAATGAATGAGTTGTTATGTGACCCTTAATGAAGTATATGGTTCTTATGTATAACGATAAATGAACCGGTTGTGAATTGTTGAATATGATGTGAATAGTCTAGGGTGTCTTCCAAGGAAAACTTGGTGTGAGTGCTATTATAGAATGTTGATTGCACACTGCACTAATGTGACTTGGGGGTTTTCTTAGATAAAGGATCTTACATGAAGGTTATATTTATGATGTACTTATGTCTTAATTAAGGTTATATGAAAGCTCACCTTTGTTGACCTTACATGGATACTATGGTATGAACGGTTGAATGAGACACTATTCATACAATGCAAAAAGGATTACTTAAGGTTTACTTGAGTTAAGAGTTAAAGTAAAAAGGAAAGGTAATGTATTGGAGATATTAACTGTGTGTGAAATGTGATAAATGGCTTTATGTGTTGTTGTGAATGGTATCCATGAATATTATGATGTATGTGAACTATATTGTGCTTATTTTATCAAATGCTTATGAAATTTGTCTAAAATTACTTGATGCATAGTTTCCAAATAAATGTCATTTTTAAAGAATGTTTTTGCGTGACAATTATACTTAGTGCACTCTTTTACTAATACCATTGTTCTTAATCTCTTTACAACAACTGTAGGTGGTAATAGCTAATGGACCCTTCTCGGAATGATGAGCTTGGATTACCATTCCCAAGTTCGGGTGTGTTAATAATGATTCAAGGACCATTAGGTTAAGAGTTCCTTTAAGTTAAGGTAATAGACTAGTAATGTTCTTTTTGTATTGTAAGGGCCCTATCCCTACTATGTTGATGTTTTCTCTTTGGAAAAATGATAATTAGTATCCTAACTTTGTACTAATAGATTTTAAATGAGGTTAGTTTTTAGTCTTATGTTAGATACTGAAAAAGTTTTTTAAAAACATTTCTCACTATTTTATTCAATCTGTTGACTGAATGATATGTGCTTGTATAAGAAAACCGAAAGACCATGTACGCCATGTAATGAATAGAAATACTCTTGGTTCGTGACAGTCATGTATTTAGTAATGATCATTGACACTTAGAATTCGATGAAGTGTCAATGTTGAAGTTGATCAAAATGGAGCTGCGAAGAAGGAGTGGTATTATTTGAGAATTTTTAGTTGACTAAAGATTAGTTAGTGGTAGATTAATAACCTAATTTTTAGTTTTTTTGTGCATCTTATAATAGAAAATTACAACATGTATGGCAGTAATGTTGATCAAATGGACTCATTTTTCCAGAAAATAATGTCTCGTAGGGATAAAACTCTATGTTTTAGACAATTGGGGAGCGACAATACTTGAGCTACGGATGAAATTCTATAAAAAAATTCTTCCTGTGACAAACTCATGGAATATCACAAAACTTACTATCGGACTTCTTCTACAAAAGTCTTGGACCGTACAATAAAAGAATGAATTACCAAATATTTCTAGGAGGTGTCTGATTACTACCCTTTGCAATAGCAGCTCAGCCTTGATAATCTCTCCATACCCAACAAAGAGGTCGAGAAGAATCAAATTTTGAACCGGATTATGATGAAGACATGTACACCCCCCCCATAAGAGTATGAAACCTAATGTGAACGAGGGTGGACAAATAGCACAGATTCTCTTATTAATTCTCAACAAAATTGAAATTTACAATAAGGTGTTAAATGAGATAAAAGAGAATGTCTCATTGATAACTTAGATAACTGCTTCCCAATTCATATTGGGTCAACTACTAGAAACACAAAGGGGTCTTGTGATGTCTCCACTACACAAATCAAGATTAAATGATGATGTCATGCCAGGACAATAAATATGGCACTTCATCAGAGGATATATAATGTTTAATACTTTGTGTTTAATTAAAAGAATGGTGTGTTTGTTGTGCAAGATAAATTTTGGAAACTGTTGAAAGGTATAGATTGGTTAACTAAATTCCAAATGCCAAATCACCGATTTGGTAGGCGATCCTGAACTTGTCTCTAGTTAGGGCCTCTACAGTAACTAGAAGTATTCTAAAACTCGATGAGGTAAGGAATATTAATGGCGTGCATTTACGAGCACAACTAATATCACCAAATGGGAAAAAGACGGACAATTTATTAAAAGGCCAAAGTTGAAAATTTCAAACCTTTTCATTTTCCCTCATTTTCATCTTCCCCAACTCACACCTTTTCTATTTTACAAATATTTTACTATTCTATAATTATTTTTAGTTGTTCAATTAGTGCTCGGATTTGGGTCTTTTGCCACCTAGCATTAGAAATTGGTTTTAATCAGTAAAGTTTTTGTTTTCAAATATCACATTTATTTTTGTTATTTGTACTCTTTTACAATAGATTTTATCTTAAATAAATGTGTTGGGCCTCTCATATTTCGTCAATTTGTTATATTTCAAATTTTAATTCGATGAGCATGAACATATTTTTCTAAATAATGGACTCATATTCTTGTTTTTTGAATGAAATTCAAAATTTGAGAGTTGTGCTTTATTGTTTCGTTAAACCGAGAAATGTGAGTGTTACAAGATATTAGGTAATATAGGTCTAGTGCTAATTTCATTTGTGCATCGTTTGGTTATATTTAAAGGGGTTGTGTAACAATACAAAAGTCTAAGACCTAATCTAGAGCCTCACGTTTTGTAAAAAGACTAGTAACATTGTTTAATTCCTAATATAATATATGTAAATGATTTATGAAATTTTAGAGTCCAAACGTCAAGGAACGTCCATGACGTACGGTTAATTTTAAAATAGATATTAATGTGACTTGCCATGTTTCTTTGGTTTTTAAAAGGCGTAATTAAACGAAATTTATTAGGAAGGTATTAAACATTAATTAGAATATGTTTAGGGTCGAAATGTCAAGATACGACCCTCGAAAGACCATCTTAAGGGTCCTTGAGGAGGACTGTTCCAAAATGACCAAAATCTGGCAAAGCACAGTAGCTATTGTCACATCCCGAAACTACACCCTAGAAGATATGGCATTCTCAGAATGCAACCAACTTACTTGACCTCTCGGAGTTCTGGTAAAAGCCCTTTTGTGTCGTTAATCGCATATAAACATATGAAAAGTAGTGCGGAATTAAAACTTCTCACACGAATATCTTGAAACAACTTTTCATATTAAAATCATAGAAACGCTAAGTCTTAACATATGTTATTCTTTGACTCAAGAATACTTGGGACACGACCCATACAATACTAATATAGAAATACTTAGTCTATTACAATACATTGAAATAGAAGAAATATACATGCCCTCGATTTAATTGAGGACATACTTTATATTTGTTTGAGTGACTGTAGAATTTAAGCTTTCCTTCACGATCCTTCTTACCTTTCAGAAACACCTTTAGATATAACAAAACGTATGGAATTAGTACAAACATTTGTTTTAAGTATTGTTAATGAAAAAAATATTAAAACAGAAATTTATTTTAAGAATGCTCTTTTTGATTGAAACATCATATTATAATAATAAAAATAACATTTAAAACCTTAGAAACACATAAGAAATGACATAATAAATTTATCACGTTTTTATGAAATCTTAAAGGGAAGTATGTCAATTTTATAGTGAAGTTGCTTAGCTTTATCACAGACACTTTATCGAAAGCAATTCTCTCACCAGAAGTTATCCTACGTCTCACTTAAGAAACACAAAGAGATACCGCCCCTACACCCTCTCTAGGAACACCTAAATGATCCTTCATACCACCTATAATTAGATATACACACTTACAATACATCAAGCACATGAACATGAGATCCTCCTACCAAAGGTGATTCTACGTCTCACTTGAGTTAGTTGTGAAATGACCGCACATACAATCCCTTTAACACACAGTTAAGAGTTCCTTTAGACTACCTAAGATAAAATCATTCGCACTTAATACAAAAACATCGATAATATGACACTCTCCTCCCAAAGGTTTTCAAAAGACTCACTAAGTAAATATAGAAGATAACGTCCATTGATGGCCTCTTAAAGATCACCTATATAATCCTTAAGACTACCGAAGACTTAGATAATGTCCACTTAATCAACCATCTTCCTTAACTAGAGTCATTCATAAGACTTATGTAGGTATGATAGAAAGTTACCATTGGTATGCCCCCTTCCCACCTTAACTAGACAACCCTTAACTACTCTAGATAAGTACTTATTCAATTTACATGCTTTGTTAACTTATGTCATTACATTCATTAGTTAATTTAACAAACATTCATCACATATGGACATTCAAGTAATGGTCTTGGACAAGACTTGGGGACTCTAAATAACATCTTTAAAGCCTATTGTGCAATGTGTAGATAGCGTCTCATACCACAACCTAAACCTCATAGAACTTATCTAATGCTAGTAGGTACCCCATATGATGAGTATAGGAAATAACGGACATATACCATGATATATAAACATGGAATCCATAGTTCTAACCTACTCTGATAGGGTGTTCTACTTGCCAAGGGTAGAACTAGGACACATCCCATGTAGGCACATAGTTATGGAATATGAAGGGCTTTTATGCACACTAGTCTTACTCTCACGTAGAGATACACTGTAGTCTAGTGTACATCTTAAGTAGAGATACTTGCCATGACATAATCACTAGGTGCGACCCTTGGTTCTCATAGAGTAATTCACATTAAAGGATCACGTGAAGAGTCTCCATATATAGTTCATACTCCAATAACATTCACCATTCAAAGGAGGTCCACTAGGGTTACCTTATAATGGAAACTAATATAGCTCATAATGACTATCCTAAGGATGATATGATGATATTCAAGAAAATCAACCCTAAGCCCATCATTCATTACAAGAAGGCTACCAATACGACTCTCGAATACAAGTTCATAATATAATCTTACAACTACGTTTAAGGTTCCACGTACATGACCTTCTTAACATTTTTAAAGGTGTCACATATCATTCATTCATACATGAAACTTGTGCACTAAGTTTACCTAGTAAAGAAATCTCATATCCAAATACCATTCATACATGTATCACGTAATGGACACAAGTCTACCAACCAAGACACTACATACATTAATTTATTACATATAACACATCATTCTTTAAAGCACTTAGGAATGACCCGTATAATATTTATGTTATTCTATATGTTACTATATCATCACAAATATAACAATCGTAGTCTTATATAGTCAATTACGAATAATCATGCATTAACTCTACGACTACACACATAAGACATTGTCATTGTCTAACATGATCTACTAATATCAATACAAAAACTCATATTTTTTACTTAATCACACGTACATAGATATTCTCATACTCCACATAAATGAATTACACAAATTATCATAATGCTTCAAGTAGTGCTGACAATTCCATGATCATCATAATACATAAAGTAACGCCGACAAGGAAATATCAATTACAAGTAAAGTACATAGCACTGACATCATAAGTCCACCATACCATTCAAAATATAATTCAAGTATAATTAACATAAAATCAAGAGAATTAGGGCAGGGTGCCACCAATCAATTCTCTCCGCTTCAATCAATGTCTAAATCATCCAATTCAATATCATAAGGCCCTTACTCATGGCGATGACAAACAATTCAATACATAAACTATGATATTCAAATAGAAGAGGTCAATTTAATACATATTTATCAATCTAAGATAACCTAGATATCAATTCAATACAATTATTACATCATTCAATGGCCCATACAAACCTGCAGTACAATTCATAAGCATTAGAACAATATCACTTAATCCACAAAGTACTTAAAAATTAAGGTTCATCTATTACATGGTTTCATAGGTTATTTGAGTTAAAATCATTTAATTAACAACAATTCAATAAATGTTCAATTCTTTAAAATCTTAAATGCAAGAACCCATCTATAAATTTCAGTTTAGAAAGTTCAGTTTTTAAGAACTTTTTGAAAATCACTTTAAAGATTGGATCCTTGAAGAATAGGAATTATAGGATAAAAAAAATACCTTCTTGATGCTAATACACGAAATTTTAGAGAAATTGGTGGAGAAATCAATCTTCAAGATTCAATCTTCCTTCAAGTTTCAATGGAGTTGTAGAAAGCTCTTTAGATGTTTCGAGCTTTGATTTTTGAAGAATGAATTTTCCTAAGTGTATAAGACATGTAAACACATTTAAAATGCCCAAAACACCCTTAGGAAAGTGCCAAAAATCTTATTTGGATGTGGGGTGAATTTTCCAATTCCCCTCCCCCTTGAACTTATGATAACTTGTGCAGGAAGAAAACTTCACAAACGACTGGTCATCGACAGGGCGTCACTCCACAAATGAACCGTCCTGTCCTCCATCGATTTGATCAGAGCCTGGAGAATTGGAGATTAGATCCCTCGCTAATAAATAACCAACACCCTCAATCGACGGGTCGTCGATTGCCTCAGCCGATTGGTCTAGTCTAAGACAACTTTGGCTCTATGAAGGGTCCTTCCTAAAGGACCCTTGGACGGTCCTTAGGGATGTTTTACAAGAGGTTCCAACCCAAATATGTTTGTATACGAGTTTAGGACCTCCCACATATATTTTAGCCAAACGAACACGTAAATATTGATGAAACATGCCAAGATATCAAAGGCCGTTCAAAGGTAAACCTTTCAAATAAAATGGACGTTCTTGGATGTCTGGCCTCCAAATATCATGAAACTTTACAAACTACTTAAAAACACCATTATAACTCATATAAAGTCCTCATTAACACATAAAATACACATATAGGCACATAATCACACATGAGACACATAGGTGACATATGAGACACATATACTGCTTCAATATAACATTAAAAACGATTTTAGTACATTATACCCTCATTAAAATCATGTTAGTCTCTAGATTTACCTCGTTTATTTTCAAGGTATTGCAACTATCGATGAGCCAACCGATGGGGTGTTGCTAGGTTGACGAGGTATGGATGGATCCGTTGTCTACCACTTAAGACATTTTCCATAAATTGCCAAAAATTCAAGTTGCTGAACTTATCAATGGACAGGCAGTATGATGGGCATATACAGGCGTCGAGTGAGCTACAAACCATAGATAGGAGTGTTATAAGTCAAGTCTGGTTTTGCTCTCCAATTTTTAATGAAGACATTTAATTAAGTTAGTTGCTTTAGAGATTAAAGGGTTAGGGGGTGTCTAATTTGTTTAATAAAGTTACTATATAAATACCTAAACCTAATAAAACTGACACAACTCACATCAATTCCCAAACATAAAATCCTCTCCCTTCTCTTTACTTTCTCTCTCTATTCCCCAAGACTCCATTAAAGATCAATTCAAGGTCACAATGACTACATGATTAAAATTTTTGTCCATCAATCTTCATAGATATTAAGGTATGGGAACTCTTCACCTTTCAAACTCCTTAACTCAAAGGGTTGTTTCAAATTGATATCCAAAAGTTGGTAAAATCATGGGTTTCATTTTTAATTCGAAATTGATCTTTCAATTTTTTTTTTCTTTGTTTCTTTAATTTATTGTTGATGTAATGTCACAGAATATTTGTGCATTAGGGTAGTTCTTCATGTTAGACTTAGTTCTATATAAGATATCATAAATTGACCCTTTTTCCCTAACCTTAGGTTATGAATCAATGTTGAATATGAACATTGATTATGCAATTGACTTAGTTCTTGTGTTAATAACTATTATGTGATGTTGTGAAGTCTATTATTGGATGAATATGGTTGGTTAATGGTATGACCATTGAAGGAGGCTTTTAAAGGTAAATTGGTAAGACTTATGATCTTTAATACATACTTTAATTGTGATGGCTTATACTTGATGATGATATTCAATTGAAGTGTTGATTGAGATTACATTAGATAAGTTATGGTGTGATGATATCAAATTTCTTGATAATATGGATTGTGAGATTATGATTAAGGTGTATTGATATAAGTTTGATTTAAGTCACTTTTGTTCCTAACTATGATATGATGATGATAATGTGTTAATCTCAAATTTGAGGTTTGAAATGTGAGACACGTCTAAAACGAGTTTCGTGAGACTATAGACTAACACTTATGTCCGGATGTTTTAAGTCCTAAAATGTTTTATAATGAGTTTAGGAGGCAGTGTTTAATGTTTTATGAAGCTTAGAGGTCAAATGTCCAAGAACGTCCGTGACATTAAAAAGTTTTTCCTTGAAACTTCCTTGTGTGTCTTATTGTGTTTCATTGAGTTTTACGTGTTCGTTTTGGATAAAATTGATGTGAGAGGTCCTAAACTCGTATATAAACATATTCGGGTTGGAAACTTCCAAGAAAAAATCACCAAGGAATAATCAAGGGAAAGTCTCTAAACCAAACAACGGCCAACAATGGCGGTCCGTTTGTGGACCTATGTCCCATTGATGGGCAACCTTCAAAGGTGTCTTCAACTGTGCACAGGTTCACTGTAAAGTGTAAGGCTGAATTGGTAAACTCACCTTACGTCCAAATAAATAAAAGGGCGGCTTCCTAGGATTATATTTTCTATTATAAATAGTTTTATAGGTCGAAAACACTTCGATGAAATAATTAAAAAAATCAAAACACAAATGCCCTTAAGAACTTTCTAGAACACCATTGTAGCCAAAACGCAAGATAGAGCTTGGATTGAAGATTCTTTGGTGATTCTACACTAATTCTTCATTAAATTCATGGTCTAGCATCAATTAAGGTAAGGTCTTCATCCTTGAATATCTTTTCTTCATGGATCCAATCTTCGAAGTGATTTCCTAAGTCTTTCAAAGATGATTAGTCCTATTTTATTATCTAGCCAAGGGTTCTTGCATAAAACATTTTAAATCATTTTACATTGATGTTTATTTCCTAATTTTAACCTAAAAACTATATGAACCCTTTAATTCATGTAATCCTAGATTTGACTACTTTGTGGGTGATTTAATTATGTTATCATGCTATTGAATTCTTGTATAGTTTGATTAGGGATATTGAATTATGAATGAATCATGCTAAACTTGTTAGTATGATTTCATAAATCTATAGATTCATGTTTTATTATCTTTGACTCATTTTATATTGTAATTATTGGATTTAATTAGTGATCATGACCATATATATGGCCCTTTGAGAAGTGGTGATCAAGTGTTCATTGAGTTGACAATTGATTGAAGTGTTTTGAGATTGGAATAATTGTATGTTTACGTAACATCCTCTATATTGTGTAGTATATTTCATAGATGATTATGGTGTTTGGTATGGTCCACTGGGGGCTGTTGTGCTTATGTGCTATCTTGTGAAACAATAGTGGCCTTGTTTGAACTACTTTTTGTATTATGTCATTATCATGTTATAACTTGATTATGTGAATATTATGAATGTCTTTATGACTCATGTGTTGACGTGGAATCAAATCTTGAGTTCTTCTAGTTAATGAGATGTGTCTCTAGTAGACTATGGCATAGTGACTATCTAGATTACTTGATGTTAATGTATGATTTTTCTTCATAGGTTATATGATACTTGTGATACTTAGATTGATGATTATGTAGTAGTGAATAGGGTGACCTATAGATGATATTGGTTATACCTTTGTGTTTCTATAATAATATAATATATGTGAAATATATGTGTGTCTTGTTTTGGTAGACTTGTATTCTTATTTGATACATGTAAAAGTTAATATGACTTATTGACATAGTATTATAAAGCTTCTTAGTCTTCAATGTGTGATTGATATGTGACCTTGAACATTTTTAAGAAGGTCTTTATATGGAACCTTCAATCTAGTTGGAAGGTTTTGAAATCCTTAAAGTTGAAAGCCCTAATGGTATCGTGCTTGTGTGAATGATGGACTTAGGGTTGATTAGCTGGAACAACGTCAAATAATCGTTAGGAACGTTATTGAGTTATCCCTTGACAATTGTAGGTAGCCTTAGTAGATCCTCTTTTGTAAGGTGTAATGTGATTGGGTTGTGAACTAGTTATGGAACCTCTTCATGTACTCCTTTATTAAATTACTCTGTGAGAACAAAGTCTATAAAATTACTCTATGAGAACAAAGTCTAGCATCAAGTGAGTATGGTTTGGGAGTAACTCTAGTAAAGTGTGCGGATAGAAAACAAAGAAACCCTTCATAGTCCTTAAACATGTGCCTACATGGGTTGTGCATTAGTTCTACCATAGGCATGTAGAACAACCTTTCTCGGAGTAGGGTTGACAGAAGATTCCATTCGTAGTTACAATATTCTATGTAAGTTATTGAATGTTCATATCATACACGATACCTACTAGTATTAGAGATTTTCTATGAAGTTTAAGTGATTGTATGGGACACTATGTAGACATTGCACGAGTAAGCTTTGAAAATGTTATTGAGTAAGTCCCTATATCTTACCCAGGACCATTATTTGGATGTCCTTAGCTACTGAATGTTTATAAATTAAATAGTAAGGATAATAACTTAAATTTGAAAGTATAGTAATGAATAAGTACTTATCTAGAGTAGTTTAAGGGTTTCTTAGTTAAGGTACGAAGAGAGAATAGGAATGATCACATTATGTCTTACCTAGGGATGTCTTTATAATAACTCAAGATAGGGAAAGTAAATATATAAAGTAGACATGATTTAAAATTATGTAGACTTAAGTATTATTTAGGTGATCTTTGAAAGGGGGTATGTGTGTTCTTTTCTTGATTTACTAAAGAATGTCTTTTGATAACTTTTTGGAGTAAAATGTCATATTATACGTATAATATGATGGTAAGTGAGAATGATATTATCTTAGGTGGTCTAAAGGAACTCTTAGGTGTGTGCGAAGGGATTGTACGGGAGGTCGCTTCAAAACTCAATCAGTTGAGACTTAAAATGACCATTGATAGACAAATTTCAAGTTTATATGTTTTGCATGTGTTTTTAATGCCATGTTGTAGTGTGTCAATTTTATTGAAGTCACATTGAAGTTCACTATAATCTCATTATAAGGTCTATAAAATTTAAATAAGTTGCCTATGACTTGTAATGCCTTCTAAATGTGATGTTTGATGTTTAAATATGAATCTTATGCTTAAGATATCAAGTTTTACTTAATAAGAGAATGTTTCTCGTAAATGTCTGTTTCTAATGATTTGATGGTGGATGTCATGCTTAGTACATGCATTGTACTAATTTCATACATTTTGTTATATCTAAAGGTGTAGGTTGAAGGTTAGAAAAGTCTTGAAATAAGGCATGGAAACTAGGATTCTTTCAAGCAAGTTGAAATATGTCCTCACTTCACTCGAGGACGTAACTATATTAAGACTTCTTTATTAAGAGTATAGCAATAGACTAAATATTCCTATATTCGTATTATTTGGGCCGTGTCCCAAGTATTCCTGAGTCTAAGATTAGCTAATGTTGACATTTAGTATTTTCTAATGATTTTGGTATGAAAGATATTTTAAGATATTTCGTGTGAAAATATTTAATTCCGCACTACTTTTCATACATGAATCAAATGACTGATGTCAAAGGGCTTGTATGAGACTTCTGAGAGGTCAAGTACGCCATGTCACACTAAGAGTGCCATATCTTTAAGGGTATACTCTCGGGGCGTGTCAAAGTGGGTATTAGAGCATAGGTTATGAAATTGATCTTAGGAATCAAAAACTCTCATAAATCCACATCTAGTTAAGTCTAGTTCATCGGTGTGTGTTGTGACACATCTAAGGGCGAGAGGGCATAGGACGATAGAATCTCCCTTTTTTCATCAATATCATGTTGTTCCTATAGAGTTGAGGCTATAAGTGTCTATTTCTAATCTCTTTTCTTCTGTTTAATGGAAATGACTATTAAAATGGCAGATAGAAGGGTGGAGAAAGGAGTGGAAGAGGATTTTCCTCAAGATACTCAAGTTCCTCCACAAGGAATTACAACCCTTATTGGAGGAGAAGGTAATGAGATTTTGGTGGTTCCATTGTCCATGACTAACGTGGAGATAAGATAAGTTTTACTTACCCTAGCCCGAGTAACAGTATATCATGTGAGTAGTGCTATTGAACCTAGAGTGGATGTTATGTAGAGTAACATGACCTATTGATTGAGAGACTTTGTGAGGATTATCCTCCTATCTTTCTTGTCTCCAAAATGGGAGAGGATAGACAAGAGTTTGCAGATGGTGTGTATAAGGCGTTGAGTGTCATGGGAGTGACATCTAGGGAGAAGGCGCAGTTAGATTAATATCAAATAAGAGAGGTTTCTCAAGTGTGGTACACTCAATGGAAAGATAATAAGTCGGTTGAGTCAGGTCCTATGAATTTGGAATACTTTAATGAGGTTTTGTTGTAAGTGAACTTCCCAATTAGATGAGTGAGGTGAATGTAGAAGAGCTCATTTACCGTAGGCAAGGTTATGTAGGTGTTAAAGAAACCTAACTTAGGATACGCACAACGACATTTAAAGAGGAGACAATGCAATGAGAAGAACAAACTCATGCTTAAGAAGAGGTTCCCAAATCAAAGTGGGATTAATACTTCTAAGTACAAGTTTTAGAGAGTTGGTAAATCTCATATTTGTAAGCATACTTGTTTTACATGTGGTAAGAAGTATGTGGGGAAGTGTCTAGCCAGTACGAATTTTGTTATGGTTGTGGTGAAGATGGTCATACAGTGAGGGATTGTCCTACTATTGTGGCTAAGAAGAAAAAGGCCAAGCAAGTCTCTCCTAACGCTTTGGATGGTGATACTGGTAAGTTATATATTTTTCCTCTTTTTTAGTGATGAGTTAATTCTATCTGGGGAAGTATGGTGAGTAGTGGAGTTTTTAATGATCGTCTCATCTCTTATATCCCATTCAAGCTTAAGAGTAGAATGTCATAGTAGCATGTTGCATGGTGTCTAGGAGTCTTTTTGGAATAAAATCTCATTCATTTCTTGCATTGTGCATTTTATGAAGTTATAGTTATGTTTTGAATTGAGTTCATATTGTTTTTTATTTCATATTTTCATTCTTTTATCATTAATTGCTTAAAAGTTGCACTTTTAGAATTTTAAGCATTGTTCACTGTGTTGCGTTAATAGTTCACTCTAAATAATTTCAAATTTTTACTAAATTGTTCTTTTGTTAAAAATTGTTATAAAGTGTATATAAGTGATGATTATAAGTATGATAATGAAGGGAAATTAATGTTCCTCATAATTGTGTAATGTGTATCATGTTTTATGATTATGTCCTTCTAGTCTTGAGTTTCTTAACTCTTAAACTGTTTAAAATGAAGCAAGTGACATTCAAGGATGAATGTTATTCAAGTGGGAGAGATTGTAACACCTCTAAAACGACATAAGTGAGACTAGATACTAACACTTTTGTTTTGACGTTTTGATGTCCGAAAATGGGTTATAATTAGGTATGGAAGTATTGCCTAAATTTTCATGATGTTCTGATGTGAAACGTCGAGGAACGTCCATGATGTTCGAAAGGTTTGCCTTGAAACGTCCTTGTGTGTCTTTTTGTGTCTTGTTGAGTGTTACGTAATAGTTTTGGGTGAAACTTGTGTGAGAGGTCCTAAACTTGTATACAAAAAAATTAGTCTGTTTGGAAACAAATGGTAAAAATTCCCTATGGACCAACCAAGGGTTCTTGAGGAAGGACCCATCATTTTTGCAAAGCCTGTCCATACCAGCCTCACCTATGTAGAGCATCCACGCCAAGTAGAGGGAATCACACTCCGTAGGTGAAAGACGTAGGTAAGGAATTAGCCTAGGGAGATTAAGCTCACAAAGGCAAGTCTCTGAATCTAGGGACGACTATCCTTCATAGCCCGTGTGTGGACCTACATCCCGTTGATGGGCAACTGTCAATGGTGTTGGCTAATGTGCACAAGTTCACTATCAAATGTAGGGGTGAATCGATAAATGCATGCCACATCCAAAAAATAAAAGGTATTTTTGCAAAGGTTATTTTAAGTATTTTAAATTGTTTTATAAGTCTAAAACACATATTAATTCGTTAAAGAAATCAAAACCTGAATTCTCTAAAGAACTCTCAAGAACTCAAGGGGAGTCAAAACTCAACATAGAGCTTGCATTGAAGATTCTTTGGTGATTCTTCATAACCTCTTAATCAAATTGTTGGTCTAGCATCAATTACGGTATGGTCTTCATCCTTAATGTCTTTTCTTCAAGGAGTCAATCTTTAATGTGATTTCAAAAGTCTTTCAAAGATGAAATTATCCTATTTTATAGTAAAACTAGGGGTTCTTCAATAAAACGTTTTGAAACATTGTATATTGATTCAGTTGATGTTAATTTGATAATTTTAACCAAAAAACTATATGAACCACTGTGATTCATATAACCATTGATTTTACTACTTTGTGGGTAATTTGATCATGTTATTCTACTATAGAATTCTTGTGCTTAGGGATATTGAATTATGAATGAATTATCCTAGAATCGTTAGTAGGTTGATCAAAATTAGTAACTCCATCTTGTATTATATTTGATTCATCGTATATTGTAATTATTAGATTTAATAGGTTATCATGACCATTGGTAAGGGCCTTTGAGTATTGTGTTGATTGAGTTTACTATGGATTGGAGTTGTGAGTTTGGAATAAAGGTACGTGGGACTAAATTTCTCTATATTGTGTGGTAGAGTTCTTAGGTGATTATGATGTTTGATATGGTCCACAGATGGTGGCGATGCTTATGTTCTATAGTTATGAAGCAATGTGGCCTGATTGTCATTAGTAAATGTATGTTGTGTTTATCACATTATAACTTTATTATGTGAATATTATGAATGTCTTAATGACTTTTGTGTTTATGATGAGTCAATGCATAAGTTCTTCTAGTTGATGATATGTGTCTCTAGTAGGCTACGGTATAGTCATTCTGTGAATTGCTTGATGTTGAATTATGATATTTCTTAATAGATTATATGATACTTTTAATACTTAAATTGATGATTATATATTAGTTAATAGGGTGATCTATAGATTATATTGGTTATACCTATGTGCTTCTTTAATGATATTATATATGTGAAGTATATGTGTCTATTATTTTTGTAGACTAGTGTTCCTAACTTGATACGTCTAGAATGTGAATATGACTTCTTGACTAAGTAATTTAAAGTTTCTCAGTCTTGTATGTGTAATAGATATGTGACCTCGAACTTTGTTAAAAAGGTCTTCATGTGGAACTTTCAATGTTGTTTGAATGTTATGATATCCCTAAAGTTGAAATCCATAATGGTGTCCTTCTTATGTGAATGTTGGACTTAGGGTTGATAGGATGGAACGACTATAAATCATTTTTATGAAAGTCATTGAGATAACCTCTTGACCGTTGTAGGTAGCCTTAGTGGACCCTCTTTGACAAGGTGTAATGTAATTAGGTTGAAACGAAATATGGAACCTCCTCATGTACTCCTTTATTAAATTACTCTATGAGAAAAAAGGCTAGCACCCAGTGAGTATGGTCTGGATAGTACCTCCAGTAAAGGATGAGGCTAGAGTATAAAGAAACCCTTCTTATTCCTTAAGCATGTGCTTACATGAATTGTTTTTTTAGTTCTACCATTGGCAAGTAGAACACTCTTATCGAAGCAGGGTTGAATTCGGATTCCACTATTCACTACAATTGTCTATGTTTGTTATATCCTATTCTCGTCATATGGTATACCTTCTAATTTTATTAAATATAGGTGGTTGTATGGGATTTTATATAGAAATTGCACTATTAGTCTTTAAAAATATTATTGAGTGAGGTGCTAGGTCTTACCCAAGACCATAACTTTAATATCCTTATTTTATGAATTTCTCTTAATGAACTAGTAAAGATAATAACTTAAGTTAGAAACGATCTTACTAAACATGTAGTTAACTAGAGTAGTTTAATGTTCTTTTAGTTAAGGTATGAAGGGGAAATAGGATTGATCACTTATGTCTTACCTAGGGATGTCTTTATAATAAATCTAGATAGGGAAAGCAAATTGATAAAGTAGACATGATCGAAACATAGGTAGCCCTAAGGATTATTTAGGTATCTTGAAGAGGGGGTATGGACGTTCTCGTCATGATTTACTTAAGTAAGTCTTGTGATAACCATTGGGAGGAAAATTTCATATTATACATATTCTATGATGGGAAAAGAAAATAATCTTACCTTAGGTGGTTTAAATGATCTCTTAGGTGTGTCTGAAGGGATTGTATGGGTTGTCGCTTCATAACTCACTCAAGTGAGCCTTAATATAACCTTTGATAGGAGGATATTATTTTTATGTGTTTTTATTAATGCCATATTTTAAGGTGTGAATTTTATTGGATTACTATGAAGTCACAGTGAAGTTCAGTATAAGCTCACTGTAAGGTCTATTTATTTGATATAAAATGCCTATGACTTGGATTGTGTTCTAAATGTGATGTTTGATATTTAAATGTGATTCTTGTGCTTAAGATATGCATATTTAATAAAAAACATGTTTCTCATAAATGTCCATTTCACATGAATTTAAGCATTATGCCATACTTTATACTTGCATCGTACTAATTCCATAAATTTTCTTGTATCTGATGGTGCAGGTGGAAGGTGAGAAACGTATTCAAGCAAACCTTGGAAATTAAAATTCTTTCAAGAATGTTTATGTATACCCCACTTGATTCGAGGACATAACTATCTTTAGACTTCTTTTATTCAAAGTATTGTAATACAAAAAGTATTTCTATACTCGAATTGTATGGGTCGTGTCTTAAGTATTCTTATGTTTAAGATTGGCATATGTTGAGACTTAGTATTTTTATTTGATTTTAATATGTAAGATATTTTAAGATATTTCGTGTGAGTTGTTTCAATTCCACACTACTTTTTATACATGTATGCAATGAAGGAACTCTATAAGACCTCTAAGAGGTCAAGTACGCCATATCGCTCATCGAGATTGCCAATATCTTCTAGGGTGTGCTCTCGGGATGTGAAATATTGAAATGAAGTTCTCATCCAATTAATAATGACCTCATGTTATGATATATAAGGGGTTAGTCACCTATGACCTAAACTAATCTATGATGATTAATAATGTCTTAAAGACATTTCAAAAAAGGGACTGACGCTTAGCACCAAGTGAACTAGTTATGAGAAGTGCCCATTCCCAATGGTGTAAGGTAGGTTCACAATGATTCTCATGACATAAAGACTACAATTCAATTGTGCATAAAAAGGGTCTCAAGTATGTCTCCTAGTTCTTGAGCTATGTGGCCTCCATAGGAGTAATATCTAGTGGATCCACCTAGATGCTATGAACATGTTTTGATACGACCGTGGGAAGTAATCCACCTTTTTTCTGTGTAGGGTTTCCTAACACCGTATTCCACCTTTAGGTCATGTGGTCTATTATGGATAAGTCAACAGTTTCCGAAAGTAAAATGAAGTAGTGAAGTTAACACTAACTAGGGTGACTTAAGGGGTTTTACTTAGTCTAGGTAGGGGTATGGGACTTTACCAATACATAGAACTACTTGTCCTTGAGGAACATCCTAGGAAGTTTTTCCTATGATCTTATAAAGTAAATGATACGCATAAGTTGACTTTACATGTGATTATTCTATATGAGAGTTGTTAACTTTGATGGTCACTAAACCATCAATTGTTTTCAAAAAAGCTCAAGAAACTTACATTTTCAACTCAAAAGTCACTCAACTATCAATTGTTTTCATAAAAAGTCAATCAAGTTTCATTTTAAATTAAAAAGTCACTCAACTATCACTTCTTTGGGTAAAACGTCACAAAATCTACGTAGTTACTTTTTCATTAAAATTTAGTGACATGTAATTTTAGTTATTAATCAAAATCTTAAGAACCAAATGTATATTCACTTAACCATATTCTAACCCGTTCCATTAACTCCAACCTACTAAATATATAATATTAAATATTTTACAATTAATTGTTTCTTTTTTCCTTATCTGAAATAGTTTTTTCTTTTATATTTTTTGTGCCAAGAGTTTACTAGAAACCATGAAATTAAAAAATAAAATAAGATTTCTATTACTTTCTTAATGTATGGAACATATAAAAAATTAAACGATTTGATTTGTAATATAAATTTCAATAGAGGTAAAGACTGGGGAGACGAGAGATGATGATTAGGTTATTAATGATAAAATAAAAGGTTATATATTATATTTTTAGCGAGTTGTTTATACGGGATGGGTCATTAAATGATTTAATAGATGTATATTTCGTTCATAAAATTATGGTTGGTAATCGAAATTCTATATCACTAAATTTTAATTTAAAAAATAATTAATTAGGTTGCGTGACTTTCTGTTCAAAGAAGTGATAGTTGAGTGACTTTTGAGTTTAAAATAAAAGTTGTGTAATACATATAAAGTGTGAGGCGTGTTCTAGAGCCTACATAAATGTTAAAAGGTTTAGACACTATTTTAAGGACTATTTTAATGTATATATTTCATTTAGGAAGTTTCAAAGTCAAAAAGAAAAAGAATGTCAATGACGTGTGGAAATAGTTCAATGAGGTACTAGCGTGTCTTAGACAATTTGAGTAGCTTTTCGGAGTCGGAAAATGATGAAAATTGGTGGAAGGGTGAATAACATGTATTAGAGTTCGTTCATAGTCGAAAATTTATGACACGACTCTCCAAGGACAAACCAAGCTTCCTTGAGAAGGACCCTTGTAAAAGTGGTTAAAAGCTATAAAGAGACAATTTCACCGATATGTGTCAACAATAGAGCATGTATCAAGCAACGGGACATCGAAGGACATTGTTGATGAACTACTTATCCAAATTTGGGAAGGTCCTATTTTCATAGTCTCACAACTTAATGACGGACCAACAGGACAGTTGGTCCCCTTGCCATCGTTTGACAAATGGGGCGTCGAGCGTTGTCTCATATTTTAGACAACTGTTTTAGTGCTCGATTTTAATGACCTAAGTTAATTAATTAGGTGGTTAATTAATTATTTATGGGTTTTGGGAATACGAATTATGTTAGTTAACAAACTATATAAAGCCCCTATGCTAATTAGACTAACCTACGCTCTCATAAATTTCAAAAACCTAAAAACTCTCATCCTTCCATATTCTTTCTCTTTGTAGTTGAAGAAATCCATAGAAGGCAAGGTCAAGGTGGTTTTTAGATATTAAATGACCAAGGTCTCTCCATAAAAATTTATCAAATATTATGGTATGATATCTCTTTCACCTTGGAGACCAATTTCCTCAAAGGGTTCCATCAAATTTATTTTAAAAGTTGGATTTTCAAGTGGATTTTCATACAATACGAAATTGATGTTATGGATTACTTTATATATGATTTATTTTTGATGTTATGAATACATTAACATGCATTTTAACTCATATTATGTCATTTCTTGATGGATTGGTCTAGTTTGTACAATATTACTTGTTCCCCTTAACCCTAGGTTATTGTGTTAACATGAATTGTGTAATGTTGGTTCCATTGAATTTATTATGGGTTGAATTACTATTAGAAGATGATATTGTATGAACTATGAATATATTAGGGTTAATTATTGTCCTATCATGCTAGTTCTTGAGTAATTGATCTACATTATGACTTTGACCGAAGTCTCTTATCTTAAGCTATGAATTAATGATGGATTGTGATGTAGTAATTCAATTAGCCTTGTTTTTATGTTGGTTATTGTGGTGTGATGATATTACACTCTTATTGGGAGGTTCTACCCTGAGAAAAATAAAAAGTTGCTACCATGGCCTCCCATTTGAGATTTATTCACTAGAATGAATCCCCCTACTTTCTAAGGGTCCAAAGTTGTTGAAGACCACCAAGATTTAATTGATGAAATCTACAAGATTCTCTAAGCTATGGGGCAGACTACTAATGAGAATTCTTTGTAAGCCACGTAACAATCGAAGATCTGGCCCAAACATGGTACGTTAAATTAAGGGACAATAGGCCTTTAAGAGGTGGACTGGTGACTTGGGAAGTGTTCATGAACAATTTTTTTGATATATTCTTTCCCAGGGAAAAGAGAGAAGCCAAGGTGGTGGTGTTCATCAACCTTCATCAAGAAGGTATGAGTGTACTTGAATACTCTTTAAAATCCACTAAATTGTCAACGTATGCTCCTTCTTTGGTTTCTGATCCTGGTATTAAAAGAACCACTTTGTGACGGGATTGTCAGATGCATTGCAAGAGGAATGTCATTCGGCTATGATACATGATAATATGAACATTTATCTCCTAATGGTTCATGCTCAACAAGTGTAATAGACAAGTGCTAATAGAAAGAGTAGGGATGCCAAGAGGGCAAGGTCGTTTGAAGGTGGCTCTTCAAATGGTAGGATTTATATCCAATACAACCCTAGGTTCAATAAAAGGGCTTCCAACAAAGTTCATTCCAGGTTTCCTAAGGTTATTGAAGATACGCGTTCTAACAGTAAACCTAAGAAGAGAAGAGATACTAACTCACCAACAAAAAACCCAACTTGTGGAAAGTGTGGAAAGAAGCAGTATGGTGATTGTCTTAAGGGAATGGATAATTATTTTGGATGTGGTAAAACTAGGCACAAAGTTTGAGATTACGGAAATGTGAAGGGGAATGACAAGGAAAGTGGGCAAGCAAGTGGTTCTAATGATCCTCCTATTAAGAATCACTTTTTATGCACTTCGCTTAAGGCATGAGCAAAAGACTTGTCCCGACATCGTGATATGTTCAAAGTCTTTTCCAATTATGAATATGATTTATTTGACACAAGCGCTAAATTATTATTTGTTACTCCCTTTAAGATAAGATGTTTGATATTTTGCCCGACATTCTAGATGAACATTTCAAAGTAACTACCCTGGTGGGTGAGATGGTTGTTGCGAATAGGATTTAAATTTTCTAATAATTTTTCGCACTAGAACTTCTCATGTTGAACTAGTAGAACTTGATATATTTGATTTGGTTTGCATATTGGTATGGATTGGTTGCATACTTTCTTTGCCTTTATAGATTCTACAACAAGGGTGGTAAAATTTAAGTTTCCACATGATCTCGTTTTAGAGTGGAAGGGGGAAATTCTATTCCTAGGGGTTGTATCATCTCTTATTTAAAAGCTTGCAGGATTATCTCGAAAGGCTGTTTATAACATATAGTAAGCGTCCTATATTTAGACTCCGAAATTCCTTCCATTGAGTCGGTCCACGTAGTGAGGAAATTTCCGGAGGTCTTCCCCAACGATATTCCTAGTATTCTTCCAGAAAGGGAAATTTTTTGTATCCACTTGTTACTAGATAAAAATCCCATTTCAATTCCTCCTGATCGGATGGCTCTGACCGCATTTAAAAATTTCAAGGCTCTACTCAAAGATTTACTAGATAAAGGTTTTATTAGACCTAGAATTTCTCTGTAAGGTGCTCCGGTTTAATTTGTGAAGAAGAAGGATGATTCCCTTAGGATGTGTATTTATTATCACCAACTCAACAAAGTCATTCTTAAGAACAAGTATCCTCTCCTGCGGAATGATTAGTTGTTTGATCAACTTCAAGGGGCGAGCTACTTTTACAAAATTGACTTGAGATTGGGGTATCACCAACTTAGGGTGAGAGGGGAGAATATACCAATGTTGGCATTTCAAACTAGATATGGTCAGTTTTAGTTCCTAGTAATGTCCTTTGGTCTCACAAATTCCTCAGCGGCGTTTATTGATCTCATGAATAGGATGTTTTGAAGTTACCTATATTCTTTTGTCATTTTTTTCATTGATGACATCTTGATATATTCAAAAAATGACGGTGATCACATGAACCATTTAAGCGTGGTGTTACAAGTGCTTAAGGATAATTAATTATTTGCCAAATATAGTAAATGTGAGTTGTAGAGGTCGGTGGCATTTGTTGGTCATATGTTTATGGAATGAATACAAAGGCGGTGAAGAACTCGCCTAGACCATTGACTCCAATTGACATTAGGAGTTTCTTGGGTATAGCGGGTTATTTTTGGATATTTGTGGATGGTTTTGAATGCATTGGATCTCCATTGACTCTTTTGACCCAAAATATTAAGAAATTGAGTGGTCGGAGGAATGTGAGGGAAGATTCCAAATCTTGAATGATAGGCTTGCTTCTGCTCCAGTGTTGACTTTACCAGAGGGTACAAAGGGTTTCGTTGTGTATTGTGATGCATCCCGAGTGGGTTTTATGGTGTGTGCTTATGCAACATGGGAAGGCAATAGACTATGCTTCTAAGTACTTAAGGTTCATGAGATAAACTATCCAACTCATGATCATAAGGTAGTGGTTGTGGCATTTTCCTTGAAAAATATGGAGTCTTTTTACTAGTATGAAGCCCATGATTATGAGTATGCTGACCATAAGAGTATCCAATATGTTCTTACCCAAAAGGAGTTGAATCTCCAACAAAGAAAGTGGTCGGAATTGTTGAAATATTACGTCATTATTGTTCTCTATCACCCTAATAATGCTAATATGGTTACGGATGCTCTAAGTAGTATGACCATGGGTAGTGTATCTAATGTTGATGAAGCCAAAAATGACCTAGTGAAAGATGTTCATAGGTTTGTAGATTGGATGTGAGGTCGGAAGATATTCCGAATGGTGGTTTTATGGTCCATCATAACTCCAAGCCATCCTTCGTGGTTGAGGTCAAGTCAAAACAACACCTTGATCAAACATTGATTGAGTTTGAGGAATCGGTTCTTTGTAAGATTAATGAGGTATTAAACATAGAGGAGATTGTGTCTTCAGGTATCAAGGAAGATGTCTGTTCCCAATATAGATGGATTGAGGAACCAGATCCTTGAGGAAGCCCATGTGTCCTTTTACTCCATTCATCTAGGTTCAAAAAAATTTACCAGGAGCTTAGGAATGTATTTTGGTGGGAAGAAAGATATAGCAGTATTTTGGTGGGAATGTTTGAAGATAGAAATAACGCAGTTTGTTGCTATGTGTCCAAATTGTTGACAAGTGAAAGCAAAACATCAAAAGCCCAGTGGATTACTACAAGAATCCATGATCTTACTTGGAAGTGGGAAGACATCAATATGGATTTTGTAGTAGGTTTGGCTTGCACTCAAAGACAAAATGACTCTACATGGGTGGTTGTGGAAGGCTGACAAGTCCGCTCGACGGAATATTATGTAAGGATTTTCATAGATGAGATGGTGTCTCCATGGTATTCCGTTATCCATAAAATGAGATAGGAAAGAACAATTCACATCTACGATTTGGAGGTCATTCAAAGAAGGGTTAGATTCTAATGTGAAGTTAAGAACAAAATTTCATCCCCAAATGGATGGTAAGGTGGAGCGTACTATTAAAACCATTGAGGATATGATTAGATCTTGTATGATTTATTTAAAGGGAAATTGGGATAAGCATTTGACTTTGGTGGAGTTTGCATATAATAATAGTTTTCATTCATCCATATTCATGGATCCTTCTGAATACTTGTATGGTAGGAGGTGTAGGTCTCCTATTGAATGATTGGAAGTGGGTGAGACTTCGATTCTTGCTCTTCATTTGTTTTATAAGACTTTTGAGAAGGTTCATATTATAAGGAACCGGTTGCGAACAGCCTTTAGTCAGCAAAAAGTCTTATGCTGATCATGTGAGAATGTATTTAGAGTTTGAAGAAGGTGATTAGGTAGTTTTAACTATGAGAGAGGTGGTTAGATTTGGAAAGAAAGGGGATTTAAGTCCTTGATATGTTGGTCCCTATAAAATCCTGCAAAGGGTTGGTAATATTTCCTATGAGTTAAGGTTGTCTAGTGAATTGGTTGCGGTTCATTCACTTTTCCATGTATTTATTTCTATGAAGTGTTTTGGTGATCCTGAGTCTTTCTTTCTATTCGGGGTTTTGGTGTGATGGATAACCTCTCTTATGAGAAGGTTCCAGTGCAAATCCTTCATAGACATGTAAAGTAGTTAACGAATAAAGAGATGGTTTCTGTAAAGGTGTTATGGAAGAATCACCTAGTTGAGGGTGCAACATGGGAGGTCGAGGCCGACACGAAGTCCTGTTACCCTCATCTATTTGATAACTCTGGTTAGTTTTTCCCATTAATAATGAGAATAATAATTAAAATTGAAGTTGCTTTGGTATTTAGTGAAGTTTTGCAAAAAGTGCATTTTTATGTCATTACAGTGAAGTTACAGTGAAACATACCTAATTAACTCAAAAACATTGTATTTGTTTCTTTGGATTTTTTTGAGTCATGTTGTACATTTTGATACGGTGAGTATATATGAAATTATATATAGCATGTTGGCAAGTTGAACTTTTGCATAGTTGACTCATAAATGCTATGTTGAGCTCATGTTGTTGTGAGAAAGATGTTCCTCATAATGTAATGTTGGGCCCTATATGTGATAATTGATGTCTTGAATTGCCTTGTGGTATTGATATGGTTGATGTTGTTACCTATTATTGATTGGTTGGGCTGCTAGAATTGAGTCTATTCCTTCCTTCAAAAGAAGTTTAGTGTCAGTCATGGATAAATGTTCCTAAGGGGGGATAATGTAACACTTCAAAAATCAAAGATGTGTTCTAGATCCTTACATAGGTGTCACAAGGTCTAGACACTGTTTTCAGGTCCATTATAATAAATATAAATCATTTAGGAAGTCTAGAAACCAAAATATCCAAGAACGTCCATGATGTTTGGAAATTAGTTCAAGGAGGTAACAGAGTGCCATCCTATTTGACTAACTTTTAAGAGTCGGAAAATGATTAAAATTGGTGGAAGGTTGTCTATAATGAATTTAAGTTGATTCATGGTAAAAATTTCCATGTACGACTCCCCAACGACCTACCAAGGGCCAATGAGGATGACCTTTGCACGTTAGAGTCAAACACTGCTTCAGCAGTGTGCACTCACGAAAGGGAATCGATGGGGAGTGTGTTGATCGATTGGGTGTCGGTTCCATCCGGAGACCAACACTTATAAAAATAATTGGAGGGCCTCATTTGCATAGTCTTTGACCAAGATGGCAGATGTGCAGCACGGAAGGGCGTGTGTGGCCGTCGATTGACCCACGATCTGTTGATCGAGTTGTCGTCTGTGGTCACTGTAAATTACTGCACGTTTTTTATTAGTTCCAAATAATTAATTAAGGGGTTAGGTTGTTTGTTAGATCTTAAGGGAGTTCTAATTAAGTTAATTAATGACTTATATAAAGACCATAACATAAAAACTACTACCATAAGTTCATAATTTCCACATCCAAAATTCTCTTGTTTCTCACGTCTTTCTCGGCCTAGTAAAGAACACTAATTAAGACCAAACTAGGGGAGGATTTAAAGGCTGAAAAGGGTAAATTTCCTCCATCAAGCTTCATCAGTTAGTAAGGTATGGGACCTTATTAACCATTGAGACCTCTTTCCTTAAAGGGTTCCATCAAATTGATTTCCAATATATAGTGTTCACGTGAGTTTTCATCAAATACGAAATTGATATTATGAATTTATTTTTAATGATTTAATAATGATATTATTAATAGATTAACATGTATTCTAACTCAATTGTTATATATCTTTATGGATTTGCCTAGTTTATAGAAGATGACCCTTAACCCTAACCCTACGTGATGACCTTTATATGAATTGTATTGTATTGATTCAATTGAATTGGTTATTCGTTGAATTACTACTAGATTATGTTGTTATACTAATAATCAGTTAATTAGGGTGAATTTTAGTTTTTTCATGCTAGGTCTTTAGAAATTATCCAGGTTATAAAGTATGTTGTAAATTGACCTAAGTATCTTCTCTTAAGGTTTGATCAAGTATTGAATTGTGATCTAGTGATTCTACTAGTCTTGTTATTGTGTTGATCATTGATTTATTATGATGTTACACCCTAACTAAGTTGAATTAAGGGTTTATGGTAAGAACTTCATAATTGATTTTGAAGGAGACTTGGTAAGTCGTATAATCCCTATCCTTGACTTTAAAATATAGTTAATTATGATTAAGTCATGATTATTGAGGGACAATAGGCCTTTAAGAGGTGGACTGGTAACTTGGAAGATGTTCAAGAATGATTTTCTTGATTGATTATTTCCTAGAGAAAAGAGGGAAGCGAAGATGTTGGATTCCATCAACCTTCGTGAAGGAGGTATTTAGTGTACTTGAATACTCTTTTTGAAATTCACTAAAATTTAAAGTATGCTCCTTACTTTGTTTCGTATCCTCGAGATGAAATTAATCTCTTTGTGACGAGAGTGTCAAATAACTTTCAAGAGGAATGTCATTAGGGTATGCTATATGATAATATGAATATTTGTGTTCCCATGGTTTATGCTCAAAAAGTGGAAGAGACAAAGGCTAAGAGAAAGAGTAGGGATGCCAAGGGGGCAAGGTCGTTTGATGGTGGTTCTTTAAAGGGTAGGATTGTTATACAAGACAAGCCTATTTAATAGATTAAGGTTTCCAACCAAGTTCCTTCCTAGTTCCCCAAGTCTACGGAAGATAAGGTGTGTAACCCTAAGCCTAAGAAGGGAAGAGATACTATTTCACCAGCAAGAAGCCAAATTGTGGGAAGTGTGGCAAGAAGCATTCTGGTGATTACCTTAAGGGAACAGATAATTATTTTGGTCTTGGTAATAGTGGGAGCAAAGTTTGTGATTGCCCAAACGAGAAAGGGAAAGGCAAGGATATTAGGCATACAAGTGGTTCTAATGATGATCCTTTAAGGAATCGCTTTTATGTACTTAGCTTAAGCGTTGAGAAAGAGACTTCTCCTGACGTGGTTACCGATATGTTGAAAGTCTTCTCTATTGATGTATATGATTTACTTGATGGATCCGCTACATTATCTTTTATTACTCCCTTGATATCTAAGTAGTTTGAGATTTTGTCCGACTTTCTAAATGACCCTTTCGTAGTTAGTACCCCGGTAGGTGAGTTGGTTTTTCCAAAAATGGTACATAGAAGTTGTCCTAGTAAAACATGATATGTTTGAATTCGATGTCATATTGGGTATGGATTGGTTGCATGCTTGCTTTGCTTCTATAGATTCTAGAACAAGGGTGGTAAAGTTTACCCTTCCAAATGAGACCATTTTAGTGTGAAAGAAGGGAAATTCTATTTCTAGAGGTCGTATCATTTTTTGTTTAAAACCTTGTAGGATGATGTCTAAAGGGTGTTCATACCATATAGAAAGAGTCCAAGATTTAAACTCGTAAATTCCTTCCATTGGGTCGGTCCCCGTATTGAGGGTATTTCCAGAGGTTTTCGCTAATGATCTTCCCAGTATTCCTCCCAAACGGGTAATTGATTTTTGTATCAATTTGTTACCGGATACAAATACCATTTAAATTCCTCCTTATTGGATAGCTCCACTTAAATTTAAAGAGTTGAAGGCTTAACTCAAAGATTTACAAGAAAAAGGCTTCATGGGGTGCTACAGTTATATTTCTGAAGAAGAATGATGGTTCTCTTAGGATGTGCATTGATTATCGCCTACTCAATAAATTCACTATTAAGAACAAATGTCCTATCCCGCGGATTGACAACTTATTTGATCAACTCGAAGGTCCAAGCTACTTTTTCAATATTTAATTTAGGTTAGGGTATCACAAACTTCGGGTGATAGTGAGGATATACCGAAAACAACATTTCATACTAGATATGGTCAGTATGAGTTCTTAGTAATATATTTTTGTCTAACTAAGGCCCCGACGACATTTATGATATCATTAATAAGTGTTTCAAAGTTACCTAGATTCATTTTTCATTGTCTTCATTGATGACATCTTGGTATAATTGAAAAATAAGGGTGGTCATATGCACCATTTGAGGGTGGTGTTACTAGTTCTTAACGACAACCATTTATTTTCCAAGTATAACAAATGTGAGTTTTGGTTGATGTTGATGGCGTTTCTTGGTCTTATCATATCTAGTGAGGGAGTTGAGGTTGGTCCAAGGAAAACGAGGCGGTGAAGAATTGTCCTAGACCATGGACTCCAGCCAACATTAGAATTTTCTTGGGTATAGTTAGTTATTATAGGAGGTTTCTGAATGATTTTGGGTCCATTTCATCTCCCTTGTCTACTTTTAACCAAAAGAGTAAGAAATTTGAGTGATCGAAAAAATGTGAGAGAAAATTTAAAATCTTGAAGTATAGGCTTACTTCTGATCCGGTGTTGACTTTAACGGCGTGTACCAAGGTTTCATTTTATATTATGATGCATCACGAATTTGGTTGGGGTGATTTCTTATGGAACATGTGATGGTTATAGCCTATGCCTCTTGGCGACTTAAGGTAAATCAGAGAAACCATCCTACTCAAGACCTCAAGTTAGCTTTCATAGTATTTGCCTTTGAAATATGGAGGCATTACTTATATGAATTGAATCTCTGACAAAGAAGATGGTTGTAATTGTTGAAATATTACGACATGATTGTTCTCTATAACCTTGGCAAGGCCACTGTGGGAGCGCATACTTTGAGTCTTTTGTCCATGGAAAGTGTGTCCCATGTTGAGCAAGCTAAATGAGTGATTCTGCCTAAGGGGGATGGTCTCTTGAGGTATCAAGGAAGGTTATGTTTTCCAAATGTAGATGGCTTGAGGAATAAGATTCTTTAGGAAGAGCATGTGTCCTGTTAATAAATACATTCGGGTTTTACAAAGATGTATCATGACCTTAGGGAACTGTTTTGGGGGGAAGGTTTAAAAAAGGGCATAGCGGGGAATTTGTTACTAAGTGTCCAAATTGTCAACAAGTGAATGGTGAACACCAAAAGCTGGGTGGTTTACTTAACGAATTCAAAGCTCCTACTTGGAAGTGGGAAGACATCTATATTGATTTTGTGGTAGGGTTTCCTCAAACACAAAAAGAATATGACTCTATATGGGTGATTGTGTATAGGTTGACCCAATCCGCCCACTTTTATCCAGTCAAGTCTACATATTCGGCGTAGTATTAAATAAGGATCTTCATAAATGAGATTGTGTCTCGCCATGGTATTCCATTATCCATTATGTCGAATAGGGCTGCACAATTCTTATGTAGGTTTTTGAAGTAATTCAAAGAAGGGTTGGGTACAAAGGTGAAGTTAAGCACTACTTTTCATCCCCAAATGTATGGTCAAGTAAAGAATACTATTCAAACCATTGAAGATATGCTTAGATCTTATACCATTTATTTCAAGGGAAATTGGGATAAGCAATTGCCTTTTGTGGATTTTGCTTATAGCAATAGTAAACATTCCTTTATATATATGGTTCCTTACAAAGTCTTGTATGGTAGGAGATGTAGATCTGCAATTTAATGGTTTGACGTTTGTGAGTCTTCACTTTTAGGTCCCAATTTTATTTATACAACTTTGGAGAAGGTTCATATTATAAGGAACTGCATGGAAAAATCATATAGTCGGCAAAAGTCTTATGCCGAACATAGGAAAAGAGAATTAGAGTTTGATGAATTTGATAAAATGTATTTGAAGATTCCTCCTATGGAAGGGGTGGTTTTAAAACCTTGAAAATGTATAACATAAGTAATGCTTAATGTGTCTAAAATGCCTACGATTAGACCGGGTTCCCATGGATTGATGCGCGTAGAACCAGACCTCTAAACTGTTGCTATGGCTAAGCCAACAAACTTGTGGAGTTATTTGAGCTAGAATAAGTGGTGTCCAGCCATGTAGAGCTCTAGAATAAGAAGATTTACTCGAATGAGAATTTATCAGACTTAAATAGGGAAAATCTTATCTTTGGGGGTCTAGGGATTAAATTATCTTTTTCCAGGATAAGGGCAGTATCGTCATTACCCTACATATAAAATAAATTATTTAATTAATAAGGTGGAGGGATATTTTTGGGAGAGAGGACCAAAAATTGACCCTTGAAGTGAAGTCTTGCTTCACCCGTGTTAGAACCTAGGTGGAAGTAATTAATTAAATTTGTTTTTAATTTAAGTTTGTAAATTAATGACATTTATTAATATTTATTATTTCTAAGCTGATTTAAAATAAAAGTAAATCAGGTCATTAATAGTTAAATAAAACCTTATTTGATTAAGTCCTAAAAAAGACTCCTCCAAACCCTAAGAAAACTCTCCTCTCCCACGCTCATCTCTCTCTCTCATTTCTCTATCACTCTAATTTACGATCTCTCACTTCCAAAGTAACTTTAAAAAACACAAAAATAAACCATGTACCTCACATTTGAAGAACTCACACGAAATCACAAGAAAAGAAACGATAATCACACGTTAGGCTAAGGGAGGTTGTCCGTCGAGTGGGGTTGACAATTACAGAACTTGGACGTGATCTTGGGTGAAGGTTTTGGGCAGCAATTCCAGGTTTTAACGTCACAAAGGTATGAGTTCTCTTCTCTCTTGGTCCCTTTTTGAAAAGACCCCTAAGGTTTAGACAAATCTATTCGGAAAACTAGGGTTGTTACCCGTTGCATGTCCCTGTCACTAGATCCCAATGAATTATACGTTTGTTATTTTTTCAGGTAGAATGATATGAATGAAACGTGTTTTCGTGTTTATTATGTGTTTATATCTATGTTCAGAGTTGTGTGACTTATGTTGATGTTTTTCCTAAATTATGTGAACCTTATCTATGTGCCTAGGGTATAGGCATTAAAAATGTGATATTATTGTTGTATTTCATGTACAAATGATTATCTAATTCGTGATGTTTATATAAGTTAAAGTGTGGCTTATTTGAGTTATAATCTCTAGGATAAACTAATCCATGAAAATTACACCTAAGAACCTATAAAATGATCTACGAATTACACTATCAATTCACGTGTAAATATTTAAGGAAATGAGCTGAAAAATGCGATAAAATTTCCAGCAAATTACAAGTTAGTTTCAGCTAAATATAGATGAACAAATCTGAAATTTTAAATTGGTATAAATTAGGTGAGGTCATAAGGATTCGAACCCGTGACCTCACCCGCGAAAAGTACTAAAAAGGTGAATATAGAAATGGGGATGAGGGGGGTTCGAACTTGGGTAATCCTGGCTTGAAATTAATATAAGAAATTAAGAATTGAGAGGAGTGGGATTTGAACCCACAACCTCTCAATCAGAACTCAAGGAAAAATCTTAAAATAAAATAAATGTGATGCATTGGAATCAAATCCACGACCTCAAGGCAGTACAGGAGAGTAAGAGAAAATGAAAATAAAGCAATGTGAGGCGTGGAAATCAAACCCACGAACTCATAGCAGTTAAAGATAGTTAAGAGAACATTGAAATTAAAAGAAATGTGAGGCGTGGGAATTGACCCATGACATCTAGTAAGTAAAAGAAAATTTAATGTAAAATTAAGAGAGGTTGTGGAGGTTTGATCCCATAACCTAATGGTAAACTCGAGATAGTAAAGGAAAAAAAATATTAAAAGGGGTTGTGGGGTTTTTAACTCACAACGTCTCAGCAAAGAATGAGAATTTTAAAAGGATAGAAATCAAAAGGAAGTGTTGAAGTTGGGGCTCAATCTAGGATTCGAATGTCATGTGGACTTAAATTAAATAAAAAGATAAATATTAAGTGTTGTCCAAGGGATTTTAAATCGGGTTCCCTTGCCTAAATTCCGTATTGAATCATAAATCATATGTGAATTAAATATTAAGGAGTAATGCTCTCTACTTATATCAAAATCGAGACCTTGGCATACATACAAGATGCATGAGACTTGTACCACATAATATTAGGAAGATATGAATGACTTAAACGAATGATGAATGAAGCCTTATATCTTGTATGCATAGATCCATAAGTCTAGCATACATTTAAAAATTAGTGAACCTAAGATGTATGTAATGAAATGATATAACCCTAGAAGGGTTACGTAAGAGTGTAAAACATACTAAATGTCCAAGTGCATTGGCCTATGATGAAATGAACAATGAAATGATGAAATGAACAAAGAAATTATGAAATGAACAGTGAAATAATGAAACCATAGAAGGGTTACGTAAGAGTGTTAAATGCACAAAATGTCCAAGTGCATTGGCATATGATGAAATGAACATTCACTTAAAATGGGGTTAGTAGTAATGAAGACAAAATGTGTTAATGTTAATGAATGTTGTGAAAAACATAATGTGAGGCTAATGTAAAAGATGAGAGTGTTAAGTTAATGAAGGGACCAGTCTCTATGAACACTCTAATGAAAGTATTGAGTTTAACACACTTAATACTAATGATGAGATGGGAAATCATCTATTTAACTATGATGTCCTCATACTAGAAGCCAGATTACATGATTTATTAGTTGAATGTAATGGAACTTTATAATGAGCACCCATAGACTGGTTATGAGCGGTGATTCCTTCTTTCGGGAATAGCGGAGGTTCATATAACTGTCATGAGATGAGATTGTCTAGCATTGTGGGTATGGGTATCCTTATATCTCCTAGTCTACCAACCTATATTGCCAACATAGGGATCTAGCATTGTTTAATTTTTGTGCATGCTAGCATGTTTTAGGTCACTTTGGCCGGTGATTCCACCTCTTTTTGGTGTGGGGAAGACGCTAGATTTCATGATGCTTACATGATTTATGTCGGTTAAATTTAAAGTTCCCCATGTATGAATGAGGCCAGCCTCAAATGATGCACATAATGAAATGAATGACACCAAAGGTGTTACGATAGGATATTCAAGAGGTGATCAAGACTTAAGTAATGACACTAGGTCATTCTTGATCGTTGCACAAAAAACCCGTCTTTAACTACATCCTAGGTATAACTGGGGTTTAAACTAGCCTATGAATGAAATGAAATGAAGTACATATGCATAAATGACACAGACTCTGTGTTTGCTAAAGAAAGATCCCTAGTTTATATCCCATATGTTGAGCCCTAATTTTTGGGATGTCTTGAAGTCAAGTCTATGATTCTATGGTATCATGGCATATGAACGAATGATACAAAAAATGTTATTTGCTATATGCAAGATGTTATGTGTTATGTGCAAGATGTTATGTGTTGTGTTCAATATGATAAGTTTGATGATGCATGTTACTCTCATGGCATGACTTTCCTAATAAAAATTTGAAAAGCTCACTAACTTTCCTAATCCCAATTTGGCAAGTCCACTGACTTGACTTTCCATAATCCTGTTGTTTTGAAAGAGCTACTCTTACTAATGCATGTCCTTGGTGTTTGCTTGCATATACTCATACTTAGTACAAGTCTGTAATAGCCCTATGCAACTCTATAATTTTAGGTGCAGCCATAGGTGGATGCTAAAGCTACAGGTTGACACTATAGCTACAGGTTGACGCTGAAACTATCCGAACGTGGAGCATTCATCCGGACATGGTAGGCCCTCATGCTTTCCAGGATGCTTGCCTATTACATTCAAGCGTTAGTTATAGGGTTGAGCCAGTAAAGTATCTTCCACTAGCGTTTCTCTCTGCTTTTGTTTAGAAATTGTATTAGTGCCATTTTTGCAAGTATACATTTAATGTTGTATTAAACTATTTCTTTCATTGATGATCTTAATATTAGATGGTTGATGGTAAACTGTTATTAATCTAATAGGATGTTTAGTATGTATGTTATGTAACAAAAAGTTTCAAATTTTGTGCTAAAATTAATAGAGACAAAGTAAGAATGACGTAAGTAGGCTTGTCTGCGACCTCTGAGAGGTCAATGACGCCGGCCCCGTCTGGGTGTAGACTCTGGTCATCACTATGTAGATATTAGAGCACTATGATTAAACTCTAAGGATAATAAGTTCACATCAACTACATTGAGTAGTTTCTAAGTCATGGTAGTGAAATACACAAGTATCCTTAATTAGAGACTGGATGATGCGTAAGAAAATTTCCCTTCTTCTATTTCATCGTGTCTTTTCCTAATGTCTAATTTCTTGATATTAGGAACGTGTCTAACATAAATCCTTGTTGTTTTTAAGAAATAATTACTAGGAGAACCATTGGTTAGAGGAGAGGACGGTCCGCTGCTGGGGACCATAAGGTTCCATCGCACGCTCCAGTCTAAGAGGTGGCTATGACGGTTAACCCTGCTTAGTTGATTGATGCTGAAGTAGGGGAATATCTATCCCATATGGCATAGGCCATCACTATGCAGGCCCAGGCCATGGCTAACCAGGTCAACCAGCAGAATATTCAGAGGGAGAACCTACTAGTTCACAGTATTGCTGATAGGCTAAGAGACTTTACGAGGATTAATCCTCCTATTTTCAAAGGTTTTAAGACGTTGGAAGATCCTCAGGTTTTTGTGGATTAGGTGCATAAGATGTTTGTTTCTTTGGGGGCCACATATACTGAGAAAGAAGAGTTGGCTTCCTATTAAATAAAGAATGTTGCACACACTTGGTGCAAGATGTGGCAAGATAGCTATGTTTTGGGCGGAGTTCCAATCACTTTTGAGATGTTTAAGACAGCCTTTCTAGAGAGATTCTTTGTGAGAAAATGAGGGAGGCGAAGGTTAAGGAGTTTATAAACCTTAAGCAGGGATCCATGACATCCAGGAAGTATTCCTTAAAGTTTTTTAAGTTTTCCAGGTATGATACTTCCCTTGTATCTTACCGCAATGATGAGATAAGTAGGTTCCTCACATGAATCAATAGAGATCAGAAGGTGGATTGTCGGTCTGCGATTCTCCATTATAATATGGACCTTACCAGGTTGATGATGCGTGTCCAGCAGGTAGTTGACAGCCGCAAGAAGAGGGGAATTCATGATACTAGGAGGCCTAAGTTTGAAGATCAGGTAGGTCCCTTCCATGGTGGCCACAATAACAATTTTATCGTCCGTGAAAAGTCCCAGTTCAAAAAGGCGCAACAAAGTTTAGTAAACTTTATCTCTCAAGGGAGTACAACACCTAGAGGAGGTAGACCGGAGCCCAGGAAAGGAAATGGAGGTTAGATGCAGCGACCTAGAAATGACTCTGCTAAGTGTGGTCGTGCTTATAGTAGAGAGTGTAGAGAGGGCACTAATGCCTGCTTCAGTTGCAATAAGAGTGAACACATGATTAGAGACTACTCATAGTATAGAGGTTAAGCTGGATGTAATGCATAACCTAGGTATAATGCTCAGGATGCAGCAGCAGCCGAGCCTTGTAAGAGAAACATGGTCTATGCCTAGAAGGACAGGGAGGAGCAGGAGAAGTCCGCTGATGTGGTCACAGGTATACTGCAACTATTCTCAACTTCTGTTTATGCTTTACTTGATCGAAGGTCTACGATTTCCTATGTAATCCCTTATATTTCTCTAACTTTTGCGATATTTCCTTAAGTTCTTCATGATCCTATAGTGGCTAGAACACCTTTATGAGAAAATGTAAGAACTGATAGAGTATACAAATATTGCCTAATAGATGTATGTGGTAAGACTGTGTGCAGACTTATTTAAGTTACCAATGCATGATTTTGATGTTATTCTTGGAATGGACTGTCCTTATATTTTTTATGCTTCCATGGATTATGTAGGGGATGTGAGATATAATTTCTCTAATGAAGAAGAGCTAGTCTAGGAGATGTACAACTCGAGCCATCCTAATCCATTGATTATGAAACTTAAAGCTAATAAAATTATGTCCAAGGGGTTATTATGTCAACTTTTGAGTGTTAATGATTTAGATCATGACATTCCTTCCATCGACTCAATGACTTTAATGAATGAGTTCTAAGATATATTTCTTGATGATTTGCCTGGAGTTCCTCCCCCTCAAGATATTGACTTTGATATGGACTTAGAACGCGATACTAAACCAATTTCAATTCCTTATAACAGATTAGATCCAGGTGAACTTAAAGAGTTGAACCTGCATTGAAAAGATCTCACTGATAAGGGTTTCATTTAGCCAAGCATATCCCCTTGGGGCGGTGTTGTTTGTGAAAAAATAAATATGGAACATTTAGAATGTGTATCGATTATCATCTACTTAACAAAGTGACTATCAATAAGAGGTATCCACTTGTTAGAATAGATGACTTTTTCGACCAACTCCAACAGTGTAGTTTCTTCTCGAAGATTGATCTTCGTTCAGGGTAACATCAACTTAGGTTTAGGGAAGAAGATGATAAAAATGCAGCGTACCCGTTATGGTCAATATGATTTTTTTAATTATGTCATTTTGACTTACGAATGCGCCTACTCTATTCATGGAACTCATGAATCGAGTCTTCAGAGAATACCTTGACTCATTAATCATAGTATTTATTTATGACATTCTCATATACTCTAAGACTAAGCAAGAGCATGAACAACATTTGGGACTAACCTTGCAGATACTTAGACAACATAAGTTGTATGCAAAGTTCAGCATGTATGAATTCTGGCTTAGATCAGTAACCTTCCTAGGTGATGCTTTGTTAGACAAAGATGTGGAGGTAGATCAAAGGAAGATTGGAGCTTTTAACACCTGGAGAAAACCTCTTACTCTGTAACAACCCTAAAAATGGAAATACTAAGTTATACTTAATGTGTCAAGAATGCCTATAATTAGACCAGGATTCACACGGATTGATTTGCACAGAACCAGACTTCGGAACTCTTGCTACATCCAAGACAACTAACTTGGGGAGTTACTTGAGCTAGGAAATGTTGGGTCCAACAATGTAGGGCTCTCGAGTACGAATATTTACTTGAAAGAGTCTTTACCTGACTTAAAAAGATGAAATCATTTGTTTGGAGCATCTGGGGGTAAAATGGTCTTTTCCACGCTAAGGGTTATATCGTAATTACTCTTAATATATAATAAATAATTTAATTAATATGGTGGAGGGGTTGGGGAGAGAGAGCCGAAATCTTTTGAAGTGAAGTCTTGCTTCACGCGGGTTTGAGCCTAGCTGGAAGCAATAAATTAATGTGATTTTTTTAAAGCTATTGAATTAATATGATTAATTTATAATTATTATTCATTAGCGGATTTAATATAAAATAAAAATCAGTTTTTTATTAATTAAGTAAACCTTATTTGACAAAGTCATAAACTAGACTCCAAAGCCTAATATAACTCCTACTCCCTCTCACATTTACCTCTCCATTCACAAGCTCAATCTCTCTACCTCTTTCACATGAAACTTCTCTACATAAATAAGATACAAAATCATAAAATAAACCAAGTTCTTCACATTGGAAGAGCTCACACTAAATAACAAGAAAATAAACATTAATCGCACACTAGGCTAAGGGAGTTTGTCATTCGAGTGGAGTTAATGTTGAGGAGGCTTAGACATGTTCTTGAGTACATTGTTTGGGAAACAATTTCAAGGTATGAACGTCAAATTAAGGTGTGGGATTTCTTATTTTTGGTCCCTTTCCCAAGAGAGTCTTAAGGCTCAGATGAATCTACTCGAAAACTAATGTTGTTCCTATTCTTGTCGAACTCTTTGTCACTAGCATCCCTTTGATCCCAATGTGAAATAGGTTAGACATCATGTTTTTGGTGTGTTTTATGGTAGTTTATGTATGAAGTTTATTTTTTGTAATATTGTTTTCTTCATTATGCGTTTGAATTAATGATGATAAAAAGAAGCTGAAAATAGTGAACAAATTTATAGCATTTGGTAGGTTGCGTTTGACCAAACAAAATTGTACAAAATGCAATGAAAAATGATTGTAAAAGAAGTAAGATTGCTAAGGATTGAACCCAAGACATCATTACATCAAATCTACAAAAAAAATCAACAAAAGATTAAGACAAAAATGGATTGGAAGAGACTAAATTTCCAGTCTTGAGGAAATTGTTGTCTCGGCCTACTTTTAAAAAAATGAGATTCGTTAAATTTTTTAAAACAAATGTGAGGTACTTTGCGGTTGAAACCATGACCTCACTAAAGGATAATTTTCATAAAAAAATTCGTGAGAAAATTTCAACAAAAAATAAATGTGGTGAGTGGGGATTGAACCCACAAACTCTTTAATGGATGAGAGAGTTTGGAGAAAAATAAAGGAGAAAATAAACGTGGAGAGTGGGGATTGAATCCACAACCACTTGGATAGGTCAGAAAGTTAAGAGATAAAATAAAATAAAAATAATGATCTTGTGGGGGATTGAACCCACAACCTCCTTGACTTAAACAAAAAAAGAGAGGACGAAAAGAAAGGAAATATTATGGTGTTGATGGGGATCTAAAAAGGGTCCCCTAAATCTTAAAAATGTGATTATCTAGTTTAAATAAGATGAAGTGTTGTCCAAGGGATTCGAATTTGGGTTCCCTTGCCCGATTCGGTATCAACACATAAGTCATACATGAGTAAATATTTAATGAATGTTGCCTCTCAAGATCCAAATCAATATCTTGGCATGTCTAACAGATGCATAAGTTTTGTACCACATAATCTTGGGTAAATATGAATCACTTAACAAACTATGAATGAATCCCCATGGCTTGGATGTATAGACCCATAAGTCTAGCTTGCGTTTAAAAGTATGTGAACCTAATATGTATGCAATGAAATGATGAAACCCTATAAGGGTTAAGTACGAGTATAAAATACACTAAATGGCCAAGTGCATTGGCATACGATTAAATGGACAATGAAATGATGAAACGAACATTGAAATGATGAAATGAACAATGAAATGATGAAACCCTAGAAGGGTCAAGTAAGAGTGTGAAACACACCAAATGGCCAAGTGCATTGGCATATGATGAAAAGAATATTCACGTAAAAAGGGGTCAGTAACTATGATTAGAAAATGTACCAATGATAATGAATGTAGTGAAACATGATATGAGGCTAATTTAAGAGATGAGAGTAATCTCAAATGATTCTAAGTAAATGTTACCAAAACGTACTCACCTATGAGAGTGTAAATTTAATGAAGAGACCCGTATCTATGTACACTCTAATGAAAGTATTGAGATTAACACACTTAATACTAATGATGAGATGAGAAATAATTTATTGAGGTATGATGTCCTCATATTAGAAGCCAATTTCCATGATGTATGAGTTTAATTTAATCAAACTTTATAGTGAGCACCAATAGACTAGATATGAGCAGTGATGCCTTATTTCGAGAAGGAAGGAGGTTAACGTAACTCTCATGAGATTAGACTATCTGGCATGCAGTGTATGGGGGTTGTTATATCTCCTAGTCTTCGAACCTATACTACCAATATAGGGCATATTTTGGGTCACTTTTGTTGGTGATTCCACTTATTTTTAGTGTGGGGTTTCATGACAATGGATTTCATGATGCTCACATGATCAATGTCGCTTAAAGTTAAAGTTCCCAATGAATGAAGGAGGCCAGCCTCAAATGATGCACATAAAGAAATGAATAATACCAAAGTTTTTAGGATAGGACAATCAAACGGTGAGTTAGATTCAAGTAATGACATTAGGTCATTCTTTGTCATTCCACAATGATCGCAAAGATAGTCTTAAGCTGCATCCTAGGCATAACTAGAGTTTACATTGGCCCATGAATGTACTGAAATGGAGTACGTATGAATGAACACAACAGAATCTGTGTTTGCTAAAGAAGACTCCCTAGTTGAGGTCCCATATATCGAGCCTTCATTTGTTTAAATTCTTAATGTTAAGTCCACGATTCCAATGTTTCATGGCATATGAATGAATTACATGATATGTGAAATATGTTAGGTGTTGTTTGCAAAATGATAAGTTTAATGACGCATGATAGACTCATGGCATGACTTTCTAAATCCAAATTTGCCAGGTCCATTTACTTTTCTAATCAAAATTTGGCAAGTCCGCTGACTTGAATTTCCATAAATCATGTTGTTAGGAAAAAGATATTCTTTCTTGGGCATGTCCTTGGTGCATGATTCTATATACTCATACTTAATACAACTGTGTACTAATTAAATACAAATATCTATATTTAGGTGCAGGAACGGTGTACGTTCGATCTTACAGTACGACGTTGCAGCTATTAAGACGTGGATCTTTCATTCGGACTTGGTAGGCCCTCATGTTTTCTAGGGTGTCTACTGTTATTATCAAGCTTATATAGAGACTTTAGCTAGTGGTGCATGTTCCACTAGTTTTTCGTTCCACATCTATTTCAGACATTGTATTGGTGTCGTTTTGGCAATAATTCTTTTCATGCAATGATGAATTATTTCTTTCGTTTGATCATCCCTATATAGATGGTTGATTTGTGAACGCCTATGATGTTAAGGTTAAAATATTTATCATTAAATAAAAAAATAAAAAGTTCAAAATTTCTCGCTAAAAATAACCTAGATTAAGTAAAAATGACGTATGTAGGCTTGTCTGCGACCTCTTAGAGGTCAACAACGTAGGTCTCATCTAGGGTCTAGAATTCGATTGTGAAAATGATGGTATTAGAGTGTTAAGTAAAATTATGAGGATAATAAGTTCACATCAACCACATCGACTAGTTTTTAAGTCATTGTAGTGAAGTGCACCACCATCCTTGATTAGACACTGCATGATGCATGGAAACATTTCCTTTCTTCTAATCTTATCGTGCCTTCTCTAATGTCATATTTCTTGGAGTGAAGAGTGTATCTAACATCAAATCTTGAAGTTCCCAAAAATGAATACAAGGAGATAAGAAGGAGGGGAGATTGGAAAAGCGGCTACTTGAGTGATTAATGTTTCTTCAGGCTCCAGTTGCTAGAATAAAGATGCCTATTAACTCTGCTAAGTTGATAGATGGAGAAGTAAGGATAAGTTTAGTACAATTGGCCCAAGCAAGCACTTTACAAGCTCAGGATATTGGGTTTGATTGATGTGGAGAAGTCTTAGTTTGTATCTTACAAGCTAAAGGATGTAGCTCAACCCTAGGATACGGTGTGGAAGTGTAGATAGCCTTAGGAGGTGGTCCTATTAATTGGGATCTTTTCAAGATGGTTTTTAGGGCGGTTCTTTCCCAGATAAATGAAGGGGGCTAAGGTTTAGGAATTCATCAACCTTAAAAAGGGCTCGATGTTAGGCAAGGATTACTCCCTGAGGTTCATAAGAATTTACAACGCAGTAGAGTCCACCTTGTAGGTAGTGTGACATACTGCATGGGGGAGAATGAATGATAGATTATAACGTTTGTTATAGTTCTGGCGAACCGGGTAACATGATGAAGGATTGTTCGAATAGGAGAAGTCAAGAACAATGGAAGGAGAGAGTTCAACGTAATGGCTCAAGTTAAGAGGCTCCAAAGAGGCAACGATTCTTCGCACTAAAGTCTAGGGTGCAAAGGAAGGCACTTATGGTGAAGACTCGAGTAAGTAGCCTTAATTAGTCCTTTAGGTATTTGACTGTGTATGGTGTTTATGCACTAGTATGAGGTTAATATGTTAGAGTCATCATGTTGGTTGCTAATTTGTATGACTTATATGTTTACTTATGTTTTATGCTTTGATGAGACTACTTTAGGATAGAGTTCCTTAGTCTATTAATGTGAAGCTACTTGTAGGTTTTAAGGATGTGCACCATCATTTTATTATGCGAATCAAATATTCACCAATGGGGAGTATTGATTTACCTATGTATGAATGAATTATATAGATGACTTACTTATTGTTAGTAAAGAGTAGTGTCATTAAATGACTAATGTTCCTAAAGGGGGGATAATGTAACAACCTTAAAAATGGATATACTATGCTATACTTAATGTGTCAAGAAAGCCTCTGAGGTTCTACCCTGAGAAAAATAAAAAGTTGCTACCATGGCCTCCCATTTGAGATTTATTCACTAGAATGAATCCCCCTACTTTCTAAGGGTCCAAAGTTGTTGAAGACCACCAAGATTTAATTGATGAAATCTACAAGATTCTCTATGCTATGGGGCAGACTACTAATGAGAATTCATTGTAAGCCACGTAACAATCGAAAATCTGGCCCAAACATGGTACGTTAAATTAAGGGACAATAGGCCTTTAAGAGGTGGAATGGTGACTTGGGAAGTGTTCATGAACAATTTTTTTGATATATTCTTTCCCAGGGAAAAGAGAGAAGCCAAGGTGGTGGTGTTCATCAACCTTCATCAAGAAGGTATGAGTGTACTTGAATACTCTTTAAAATCCACTAAATTGTCAACGTATGCTCCTTCTTTGGTTTCTTATCCTGGTATTAAAAGAACCACTTTGTGACGGGATTGTCAGATGCATCGCTAGAGGAATGTCATTCGGCTATGATACATGATAATATGAACATTTATCTCCTAATGGTTCATGCTCAACAAGTGGAATAGACAAGTGCTAATAGAAAGAGTAGGGATGCCAAGAGGGCAAGGTCGTTTGAAGGTGGCTCTTCAAATGGTAGGATTTATATCCAATACAACCCTAGGTTCAATAAAAGGGCTTCCAACAAAGTTCATTCCAGGTTCCCTAAGGTTATTGAAGATACGCGTTCTAACAGTAAACCTAAGAAGAGAAGAGATACTAACTCACCAACAAAAAACCCAACTTGTGGAAAGTGTGGAAAGAAGCAGTATGGTGATTGTCTTAAGGGAATGGATAATTATTTTGGATGTGGTAAAACTAGGCACAAAGTTTGAGATTACGGAAATGTGAAGGGGAAAGACAAGGAAAGTGGGCAAGCAAGTTGTTCTAATGATCCTCCTATTAAGAATCACTTTTTATGCACTTCGCTTAAGGCATGAGCAAAAGACTTGTCCCGACATCGTGATATGTTCAAAGTCTTTTCCAATGATGAATATGATTTATTTGATACAAGCGCTAAATTATTATTTGTTACTCCCTTTAAGATAAGATGTTTGATATTTTGCCCGACATTCTAGATGAACATTTCAAAGTAACTACCCTGGTGGGTGAGATGGTTGTTGCGAATAGGATTTAAATTTTCCAATAATTTTTCGCACTAGAACTTCTCATGTTGAACTAGTAGAACTTGATATATTTGATTTGGTTTGCATATTGGTATGGATTGGTTGCATACTTTCTTTGCCTTTGTAGATTCTACAACAAGGGTGGTAAAATTTAAGTTTCCATATGATCTCGTTTTAGAGTGGAAGGGGGAAATTCTATTCCTAGGGGTTGTATCATCTCTTATTTAAAAGCTTGCAGGATTATCTCGAAAGGCTGTTTATAACATATAGTAAGCGTCCTATATTTAGACTCCGAAATTCCTTCCATTGAGTCGGTCCACGTAGTGAGGAAATTTCCGGAGGTCTTCCCCCACGATATTCCTAGTATTCCTCTAGAAAGGGAAATTTTTTGTATCCACTTGTTACTAGATAAAAATCCCATTTCAATTCCTCCTGATCGGATGGCTCTGACCGCATTTAAAAAATTCAAGGCTCTACTCAAAGATTTACTAGATAAAGGTTTTATTAGACCTAGATTTTCTCTGTAAGGTGCTCCGATTTACAACCTCTTGAATGGATAAGAGAGTTAGGAGAAAAATAAAGGAGAAAAAAATGTGGATAGTGGGGATTGAACCCACAACCTCTTGGATAGGTGAGAAAGTTAAGAGATAAAATAAATTAAAAAGAATGATCTTGTGGGGGATTCAACCCACAACCTGCTTGACTTAAACAAAAAAAGAGAGGACAAAAAGAAAGGAAATATTATGGGGTTGAGGGGGATCGAACTAGGGTCTCCTAAATTTGAGAAATGTTATTATCAAGTTTAATATTATATTAAGTGTTGTCCAAGGAATTCGAAATCGAGTTCCCTTGCCCAATTTTGTATTGACACATAAGTCATACGTAAGTAAATATTTAATTACTGCTGCCTGTAAAGATCGGAATCAATATCTTAGCATGTCTACCAAATAAATAAGTCTTGTACCACATAATGTTGTGTAAATATGAATCACTTAGACAAACTATAACTAAAGCCCTGGTTCTTGTATGTATAGACCCATAAGTCTAGCATACGTTTAAAAGTAAGTGAACCTAAGATATATGTAATGAATTGATGAAACCCTAGAGGTCTAAGCACGAGTGTAAAATACACTAAATGTCCAAGTGAATTTAAATATGACGAAATGAACAATGAAATGATGAAATGAACAATGAAATGATAAAACCCTAGAAGGGCTATGTAAGAGTGTGAAACACACCAAATGGCCAAGTGAATTGGCATATGATGAAATTAACAATCACGTAAAAAGAGGTGAGTAACTATGAAGAGAAAATGTTCTAATGATAATAAATGTGGTGACAACATGATATTAGGCTAATGTAAAAGATGAAAACAATCTAAAATGAGCCTAAGTAAATTTTACGAAAATGTAGTCATCTATGAGAGTGTAAATATAATGAAGAGACCAGTCTTTATGAACACTATAATTAATGTATTGAGATTAAGACACTTAATACTAATGATGAGATGAAAAATCATATATTGAGATATTATGTACTAATAGTAGAAGCCAGTTTCCATGATGTATGAATTGAATGTAATGGAACTTTATACAGAGCACTGATAGACTAGCTATGAGAGGTGATGCCTTCTTTCGAGAAGGGCGGAGGTTCACGTAACTCTCATGAGATGAGACTGTTCGGCATTACGGGTTTGGGTCTCCTTATATCTCCTAGTCTTCGAACCTATACTGCCTATATAGGGGTATTGTGGGGTTTAATACCCATGTATGCTAGAATGTTTTGGGTCACTTTGGCCGATGACTCCGCCTCTTTTCGGTGTGTGGTTTCATGACTCTGGATTTCATTATGCTCACATGATCTGTGTCGATTAATGTTCAAGTTCCAAATGAATTATGGAGAACAACCTTAAATGATGCACATAATGAAATAAAACATAACAAAGGTGTTAGGATAGGATAGTCAAACAGTGAGTTATATTCAACTAATGGCATAAGGAAATTCTTGGTCATAACACAACGAACCCAATGAAATCTTAAAATACATCTTAGGTATATATGGTTTTTACATTGGGCCATGAATAAATGAAATGGCGTACGTATGAATAAACGAAGCAGACTCTCTTTTTGCTAAAGCAGACTCCCTAGTTGAGGTCCCATATGTTGAGCCCTCATTTCTGGAATGTCCTAATGTTAAGTCCATGATTCCAATGTCTCATGGCATATGAATGAATGATATGAAAGATGGTATGTTCTATCTGTGATATGATATGTGAAATATTATATGTGTTGTTTGCAAAATGATAAGTTTGATGATGCATGATACACTCTTGGCATGACTTTCCAAATCCAAATTTGGCTGGTCCATTGACTTCCCTAATCAAAATTTGGCAAGTCGACTGACTTGACTTTCCATATATCATGTTGTTAGGAAAAATCTATTCTTTCTTATGCAATTCCTTGTTCTGTGCATGCATATACCTATACTTAGTATAAGTTTGTACTAATTCCATACAAATATCTACTTTTAGGTGCAGGTTCAGGTGAACATTAGATCTTAAAATACGACGTTACAACTATCCAGACGTGGAGCTTTCATCCGGACTTGGTAGGCCCTGATGCTTTCTAGGTTGTCTACTGTTATTATCTAGCTTAGATGTAGGCTTTATGTAATGGATCATGTTCCACTAGTGTTTCTTTCCACTTCTATTTCAGACTTTGTATTGGTGCCATTTTGGAAAAAATACTATTAATGCAATTACGAATTGTTTCTTTCATTTGATTCTCTATATATTAGATGGTTGATTTATGAACGCCTATGATGTTAAGTTCAAAATGTTTATCATGATATAAGAAAATAAAAAGTTTCAAATTTTCTGCTAAAATTAACTTAGATGAAGTAAGAATGAAGTATTAAGGCTTGTATGTGACCTCTCAGTGGTCAAAGATGCCGGTCTAGTCTGGGGTTTAGATTTTGGTTATGACATACTCCCATTGATATTCATAGCTTCTTGAAAAATACTGGTTATTATTGCTGGTTCGTGGAGGGTTTTTCTTCCATTGCTGCCTCACTAATAGGTTTTACTAAGAAGAAGGCCAAGTTTTAATGTATAGAGGCTTGTGAGAAGAGTTTCAAAGAGCTCAAGGATAGACTCACTTCAGCCCCGGTGCTTACATTGCCTAAGTGTGGTGAGTTAATTTGTTCACTGTGATGAATCAAGGGTAGGTTTGGGTTGTGTTCTTATGCAGGGTGGTAAGGTGATAGCATATGCGTCCAGTCAGCTCAATATTCATGAGAATAATTATCCCACTCATGACCTTGAGTTGGCAGCTGTGGTGTTTGAACTGAAGTTGTGGAGGCACTACTTGTATGGAGTGCATGTGGATGTGTTCATAGACAACAAAAGTCTTCCGTACGTGTTCACACAGAGGGAGTTGAATTTACGACAGTGGAGATGGTTTGAGTTGTTTAAGGACTATGACATGAATGTCCACTAACATTAAGGTAAGGCTAATGTTGCATAAAATGCTTGATTATGATGTGCATGAGAAGTACAATCCACGTTGAGGATGAGAAGAAGAAATTACTGAAAGATGTACATAGACTAGCAAGACTGGGTGTTCAGTTGGTTGACTATACTAGTAAGGGTGTTTCATTACATCCTAGTGCTAAATCATCCTTAGTAGTTGAAGTAAAGGAGGTAGCATCTTGATCCTAGGTTGATAGAGATGAAGGACTTACTGATGGTTAAGATGAATGAGTGTTTTGTTGTTGGAGATGACAAAATACTTAGGTACCACGATAGGCTTTGTATTAGATGTGGATGATTTGCGAACAAGGATCATTGCAGAGGCCCATGGTTCCTGGTATTCCATACATCTAGGTTCCACCAATATTGATCATGTTCTTGAACAAATCTATTGGTAGGACGGAATGAAGAAGGATATCACAGATTATGTGGCAAAGTGTCCTAATTGGCACCAGGTTATGGCAAAACATCTTAAGCCTGACGGTCTTACTCAGATTATTGAGGTTCCGACTTTGAAATGGGATGCCATTAATATGGACTTCATGGTTGATCTTCGATGACTAGGAGACATCACGACTCCATATGGGTTATTGTGGACAGTATGACTAAGTATTCCCACTTTATCCAGTGAAATCTACTTGTAGAGTTGAGGATTATGTGAAAATCTATATTGATGATATTTTAAGATGGCATGGGATTCCTTTGTCTATCATATCAGATTGAGAAACTTAGTTCACTTCACAAATCTGGAGATCATTCCCAAAGAGCTTAGGTACGCAGGTGACACTTAATACTACCTTTAATCCTCAGACTAATCGGCATGAAGAGCGCACCATTAAGGCATTGAAGGACATGTTGAGGGCGTGTGTTGTTGACTTTAGGGGTAATTGGGATGACAATCTGCCTTTGATAGAGTTATCCTATATTAATAACACTATCACTCTAGCATTGGGATTACACCGTTTGAGGCATTGTATGGTAGAGGTGTAGGTATCAAGTTGGGTGGTTCGAGGTTGAAGAGTCATCAATTTGGGGTAGAGAGTTCATTCATGAGGCCTTAGAGAAGGTCAGAGTTATTAGGGATAGGTGGGATACCTCATATATTCCGTAGAAGTCTTATGCAGACACTAAAATACGTCCCAGAGAGTTTGATGTTGGTGACCAAGTATATTTCAAGATATTACCTATGAAAGCGGTGATGAGGCTTGGCAGGAAGGGGATGTTGATTCCAAGGTATATTGGTCCATATAAGATCCTACAGTGTGTCGGTGATGTGTCCTATGAGTTGGCATTGCCTGCGGAGCAAGCTCCTGTTCATCCAGTCTTTCATGTCTCCATGTTAAAAAATTGCCTAGGCAATCCAACATTGATTCTACCTGTTGAACGTTTGGGGGTTGATGAAAATATTTCCAATAAGGACGTACCTATTGAGATTTTGGGAAGATTTCTAACATGAAGGTATTTTGTAGGAATCATCTTGTTTAGGGTTCAATATGGGAGGCCAAAGAGGATATGAAATCCCAGTACCCAAATCTTTTAAGCTCTTGAGGTTAGAGACCCTATTCTTAAGTCTTGGTTTTCTTATCTCTCCATTCTTTATTTCTACTGCTTGATTGTGTGTAGTAACTATGTTATGATCTGTTTGGCATTGTGCAAAATAATTAGTAGTGTAATTCGGGGGCGAATGTTCCTAAGGGGCGGGGGATAATGTATCAACCCTAAAAATTTACAAGATAAGTAATGCTTAATGTGTCTAGAATGCCTACTATTAGACCGGTTTCACACGGATTGATGCGTGTAGAGCCAGACGTCTGAACCCTTGCTACGGCCAAAGGAACAAACTTCGGGAGTTAGTTGAGCTACAAAAGGTTGGGTCCACCCATGTAGGGCTATCGAATAAGAAGATGTACTTGAAAAGGGATAATCTTAGGTTTGTAAGGTCTAGGGGTAATGTAACAACCCTAAAAATGTATAAGATAAGTAATGCTAAATGTGTCTAGAATGCCTAAAATAAGAAAAGGTTTGCACAGATTTATGCGCATAGAACCAGGACTCTGAACCCTTGCAACTTCTAAGCAAACTAACTTGAGGAGTTAGTTGAGCTAGTCATGGTTGGTACAAGCCATGTAGGGTTCCCGAATATGAAGATTAACCCGTATGAGTCTTAACAAGACTTGAAAAGGGAATATCTTATGTTTTGAGGGTATAGTGGTAAAAGGTCTTTTACCATTCTAAGGGAAAAATCTTGATTACCATAAATATATATTTAATTATTTAATTAATCATGTGGAGGGGTATTTTTGGGAGAGAGTGCCGAAAATGGGCTCTAAGAGTAAAGTCTTGCGCCACCCGGGTTCGAACCTAGGTTAAAGCAATGAATTAAATTGTTTATATTTAAGTGGGTAAATTAATATAATTAATTAATATTATTTTATAAATGGCTGATTAAAAAATGTTAAATCATATTTTTAGTTATTAATTATTAATTATTAATTATTAAAATAAATTGACTATGTCTTGCCAACTATCATAGTTTTAAAAGGAACTATCTCACACAAACTCTCTCACACACCTAAACCTCTCTCTCTCTCTCTCTCTCTCTCTCTCTCTCTTTCTTTCTCTCTCTTTTCCATTTGGATTTCATTGCTACAAAAGCAGAAAAAAACATTAGAAAACAATCAAAAGTTTTCCACGCTTAAAGAACTTATAAAAAAAAATATACAAACAACCAAGCTAACTTAAGAAACGAAAATTTTAAATCATCTTCTCGACAAGATCGTGTTGAAGGTTTAGTGGAAGATTTGGGTAGTACTTTGAAGGTGTAAAAATCTACAACCAAGTATGGATTTTCTATCATGGAATCCTTTCTCCAAGATAAATTTCTTCCTCGAAAATTCAAAGAATAAAATTTGGGTTGTCCCCTTTATTGTCAAATTCCTTGTCCCTAGTCTCCTTCCCATTTCATTCTAAATTAGTATAGAAATCATTTTTATGTTATGATTGTTTGTAGATAAGTTTGAAATTTGATGTTCTTTGTGATTTTGAGTTGGGAAATAACAATCATGTTCAATGATGCAAATCGAAAATGATGTGATATAATGTGTTAATGTTTGTTGTTGTTTTCCATTTTGAAGTCTTAAAATTATTTATTTGAATATTGGAATTACTGTGCATAAGGTGTGTAAATTATGATGTTTAAATGAAGTTTAAGGTGGCTGATCTTAAGTGAAAAAATCTAAGCTACAACAACAATGAATCTACACCTAAACACGCGTTAAACAAATTGTAAAAATACCACAAAACGAACGCATGAATTTTGATAAATAAAGGCTAGAAAAATTAATAAAATTTCCGGCACTTGGTGAAGGAATTTTCGGCCAGAATACTTGATGTTTTAGATTTTTAAAAATAAATTTAAATCATGTGAGGTCAGTGGGGATTGAACCCAAGACCTTATAACATGAAAGCTAAAAAAAAAAGAGTTGTGGGATTCGAACCCACAACCACTCGGCCAAATAAGGGAGTAAAATCTAACTTTTAAATAAAATAAAATAATGGGAGGAGTGTAATACGACCCCCCCCCCCCCACTCTTGGATTAAGGACTAGACAAGGAGAAATTTTTTTAAAAAAATATGTATAATAATAATGCGAGGAGTGGGATTCGAACCCACCTCCTCTCGGCCAACAAGGGAAAAACATAGGAAAAAGAGAAATAAATGATTGTTGCTATGGGGGTACGATCCCGGATCCCCTTATACTTAAAATGCCTAAGGTGAGGGAAGGAAAAAAAAAGGAAAAATAATGCTAGTGAGGGGATTCGAAATCAGGTTCCCCAAGCCGAAACGTAAATCCAAAATTAGGTGAAAGAGAATTAAGTAAGTGTTGTACAAGGGATTCGAAGTTGGGTTACCTTACCCAATTCCATATTGACATATAAGTCATACATAAGTAAATACTTAATGAATGTTGCCTCTAAAGATCAAACTCCATACCTTGGCATATCTACAAGATGCATAAGTCTTGTACCACATAATCTTTGGTAAACATGAATCACTTAAAAAAACTATGAATGAAGTCTCATGCCTTGTATGTGTTCACTCATAAGTCTAGCATAACTTTAAAAGTAAGTGAACCTATGATGTTTGTGATTATATGATGTAAAACCTTTAAGGGGTTAACTAAGAGTGTGAAATACACTATATGGCCAAGTGCATTGGCATTAGATGAGATGAACATTCAATAAAGGGGTGTGTAATTATGAAGAGTAAATATGTTAAAGTTAATGAATATGTTACAACATTATAAGAGGCTAATGTGAAAGATGAGAGCAATATCAAATGATCGTAAGTAAATGTACAAAAATGTACTCACCTATGAGAGTTTAAAGTTAATGAAGAGACCAATCTTTATAAACACTATAATTAAAGTATTGAAATTAATGCATACTAAATACTAATAATGAGATGAGAAATCATCTAATGAGTAATGATGTCCTTATGCTAGAAGAAAGCTTCCATGATATATGAGTTTAATATAACGAATCTTTACACCGAGCACTGATAGGCTAGCTATGAACGGTGGTGCCTTCTTTTTGAAAGGACATAGGTCCATGTAACTATCATGAGAGATTAATGTTCGGCATGTCGTGTATGGGTCTTATTATATCTCCTAGTCTTCAAACCTATACTGCCAATATAGGGATCTAGGTGGGTTTAATTCCCATGTACGCTAGCATTTCTTGTGTAACTTTGCCAATGATTTCACCTCTTTTCGGTGTGGGGGAGACACAAGATTTTATAATTCTCTCATGATCTATGTCAGTTTAAGTAAATGTTCCAAATGAATGAATGAGGAAAGCCTCAAATGATGCACATAGTGAAATGAATGATACCAAAGATGTAAGGATAGGATAATAAAGAGGTGAGCTACACTTATGTAATGACGCTAGGTTATTCTTGGTCATTGTACAACAAACCCTAAGAGATTCTTTAACTATATCCTAAGTTTGACTGTTTATTGCACTAGTATATGAAAGAATGAAAATTGAAGTACATGTGAATAAATGAAGCAGACTGTGTGTTTGGTAATGAAGGCTCCCTAGTTGAGGTCCCATATGTTAAACTCTCATTTTGGGAAGTCCTAATGTCAAGTCCATGATCCCAATGTCTTATGTAATATGAAAGAATGATATGAACTACGTGATATGATATTTGAAATATGTTATGTGATGTTCCCAAAATAATATGTTTGGTGATGCATGTTACACTCATGACATGACTTTCCAAATCCAAATTTGACAGTTCCATTGACTTTGCTAATCCATATTTGGCAAGTCCACTGACTTGACTTTACCTTAATAATGTTGTTAGGAATGATCTATTATTTTTCATGCATGTCCTCGGTGTGTGCTTGCATATACCCATACTTAGTCCAAGTGTGTACTGATTTCATACAATTATCTATTTTTAGGTGCAGGCACGAGTGTACGTTAGATCATACTGTACAACATTAAAGCTATCCGGACGTGGATCTTTACTCTAGACTTGGAAGGACCTTATACATTTGAGGCTGTCTACTGTTATTATATAGATTAGATGTAGGCTTTATCAAGTGGAACATGTTCCATTTGTTTTTAATTTCCCACATCATTTTAGATTTTGTATTTGTGCCTTTTTGGCAAGTACACAATTCATGCAACTATGAACTATTTCTTTCATTTGATGATCTTAATGTTGGATGGATGATTGTGAACATTTATGAGTTTAAGTAGAATGTCTTATACGAATGTTAAATAACAAAAATCACAAATTTTCCACAAAAATTAACCTCGAAAAAGTAAAGATGACACATGTAGGCTTGTCTTCGACCTCTGATAGGTCAACGACGTCGGTCTCGTCTTGGTTTTAGATTCCAGTCGTGCCAAAGTTGGAATCAGAGCACAAGGTTTTCCTAGGATAATCAGTATACATCAACCACATTCAGTAGTTTCTATGTCATGGTAGAGAAGTGCACCACTATCCTAAATTAGAGACTGCATGATGCATAGGAAAATTTCCCTTCTACTGATATTATCGTGCAGTCTGATTTCTTTGTGTTATGAGTGTGTCTAACATCAAAACTTTTTGTTTTCAATGAATGAATACCAGGAGAAACATTGGTCAGAGGAGAGGACGATCAGCTGCTGGGAACAATCAGGTTCCACCCTAGGCTCCAGCTTAAGTAGTGGCTATGACAGTTAACCTAGTTGTGTTAACTGATGCGGAGGTGAGGGCTTCTGTTGCCAAGATGGCACAGTCCACCACTATGCATGCCCAGGCCATGATTGTCCAGGTCAACCTGCAGAATGTTGAGAGGAAGAACCCACTAGTGTGTAGCATGGTTGACAGGCTGCGAGACATCACGAGGATAAATCCTTCTATTATTAAAGGTCCAAAATTTCAGAGGATCCCAAGGAGTTTGTGGACGAGGTTGAAATAATTTTTGTGTCCATGGGGGCCACAAATACTGAAAAGGATAAGAAGTCTTATTATCACCTCGAGGACGTTGCACAAACATGGTGCAAGATGTAGAAAGATAACCGCACGTTGGGCGGAGATCCGGTAACTTGGGAGCTGTTTAAGACAACTGTTAAGGAGATATTCTTCCCAGGGATATTAGAGAAGCTAAGATTGAGTAATTTATCAACATGAAGCAAGAATCGATGACAATCAGGAGTATTCACTGAAGTTCCCTAATTTGTCTAAGTATGCAACTTCCCTTGTGTCTATCATCTGGGATGAGATGAGCAGGTTTGTACCAGGGATCACCGGAGATTAGAAGAGGAGTGTCGGTTTGAGATGCTCCACGATAACATGGACCTCTCCAGGTTGATGGGGCATTACTAGAAGGTAGAGGACAATCGAAAGAGGAGGGGCTTTTGTGATGTTATGAGGCCTAAGCCTTCTGATCAAGAAGGTCGTACGAATGGAGGAAACATGAAAATCTTTTGTGTTCGTGAACAACCCAGCACCTAGAGGAGGCAGACCCAAGCCCAAGAAGGGTAATGGAGGTGATGTGCAGCGTCCCACAAAGGAAAGTACTATGTGTGGCCGTGCTCACAACTGAGAGTGCAGTCAGGGCACTAATGCCTACATTGGATGCGGTAAGAGTGGACACATGGTCATGGACTGCTCACAGAACAGGGTCCAGGTTTGAGGTAATGCTTAGCCAAGGCCTAGTCCAAAGGGTACAGAACAGCCGATCCTCCTAAGAGGAACAAGTTATAAGCTTTAAAGGGCTGTGAGAAATAGGAGAAGTTTGCTGATATGGTCAAAAGTATGCTGCAAGTATTCTCAACTTGTGTTTATGCTTTACTTAATCTAGGGTCTACGCTTTTCATTGTAACTCATTGGTTTCTATCAATTTTGAAATATTACCCTATGTTCTTCATGATCCTATGGTGGTTAATACAACATTAGGAGAAAATATAAGGAAAGATATGGTATACAAGGATTTCCTAAAAGGTGTATACGATAAGACTATGGGTGCGGACTTGGTTTAATTATCTATGCATGATTTTGATGTTATTCTTGGCAAGTAATAGATTCATAGTTGTTATGCTGGTATGGATTATCGTAGTAGGGTTGTGAGGTTTCATTTCCCTAATGAAAGAGAGCTAGTTTGGGAGGGGTACAATTCCAGTCATCCAAATCCCTTGATTTTGAACCTTAAGCCTAATAAAATTATGTCCAAGGGTGTATTGTGTCATATTGTGAGTGTTAATGATTTAGATGATGACATTCCTTCCATAGACTCAGTTGTGAGTGCGTTCAAGATGTATTTTATGATGATTTGCCTAGAGTTCCTCCCCTAAGAAAGATTGACTTTGGTATCAACATAGAACGCGGTACTATCCAATTTCAGTTTCTTCCGTACATAATGGATCTAGCTAAATTCAACGAGTTGAAGCGTCAATTAAAAGATCTCACTGATAAGGGTTTCATTCAGCCAAGCATATCCCCATGGGGCACTCTAGTTTTGTTTGTGAAAAAGAAAGATGGAACCCTTATAATGTGTATCGATTACCGGCAGCTCAACAAGGTCACAATAAAGAATAAGTCTCCACTCCCAAGAATAGATGAATTTTTTTACGAACTCCAAGGGTCTAGTTTCTTTTCGAACATTGAACTTCGTTCAGGTTACCATCAATTTAGAGTTAGGGATGAAGATATCCCAATCAAAGCCTTTTGTACACATTATGGTAACTATGAGTTCCTAGTTATGTCATTTGGTTTCACTAATACACCCGTTCCATTTTTGGACCTCATGAACAAAGTTTTTCATGAATACTTGATTCCTTCATTATAGTGGTCGTTAATGACATTCTCATAAGTTCTACGACCAAGGAAGAGCTTGAACAACACTTGAGACTAACCTTGCAGGTACTTAGACAACATCAATTGTATGCCATATTCAGTAAATGAGTATTCGGGCTCAGATTAGTAACCTTCCTGGGTCATGTAGTGTCTGATAAAGGTGTGGAGGTAGATCCTAGGAAGACTCAGGCTGTTAAGAAGTGGCCAAAAGCTCTCACTCCCATATATTTCCGTAGCTCCTTTTGATAAGCTACTTACTATCGCAGGTTCGTGGAGGGTTTTTCTTCCATCGCTACCCCACTCTCCTCCTGGACGAAGAAGAAAGTCAATGTGTTATTGGGAAAATACTTGTGAACAGAGGTTCAAAGATCTCCAGAACAGACTCATTCAAGCCCCGGTAATTACCTTGCCTAAGTGTGGTGAGAATTACACCATATATTTAGATGCATCTAGGGTTTATTTGGGTTGTGTTCATATATAGGGTGGTAAGGTGATAGCTTATGGGTCCAGATAGCTCATGGCATATGAGAAAAACTATCCAACTCATGACTTAGAGTTTGCAACGGTGGCGTTTGCACTAATGATGTGGAGGGCGCACCTGTATGAAGTACATTTGGATGTGTTCACATAGTCTCAAGTTTGTGTTTACGAAAAGGGAGTTAAATCTACATCAACGGACATGATTGGAGCTGTTGAAAGACTATGACATGAAAGTCCACTACCATCTAGGTAAGGCTAATATTTTAGCTGATGCCTCTAACAGGATGAGTATTGGGAGTACAACCCACGTTGAGGATGAGAAGCAGGAGTTTGTGAAAGATGTAAACAGATTGGCTAGAATGGATGTGCGGTTGGTTGATTCTACTTGTTGGGGCGTGTCGGTCCATCCTATTTATGAATCATCCTAGGTAGTTGAATTCAAGAAGGGCAGCATCTTGATCCTGTGTTGATGGAGCTGAAGGACTCAATATTGACAAAGATGAATAAGTCTCTTACCTTGGGAGGTGACAGATACTTAGGTACCAGGACGAGCTGTGTATACAAGATGTGGAAGATTTACGGACCAGGATTGTTGAAGAGTCCCATGGTTCCAGACATTCCATATATCTAGGTTCCACAAAGATGTATCATGATATTAAGAAGATCTATTGGTGGAATGGACTAAAGAAGGACATTGCTGATTATGTGGCTAAGTGTCTTAATTTTCAGCAAGTTAAGGCAGAGCATCTTAAGCCATGCGGTCTAACTCAGATTATTGAGGTTCTGACTTTGAAGTGGGAGGCCATTAATATGGACTTCGTGGTTGGTATTCCTAAGACTAGGATGCACCATAACTCCATATGAGTTATTGTGGACAGAATGACTAAGTCTGACCACTTTATCCCTTTGAAGTCTAATTACAGACCCGAGGACTATGCGAGACTCTACATTGATGAGATTGTGATATGGAATGAGATTCCTTTGTCCATCATTTAAGATATAGGAGATTGGTTCAGTTCACATTTCTGGAGATCTTTCATGAAGTGTTTAGGCACGCATGTGATGTTTAGTACTGCCTTTCACCGTTAGACCGATCGGCAGGCTGAGCGCACCATTCAACATTAGAGGACATGTTGAGGGCGTGCGTGATTGACTTCAGAGGTAGTTGGGACGACCATTTTCCTTTGATAGAGTTCTCGTATAATAACAGCTATCACTCCAGTATTTGGATGGCACCGTTTGAGCAACTGTATGGTAGTATGTGTAGGTATCCAATTGGGTAGTTCGAGGTTGTAAATTTATTCATTTTGGGTCCAGATATCATTCACGAGGCCTTGGAGAAAGTCAAAGTTATTAGAGACAGGTTGGCTACTACTTAAAGTCGGCAGAACTCATATGCGGATCACATGGAGCGGCCCCTAGAGTTTGATGTTGGTGACGTTGTCTCTTTAAAGATATCACCTCTAAAAGGGGTGATGAGGTTTGGCAGGAAGGGAAAGTTGAGTCCGAGGTATGTTGGGCCATATGAGGTCCTACATCGTGTGGTTATGGTTACCTATGAGTTTGCATTGCCTGCGGAGCTAACTTTTGTTCATCCAGTCTTTCATGTGTTCATGTAGAAGAAGTGCCTGGGTGATCCAACATCGATTCTACCTTTTGAAGGTTTGGGGGGTGATGAAGATTTGTCCTATTAGGAGACACCTGTTGAGATTCTAGACAGACAGGTGAAGCGGCTGAGAAACAACGAGGTTGCCATAGTGAAGGTACTGTGGAGGAACAATCCTGTTGAGGGTGCTACGTGGGAGGCCGAGGCCGATATGGGATCCCACTATCCCTATCTGTTCATCTCTTGATTTTGTGTAGTAATCATGTCATGATTTGTTTTGCAATACGCAAAATAATTAATACTGTCATTTGGGGATGAATATTCCTAAGGGGGGGGGCATAATGTAACAACCCTAAAATTGTATAAGATAAGCATTTGTCTAGAATACCTATGATTAAACTAGGTTCACACAGATTGATGCGCATAGAGCCAGGCCTCTGAACCCTTGCATCAAAGCAAACTAACTTGGGTAGTTAAATGACCTAGGAATTGTTGGGTCCAGCAATGTAGGACTCACGAATATCAAGATTAGCCCGGATGAGACTTTAATGGACTTAAAAAGGGGGAAATATTAATTTTGGGACGGTCTAGGGGTTAAATAGTCCTTCACAAGGCTAAGGATAGTATAGTAATCACCCTAAATATATATTTAATTATTCAATTAATAAGGTGGAGAGGTATTTTGGGGAGAGAGTGTCGAAGATGGGCTATAAGAGTAAAGTCTTGCTCCACCCGGGTTAGAACCTAGGTGAAAGCAATGAATTAAATTGTTTTTATTTAAGCGGTAAAGTAGTATAATTAATTAATATTATTTAATTAATGGATGATTCAATAAAAGGGGAAATAAGATTTTTATTTTTTAATTATTGATTATTAAATTAAATTGACTAAGTCTTGCAAACTATCCTTGTTTTAAGGGGCACTATCTCACACAAACTCTCTCACACACCTAAACCTCTCTCTTTCTCTCTGTTGTCCATTTTGTGTTCTTTGCTTCAAAAACAAAAAACATTAGACTACAATCAAAAGTTCTCTACAATCAAAGAACTTACACAAAAAATATATACAAACCAGCAAGCTAACTTAAGAAACGAAAATTTTACATCATCTTCTCGATGGGATCGTGTTAAAGGTTTAGTTGAGGATTTCGGTAGCACTTTGAAGTTGAGTAAAGATACTACCAGGTATGGTTTTTCTTTTTTGGAATCCTTTCTCCAATTATAATTACTCTGTAAAAAATTCAACTATGAAACTAGGGTTGTCCCCTTTATTGTTGAATTCCTTGTCCCTAGTCTCCTTCTGATTTCAATCTAAATTAGGTTAGAAATCATGTTTATGGTATTATTTCTGGTATATAAGTGTGAAATATGATGTTCTTTGTGATTTTGTGTTTGGAAATAGCAAGCATGTTCAGTGATGTCAACCAAAAATGATGTGGTGCAAGGTGTAAAATTTTCTTTTGTTGTTCTCCCTTTTGAAGTCTTAAAATGAAATATTTGATTATTGGAATTATTGTGCATAAGGTGTGTAAATTGTGAGTTTATATGAAGTGTAAGGTGGCTGATATTTAGTGGAAAAATCTAAGCTAAAACAAAAATGAGTCTACGCCTAAAAACTCGTTAAACAAATTGTGAGAATACCACAAAATGAACATATGGATGTTGTTAAATAAAGGATAGAAAATTTAATAAAATTCCCAGCACTTGTTGATGGAGTTTTCATCCAGAATACTAGAAGTTTGATAAGTTTAAAAATAAATTTAAAATATGTGAGGTCTGTGGGGATTGAACACAAGACCCCACTACATGACAACATAAAAAAATGACAACACTTTTTGATGGAGTTCTCATCAAGAATAATAGAAGTTTGATAAGTTTAAAAATAAATTTAAAACATGTGAGGTCTGTGGGGTTTGAACACAAGACCTCACTACATGACAATTTAAAAAAATGACAACACTTTTTCATGGAGTTTTCATCCAGAATACTAGAAGTTTCATAAGTTTAAAAACAAATTTAAAACACGTGAGGTCTGTGGGGATTTAATAGAAGACCTCACTACATGAAAACATAACAAAATGAGAGATGTGGGATTCTAACCCACAACCTCTCGGCCTAACAAGAGAGTAAAAGGGAAATTTTTAATTAATAAAAATACTGGGAGGATGGGGATTCAAGCCTACCATCTCTTGGCTGAAGGAGGAGACAAGGAGAGAAATTAAAACAAATATATATAATAATAATGAGAGTAGTGAGATTAGAACCTGGGTTCCCCAAGCCAAATTGTATATCAAAAATACGGTGAAACAAAATTGATTAAGTGGTGTCCAAGGGATTCGAGGTCGGGTTCCCTTGACCAATTCCCTATTGACTTGTAAGTCATAAGTAGGTAAATACTTAACGAATGCTGCCTCTAAAGATCAAAATGAATATATTGGCATATCTATAAGATGCTATGTCTTGTACTACATAATCTAGGGTAAACATGAATCACTTAGACAAACTATGAATGAAGCCTCATGGCTTGTATGTGTTGACTAATAAGTCTAACATAAGTTTAAAAGTAACTGAACCTAAGATATATGTGATGAAATGATGTAAAACCAAGAAGGGGATAATTAAGAGTGTTAATCACACTAAATGGTCAACTGCATTGGCATATGATGAAATGAACATTCATATAAACGGGTTGAGTAAATATGAAGTGTAAATGTGCTAATGTTAATGAATGTGGTGACAACATGATAAGAGGCTAATGTGAAAGATAAGGGCAAATCATAAATGATGTGAAGTAGATGTTACCAAAACTTACTTTCCTATGAGAGTGTAATGTTAATGAAGAGACCATTCTCTATGAAAACTCTAATGAAACTATTTAAGTTAATGCATACATAATACTAATAATGAGATGAGAAATCATCTAATGAGCTATGATGTCCTCAGGCTAGAATCCAACTTCCATGATGTATGAGTTGAATCTAATGGAACTTTATACTGAGCACCGATAGACTATCTTTGAGCGTTGATGTCTTCTTTCGAAAAGGGCTGAGGTTCACGTACCTCTCATTAGATGAGACTTTCCGGCATGCCGGGTATGGGTCTCCTTATAACTACTAGTCTTTGAACCTATACTACCAATATATGGATCTAGTGGGGTTCAATTCCCATCTACGCTAGCATGTCTAGAGTCACTTTGGCCAATGATTTCACCTCTTTTCGGTCTGGGGGAGACACTGGATTTCATGATGATCACATGATCTATGTCGGTTAAAGTTAATGTTCCAAAATAATGAATGAGGCCAGCTTCAAATGATGCACATAATGAAATGAACGATACCAAAGGTGTAAGGATAGGATAATGAAGAGGTGAGCTACACTTAAGTAATGCTCTAGTTAATTCTTGGTCACTGCACAACAAAACCTATGAGAGTCTTAAAATACATCCTAGGAATGAAAAATGAAGTACATATGAATGAATGAAGCAGACTCTGTCTTTTCTAAAGAAGTCTCCCTAGTTGAGGTCTCATATGTTGAGCCCTCATTTTGGGATGTCCTAACGACAAGTCCATGATCCCAGGTCTCATGGAATATTAAAGAATGATACACTACGTGATATGATATATGAAATGTATTATGTGCTGTTTGGAAAATGATAAGTTTCATGATGCATGTTACACTCCTGGAAGACTTTCCAAATCCAAATTCAGTAGTTCCATTGATTTTCCTAATAAAAATTTGGCAAGTACACTGAGTTGACTTTCCATAAATCATGTTGTTAGGAAAGAGCTATTCTTTCTTATGCATGTCCTTGGTGTGTGCTTGAATATACAATACTTAGTAAAAGTTTGTAATTTTTCCATACAATTATCTATTTTTAGGTGCAGGCACAGGTAGACGTTAGATCGTACGCTATAACGTTTCAACTATCCGGATGTGGAGCTTTCATTCGGACATTGTAGGCCCTAATATTTTCTAGGTTGTCTACTATTATTATCTACCTTAGATGTAGGCGTTAGTAAGTGGAGCATGTTCCACAAGTGTTGCATATCCCACTTCATTATAGATTTTGTATTGGTGCCGTTTTAGAAAGTACAAATTTAATGCAGCTATGAACTATTTCTTTCATTTGATGATTTTAATGTTAGATGACTTATTATGAACATTTATGAGTTTAATTATAATGTCTTATACGAATGTTAAATAACAAAAAGTTCAAATTTTCTACAAAAATCAACCTAGATGAAGTAAAAATGTTGTATGTAGGTTTGTCTGCGACCTCTGAGAGGTCAACGGCGTCGATCTCGTCTGCGTCAAGATTACGGTCGTGAGAGGTAAAATTGTCTTTCTCAAAGCTAAGGATAGTATCGTAATTACCTTACATATATAATTTAGCATTTAATTAATAAAGTGGAGAGGTATTTTGGGGAGAGAGGCCAAAATTGGCCCTTGAGTTCGAACCTAGGTGGAAGGAATTAATTTAAGTTTTTAAATGAATGAAATTAATTTGTATTTATTATTTATCAGCTAATTTAAAATAAAAGGAAAACTTATTTTTAATAATTAAATAAAACATTATTTGACTAGTCCTAAACTAGACTCCTATGCCTAAGAAAACTCTTCTCTCCCACGCTCGTCTCTCTCTCTCACGTCTTCATCACTCTCATTCATGATCTCTCTCTTCCAAAGTAACTTTCAAGAACAGAAAAATAGACCAAGTTCTTCACACTTGGAGAACACACACGAAATCACAAGAAAACAAACGTTAATCACACGTTACGCAAACGGAGGTTGTCCGTCGAGTGGTGTTGACATTGAGGGGACTTGGACGTGTTCTTGGGTGAAGGTTTTGGGAAGAAAGTTGTAGGTTTAACATCAAAAAGGTATGGTTTCTCTTATCTCTTTGTTCCTTTACGAAGATACCCCTAAGGTTCAGACGAATCTAATCAAAAACTAGGGTTGTTCCCTGTTGCATGTCCATGTCACTAGCTCCTATTGAATAATGGGTAAGTTAAGTTTTCTGGTAGAAAACTAAGGATGTAACATATTTTCTTGATGATTATGTGATTATATGTATGTTCAGAATTATGTGACTTATGTTGATGCTTTTACAAAATTATATGAACCGTTTCTATGTGCCTTGGATTAAGGCCTTAAAAATGTGATATTGTGGTTGTATTTCATAAACAAATGATTACGTAATTCGTGATGTTCATATGAGTTGAAATGTGACTGATTTGAATGATAATCTCTTGGCTAAACGAATCCATGAAAGTTGCACCTAAGAACGTATAAAATGATCTACGAATTACCCTATGAATTCACGTATAAATGTTGAATGTAGTGAGCTTAAAAAAGATAAAAAATTTCCAGAAAATTACAAGTTAGTTTCGGCGAAACATAGATGATGAAATCTGAAATTTTAAATGAGTATAATTTAGGTTAGGTCATTAGGAATCAAACCGGCGACTTCACCCGTTAAAAGCACTAAAAAGGTTAATAAGGAAATGGGGCAGAGGCGGGTTAGAACATTGGTACTCCTAGCTGGAAATTAATATATGAAATTATGAATTGAGAGGAGTGGAATTCAAACCCACAACCTCTCAATAAGAATTTAAGAAAAAAAATAAAAAAAAATAAATGTGAGGCATGAGAATCAAACCCACGACCTCAAGGTAGTAGAGAGGGTAAAAGAAAATGAAAATATAGAAATGTAATGCGTGAATCGAACCCACGACGTCAAGGCAGCGAAAGAGAGTTAAGAAAAATTGAAAATAAAAGAAATATGAGGCGTGAGAATTGAACCCATACCCTCTAAGAAGTAGAGGCGAACTAAAAGAAAAATAAAGAGAGATTGTGGGGGTTTGATCCCACAACGTCATGGTCAACACGAGATAGTCAAGAAAAATAAAAAAATAAAAGGGGTTGTGGGGGTTCGTACCCACAACCCCTTGGCCAAGAAAGAGAATTTTTAAAGGATAGAAATAAAAAGGAAATGTTGATGTTGGGGCTCGATCTATGGTCCCAATTTCATGTGGACTGAAATAAAAAAAAACAAAAAATGTGAAGTGTTGTACAAGGAATTTGTAATCGGGTTCCCTTGACCAAATTCCTTATTGATACATAAGTTATATGTGAATTTAATATTAAAGAATAACACTGCCTATGTAGATCAAAATCGATATCTTTGCATACATAGAAGATGCATAAGTCTTGTACCATATAATCTTCGGAAGATATCAATCAGTTAAACAAACAATGAATGAAGCCTCATGTCTTGTTTTATAGACCCATAAGTCTAGCATATGTTTAAAAATAAGTGAACCTAAGATGTATGTAATGAAATTATGTAACCTATAAGGGATAAGTAAGAGTGTAAAACACACTAAATGTTAAAGTGCATTGGCACATGATAAAATGAACAATGAAATGATGAAATGAACAATTAAATGATAAGATGAAAAATAACTAACGAAATGACCAATGAAATAATGAAACCCTAGAAGGTTTAAGTAAGAGAGTGAAACGCAGTAAATGGCAATGCATATGATGAAACGAACAGTCACGTAAAATAGGGTGAGTAATTATAAAAAGAAAGTTTGCTAATTTTAATGAATGTGGCGACAACTTGATGTGAGGCTAATGTAAAATATGAGACAAATCTCCAATTAGCCTAAGTAAATGTTACAAAAATGTACTCACCTATGAGAGTGTAAACTTAATGAAGAGACTAGTCGCTACGAACACTCTAATGAAAGTATTGAGATTAACACATTGAATACTAATGATGAGATGACAAATAATCTATTGAGCTATGATGTCCTCATACTAGAGGCCAACTTCCATGTCGTATGATTTGAATGTTATGGAACTTTATACAGAGCACATATAGACTAGATATAAGCGGTGATGCCTTCTTTCAAAAAAGGCAAAGGTTTAGTTAACTATCATTAGATGAGATTGTCCGGCATGCTGGGTATTGGTCTCCTTATATCTCTTAGTCTTCCAACGTATGCTGCCAATATAGGGATCTCGCGGTGTTCAATTCCCATGTATGCTAGCATGTTATGGGTCACTTTGGCCGGTGATTCAACCTCTTTTAGGTGTGGGGGATATACTGGAGTTCATGATGCTCACATGATCTATGTAGGTTAAAGTTAAAGGTCTCTTGAGTGAATGAGGCCAGCCTCATATGATCCACACAATGAAATGAATGGTACCAAAGGTGTTAGGATAGGATAATAAAAAGGTTATCTAGACTGTAGTAATGATACTAGGTCATTCTTAATCATTGCACAGCGAACCCGATGAATGTCTTAAACTACATCCTAGGTATAGTTGGTATTTACACTAGCCTATGAATGATATGAAATAATGTACGTAACACTGAATGAAGCCGACTCGGTGTTCTAAAGAAGGCTATCTAGTTGAGGTCATATATGTTGAGCCCTCATTTTTTGGAAGTCTTGATGTCAAGTCCATGATACCAAGGTCTCATGGCATATTAAGGAATGAGATGAAAAATTTTATGTGCTATATGCAATATTTTATGTGTTATGTGAAAGATGTATTGTGTTTTGTGCAATATGATAAGTATTATTATGAATGTTTTTCTTATGACATAACTTTCCTAATCCATATTTGGAAAGCTCACTAATTTCGTAATCCCAATTTGGCAAGTCAACTTACTTGACTTTCCATATTCATGTTGTTAGAAAAGATCTATTATTACTCATTCATGTCCTTGGTGTGTGCTTGCATATACCCATACTTAGTACAAGTATGTACTAAACCTATACAACTCTACAATTTTAGGTGCAGGCGCAGGTGGACTCTGGAGCTACAGGTTGACGCTGAAACTATCCGAATGTGGAGCATTCATCTGGAAGTGGTAGGCTCTTCTGCTTTCGCGGATTCTTGCCCATTATATTCTATCTTAGGTATAGGATAGAGATAGTGGAGTATGTTCCACTAGCGTTTCTTTACACTTTTGTTCAGACATTATATCGGTGCAATTTTTGCAAGTATAGATTTAATGCTACATTAAAGTATTTCTTTCATTGGATGATCTTAATGTTAAATGGTTGATGGGGAACAATTATGAATCTAATAGAATGCTTAGTATGTATGATAAGAAAAAAATGTTTCAAATATTCTGCTAAAATTAACCTAGATGAAGTAAGAATGATGTTAGTAGGCTTGTTTGTGACTTCTCAGAGATCACCAATGCCGGTCTCGTCTGGGGTCTAGACTCCGATGGTAACAGGTGGTTATATTTTTCAAAAAAGGGAAGTTTAGTCCTCGTCAAATGGGTCTCTATACAATCTTGCAACGGGTTTTTAAGGTTGCTTATAAATTCAAACTACAAAGTGAATTAGCTTAAGTTATTCCCGATTTTCATGTTTCTATTCTTATGAAGTATATCAGTGATCCCAAGTCTATTCTTCCTATTAATTTTCTTGGTGTAAAGGATAAACTCTGCAATGATGAGGTTTCGGTTCAAATCCTTGATAGGAAAGTATGAAATTTAAGGAACAAGGAGGTAGCTACAATAAAGATATTATGGATGAATCACCTAGTTGAGGGTGCGACATGGGAGGCCGAGGCTGACATGAAGTCCAGTTACCCTCCTATATTTAATGTAAAGGTTTGTTCTTAGTATCAACATACTTTGTTTTTAGTGCTTATGTTTGCATAAATGATGTTTTTTGCTTTTCTTGAGCGGAAAGTCTATAGGAGACAATCTATGGGTATGGTATTTTTTGTTCTTTGTACCCTATATCAATATGATTGAATTATGATAACTTCTATTAGGAATCTAGATGTCATAAGTTAAGGATTTAATAGCATCATAGGACTGTTGTAATGTATGAGAATGTGCTTGTTCCTACATTCATTGTTGTTCTTTTCGTCAAATCTATAGGCACTCCTAATAATTTTTATTAGATATGGTATAGCTGATTCCTTTGTATTCCATTTTGGGCGTTGCTTTCATGAGAAGCATATGAGTAACATCTCTTTAACATCTTTGGGTAACACTTACATTTTGTTTAATGTGTAATACATTGCAAAAAACAAAGAATCATGTTACCTTGTTGAAGTTGGGAAAAATGAAGCATACACGGGATTTTAATGAGTTTGAATATAGTAGTTTTAAAATTTCATGGGAGTTGGGATTTTATACAATATTCTAATATGTTGAAAATGTTAGACAACACCGACATTTGCATTAGTGCACCCTAAGGAAAATAAACTGTAAAATGACATTAGTTTAACATTTGAAGGCTTTATATGTTTACTAAACCATATAAAGTTAAATATTAAAAACTCTTGTTTGATGGATTTATATTCTTCCATATTGTAACCCATTGTGTAACTATATATATTGTTTTTTTTTGCGTATGCATATTTTGACCTAATTTTTGCTAAACAAAGAATTCTTATAAACTATTATAGGTTTTACTACGAGAAAATTAACATAATGCAGACAGAAAAATCAAGGTACCAGTGATCTGTTAACAATAAAATGACTATATTTTAATCTTTGAATAACGATACACAGCTCTGTAGTTTTTATTATGCATATATGATAAATAAAAGTGGTAACAAGGTACTCAAAACTTGAAACTCATTTTTAATAGGATCATATCATAACCTATGATTCTGATCCTGATGATTCGAAACATGAACTCACTATGATTTAATGATTTTTTCTGAAAGACTGAATATTAAATCTTCTTCTAGGTATTTAAATATCTCATCGAAGGATTTGATGGATTTAGAAATGTATAGCAAATAGTTTAATGCTAGGGTTGTATCATTCCTACATTTTATTTACTCTTATGGAGATCATCAAGGATATAATATTTAATGTCAACGTGCAAAATGTTGTAAAATACGTTGGACTAAAAGGAATGTAGTGTGTGATCATCTAATATGCTATGTATTTGTTAAAGATTATATTAAAGGGATTAATCACGGGGAATGAGATATAGATTTGAATGTGGATGATGATATGGATTACTCACGTGACGATATTGATGGGTTGATGAATGATCAATTTAGAAATATTTCACAGGGTAATGGAATTTATGATGGTCCAAACTTAGATGCCAAAAAATGCTATAACTTAGTTTAATAGGCAAGCCAAGAATTATATCCATCTTGTACAACATAATCTAAATAATCATTCACACTACGTTTAGATTTGTTAAATTGCCAACATGTATAGGGCAATGAATCCTTCACTTTCTTAGAGTTATTAAAATAGGCGATGCCCGGGTTGAACATTCCTCTGTCTTACAATAAAACCAAGTCTATGGTTAAGAATTTCAGTCATGATTATGAGAAAAATTATGCATGTATCAATGATTTCATGTTGTTCATAATGATCATAAAGATAATTAACTTTGTCACACTTGTGGAGCTTATAGATATATTAAATCTCATAAAGTTTATAGTGATCTTGATCCTTCAAAAAAACATCGACTTTTAGTATTGTTTTTCAGACATTTTAAATTAATTCTTATACTTAAAAGGTTGTTTATGTGCTCAAAGACGGCATATTCTTTGAGGTGGCATGACGAGGAACATTCTAAATATGGTATGTTAAAGCATCCCGTTGATGGTCTAGCATGGAAATATTTTTGTATTATGCATCTAGATTCTTCAATAGATTGTCGCAATGTGACAATTGATTTGTCAAATGATGGTTTCAATGCATTTAAAACCTTGATTATATCACATCGTAAAACACTAATTATGTTGATGGTGTATAATTTACCGCTTTATATGTGCATGAAATCTGAATATAGTATGCTTTCTTTACTTATACCCTGGCCGCGATCACCTGGAAATGACATTGATATACATTTACAACCATTGATAGATGAGTTAAAATTATTGTGGGATTCGAGGGTTTAAACATATAATTCTTCAAGAAATCAAACATTTCAAATATGGGCATATCTTATGTAGACAATCGATGATTTTCTTGCATATGCTATGTTATCTAGTTGTAATACAAAATTAAAGTTTTCTTGCCCTTGTTGTAACTATGGAACAAATTCTCTCATTGTTAAACATAGTTGAAAAATGTGTTATATGGATCATCGTGTATTTCTTCCCATGGATCATCCATGGAGATCTAACCAAAGATCTTTCAATGGAAAAACTGAATTTAGGCCTCCTCCTCCTTTCTTAAAGAAAAATGATGTGCATAATAGCATACATAATTTTGTAAATGCGTTCTGAAAGAAAAGTAAAATATCAAAATGATGGAACATGGAAAAAAGGTCAATCTTTTTTGAATTACCTTATAGGCAACCAAACTTGTTACTCCAAAACATTGACGTAATTCACAAAAAGAAGAACATAGTTGATAGCATATTTGGACCTCTTCCGGAATTTCTTGCAAAACAAAGGATCATGCAAAAGCCCGATTTAATTTGAAAGATATGCGAATCAGAAAGAATCTTAATTGAAAAGATACACAAGATAGTTAGAGAAAATAGTTTGCAAAAGAATGCTTCTCAATGGCAAATGGAGAGAAATCATTTTTTTGTGGAGTTTTGAAGAATGGAAAGCTACCTGATGGTAGTGCCTCCAATTTATCTAGGTATGTGCACATGGATGAGAGAAAATTGTCTAATATAAATCCCAAGATGCTCATTTTATTTTACATTACTTGCTTCAAATTCTAATTAAAATCATTCTTTCGGATGATGTTGTTATTCCTTTCATTCGTCTTAGTTCCTTCTTTTGTTGTTTGTGTCAAAAAGAAATCACATTGGAGGAGCTGGATTGCTTAGAAATAAGGATCATATAAATAATAAATTAGTTAAAGCAAATAATTCCACCTTCATTTTTGGGTATAACAATTCATTTTGCTTATTCATTTAGCGAATAAGGTCAATTTAGGAGGTCCCGTTCAAAATTTATGGATGTATTCTAGTTAAATAGAAATATCTACTTTCAAATCATACATCTGCAACAGACGTCATCCAGAAAGCTACATAGCAAAGACATAGTTGTAATAAATTGTATGAATTTATTCTCCAAATATATGGATCGGAGTGTGCGAACCAAATTTAACAGAAGAGCCAGAAAAAATTATGAACGTGAACCAAGTGATGTATAAGTTGTGAGTTTGTTTCCTAACAGAGGAGTTTCTTTAGGAGCAAAGAGAACTTATCTATTCAATTTAGATAACAAGTCACTTATTTAGGCAAGCACATACTTATTTGGAAACTATGATGAGGTTCAAGAATATATTAGGTACCTTTATTTGAATATAGTATTCTTTTTGTATAATTAATTTTTTACTTATTTATTTTTCACTGTATCAAAAATAAGTAAATTTTGTGTAGATAGAGTGAGAAAGAGTTTATTAATTAACCACAAAGATCTAAATGGAGCATGGCGAAGAATCACTGTCAAAACTTTTCTAAATGGTTTTAAACTTGTGCTCTGCAAGAGGATGTGCCTGATTTGATAAAACAATTTTCTAAAGGACCAAATTTTGTTTCAATAAGATATTCTGGATATGTCATCAATCGAAATAGATTCAATGTTAGGCTACGTGATCCAAGGGATAAAACACAAAATTGTGGTGTTACACTAGTTGCCTCAACTACAAACTTTGCATGCTCGAATCATAAAAATCTGATTCCTGTAGATTTTAATTATTATGGAAGAATACTTGATATTGTTGAGTTAGAATATTATGGTTACTTAAGGTTTTTCCATTTAAATGTGATATATAAGAGATTTAAAATGATAATTATGGCCATACTTATCTCTATTTTAACAGAAGATGCTCTCAGGAAGAGGCTTTAGTGATTGGATCTCAATTACACCAGTGCTACTATGTGCAAGAACCATATGCTCAAGATAGACATTATGGTATGAAGACTGATCCGAGATACTTGTTTAACATTGGAAATGAAGTTGAATCTTATCTCCCACAAAGCTATGAAAAAGAGCCATCTGAACATTTGATGGGACCATCGATACCAAAAGATAATGGTGAAGTTATCTTGAAAAGAACTGATGTACCTGGAAATATTGTTGATGTGTCTCAAGAGGAATATATTACTCCAAAACTTTAAGTTGGGGAAGATGAGGTTGAAGAAGAATCTGCAGATGAGTCTGAAAATTAGTATGAAGATGAGTCAGAAAATGAGCTTGAAGATGAGTCTAAAGAAGAGTTTGAAGATGACACACCATGAATTTCATTATTTTTTTGATGAACATATATTTCTGAGTTACTGTCTTTGTTAGGTAATTGTTTTTTTGTACAAAAACATTAATATATATAAAATGTTTAATTAAATATTAGATCGCTACGATGTTTGAGTATTTTGATGGCTTTTTTCACGCGCCCGATTGTTTGAATAACCTGTAATTCTAGGTTAATGTTGTTTATTTGAAACATATGTGACTAAAGGTTAGAAAATCTATCAAATATTTCAGGTACGATTATCAATATGCTTTTTGATATGTTTATATGAATTGTTATTGTTCTTTAAAAAATTATTTTTTTCCTATTTTTTTCAGGCAATGGACATTAAAGGCAGTACAATGAATTCTGCGGCATTGCTGGTAATTTTTGTGAAGATTGTCCTTTGTAGGTAGCACTCCCTTAACTTTATAGAAGCTAATCGTTAGTACACTACTTGTTCTAAACTATACGACATAAATATTGTTGTATTGTAAAGGTTTGCACCACTCAATACTCCAACAGTAAGGATCTTTGATAGAACTCTTATTTCATTCTACCTTGTGGTGGTGTTTGATTTCTAATCTTTATACATTTTTTAGGATTGGCTAATATATTAACATTATTCTTCTCTTTGGGATTGTTTGTCCTATTTTTGATCAAAGTGATATGTTTTCATAGTAGTAGTTAGAGTTCACTACTCGTTCTAAACTATACGACATAAATATTGTTGTATTGTAAAGGTTTGCACCACTCAATACTCCAACAGTAAGGATCTTTGATAGAACTCTTATTTCATTCTACCTTGTGGTGGTGTTTGATTTCTAATCTTTATACATTTTTTAGGATTGGCTAATATATTAACATTATTCTTCTCTTTGGGATTGTTTGTCCTATTTTTGATCAAAGTGATATGTTTTCATAGTAGTAGTTAGAGTTCGGTGTTCTTCGCCTTACTTACATGTTGAGGAAATATTGATGGATAATAGGGTCTCTCATACTTTTTACATTATCCTTCCTTACTGTTATATGATGAGCGATTTATTCTAGGTGTAGGCTTGAATCCCGATACAATGTTTTCAAGATGTCATCTTAATGGTTCCATAGATACACATATTGTTGATGCTATGATTGTTCTTTCTCAATCTTTCTTTTCCATTAATAATGTAATTTTCATAGCCAATCATTCAGAACATTTGCTGAATTATTCAAATCATAAAATCTTGTTTAATGTAGCCTCATTTAGAAATTTTTTTTTGTCGTTATGAATCATTCAAATCTGGTTTTTTTAGTCATATGTTTTGCTGGTGCTTTTATCCCTTTGTGTTTATTCTTATAACTTAAATTAAAAGTTAGAGAGTATGTGTTTTCTAGTGTAGCTGACCAGTGTGGTTTCTATCGCAGAAACCATAAAAACTTTGTCATGGATTTTCTTTGCTCGCTTCATTAGTATTAAACTTAATCAAACTCATTTCAGGTGGTTTCAAGTTCACTACATCACAGTATAGGGTAGGCTTGTACTACTATAGCAAGACCACCATTCTATGATACTTTTAAAAAACATCTTTAATCCATAGAAACTTTATTCTTATTATCTGATTAATTATTGTTTTGTAGGTTGTATCATTGAAGGGAAAGAATGATTCAATTAGATATACTAAAGAAAAATGGTTTGAATTTAAACAAAGCTAAAATTCCATTGAAGAATCGGTATTTCGATATGCAATACTGATCAAGTGAGGAATTGGGAACCAATTAAAGATTAAGGGATAAAAACATGCAAATGAACACAATGATATATCTCAGAAAGAGTCGCATCCGAGCAGCACCCAGTAGAAGTAGCAGGGTGTACTTGACCTCTCGAAGGTCTTATACAATCCCATAGTTATCATTCATCGCATTGACATAGTAAATTTAGCGGAAAAGTAAAAAAATTTCATAACATATCATATGCTAGAATCTCAACTTCATTTATGCAAAAAGATAAGTGATAATACATATTTAGACCATAAGTCTCTTTTCCATCTTAGGTTCAACAAATTTATAATGCACTAGGGATATATTACATAACTATAAAATATTTAAACATTTTACAACAAAGACATAAGTAGGAGAGACTTGAACCTAAGGATTCCTTTCATTGAGCTTAGGAATGATCTATCAGGCTCTTCTCCATTCAAGACATCCTATAAGCATCCATAACCTACACTTTGTGTAAAAAATAAACAAGAATATGGTTAGTACAATTATTCACTAAGTATGACATCCATGAAAAAAAATAACTATTTAAAAGAGACATTTTCATGAAATCATACTTCATGCCTTTTAAGCAAATCTTTATAAAACCTTTAAACAATAACATTTATATAATTCATATTCTTAATATAAACATATTCAATAGCCAAACATTTCATAAGATCACATATAAAATTTATTACATTTATAAGGCATATTACCTTAAGCTACATAAGGTTACAAATATATTTACTTCTTTCCATATAAATCATTATTAGACCGTCTCCTGACCAAAATCATAGTATACTAGTGCAATGCACCTGTGAAGCACCATAACCCGACACATGCTTCGTAAACCTTTCATCAAACCACAAATCTTAGCATTCAATTCATACATCAACAAATAAGTGAAGTCAACTTCATTCATGTCAATAAAAGACCTTCATCATATAGTCATTTAGACTAACATAGTGCATATAAAGGTAAGATCACATCATATAGATACATACCATGCACATCTTAAAAACAAGTAGACCAATACTACAATTGTCATGCATATGGACATAAACATAAACATACACATTAGGTCACCTTCCTAGGACTTCCTAATGAGCTACTTGTGCAATATCTAGTTGTGTTCATTACTTTCACCTATCCTAAGAAACATACCATTAGTCCTCCTTGTTAGGATCCAGTTAATGTACTTCTATTGTCAATTTCACTTTAGTGAAACTCTATACAAAACCGACACTTAAGACCAGGGGTGCTAAACATGTAATTCTGTGTTGTAGAGCCTTACACCAATGGAAGGTGTTCCTACATATCCAAGGTAGAACATTAACACATGCAAGAATACTATGTGATATCATATTGGTAGATCCTATGTGGCAAGCATAGTTATAGAACTTGGAGGTACATGTGAAAACCCTCTTTATGCAAATATTAGGCATTGTAGTTATTCACTTATTGAAAACCTACTTATGCAAATTGATGGATTGTCGTTATCCACCTCATGAGATTTATGGTTACCTACCTTTCCACAATGGAAAGGGACACACACTCATATTCAAGTTCACTCGGTGCTAAGCTAAGTTCCCTTTATTGAAAAAACCTTTATTATCTTTTGTTTATAAAACATAGGCTTAGTAGATTCACTCCCCATATGCTAGCTCATAAGTTATAAATGAGAAGTCGTTTCATCAACCAATAACATGTGAGAAAATCTTTCACATGTACATAGCGTATGTATTAAAACTATCTAGTTTAGGATACATTTGACCAGACCTTTCAAGGAACCTCTATTGACTTGATCATCATTCATGTGTGTGTACACATATATGTGCGCAAACCTTTCACGTAACACCTTAAGTGACACATGTTCATACATTAATGCATGAGTCTATAGGTGTTCCCATATGAGTAATCGTTTCTTATTACAACTTTAAGACACTATGCACATTCATACTTCATCATATCATATACTTAAAGTCATAGCATAGAGGACATATTCATTACATTCAAATTCATTTTTTTTGTGTACATCGAAACCAAAACTAGGAACTATCCTATCAAGGGACACATGTGAAATGCATTGGCAAATTCACATACCCTCTTCCATACTAGTAAACCTATCAAGTCATCCTAGTTAAGGAATACATAACATACTTCACATACATATATTTTACATGCATAGTAGTAGACACTAGTGAATATGAGAACTACCATTAATTTAGACACTATTACCTATACCACTTAAAGCATGCATATAGAGTGAGGGTGTGTGTACATTGGTCAACATGATAATATAATATCTATCAACAAAAAATTGAGGTCGACACACTCTTAGGCCATAATGCTCTATAAAGAATAAACCACACAACACAAAATAGCATAGTAGAAAAGTAAACTTCATATTATACTTAAGTCTACTAACTTGTCCTATTAATGCATTCACATAGGGATACATAGGTAAGGTATTATTAATTATCTTAACTCATCAATGGCCTTACCTACACGTTACCATAACATTGATTTACATATGCTTATACAAATGCGATATTACCTAGATCACAACTACAATAAGAAAGTAGCCATAAACTTCTCCTTATGTAATAGTCCTAACCAAAGCACTCATATGTTCATGAAGTTTGCCTTCAAATCCATGGTCAACACATATATATATTGAAAATAATGTAGAATCTTCCACCAAAAGTGGACCATATCACACAATTCCATACAAGGTTTCATCAGCATTGCTATAAAAAATAGAGAAGTAGAAGAGTACAGGACTTCTTATCAATCCTTTAACCTTTGGTCATTATTGACAATTACTACCTTTTTATTAATAAATCAAGTATAGGGAAGTAGTTAAATGCACTTTAATCATACAAGAAACTATGTGCAAATCGCTACAAGACAATCCTATAACATAATATAAGGCATCTCATATGTATCGGAAAGTAGAAAATCTTAGATCATTAACTAACATGCTTCACCTTAATTACCATAGCTAACATTCATAATGTACCAATATTTCCAACTTAGAGCAGTAGTTGCAGTCATATAATCACGTCTAAGTCAAGCATTATCAACCTAGAACATAGATTTGATCATGCACATAGCGGTTCCAATTCATAAATTTGAAAAGGACATAATACCTAAATATGCCCTTTAACTTAGCTTCAAATCACATTTATGCCCTTCAACTTTCGATTTGCACAAATAGACACTAAAATTTGTATAAAGTTGAACAAATAGACACACATATAAAAAATGTCATCCTACATGTAATTTTTTGTCCTGCGTGGTGTCTTATATGTATTGTTCCACCTTGGAATCATGTGGTTATTTATTTAAAAGTAAGATTGTTAAAATGCCTGTTTGTGCATTATGAAAGTTGGAGGTCAAAGTTAAATCTTGAAGCCAAGTTTAGGATCCAATATATGTATTATGCCTTAGAAAAGCCTAAATGACTTCATGTCAGTCTTTTTTAATTTGATCATCAAGGATTTATACCCATAATTCATGTCATAATATCACATTAAGGCAGTAATACAATGATCATCACCTATTTGTTTTCAACATTAATTCTTAAAAAGACCGACATTACAATGAATCATGGAAAACTAGACTAAGCATGTTCAATCTTCATATATTGATCCACATGGATCCTTCAACATCAAATCAAGCTTAATTAACCTAAATATTACTAGATATAAGAAATTCAACGCAATAGAATCATAATTCAATCCATAATAATTCACGATGACAAAGCCCATGCAAGGCTAAATAGATTTAAGGAAGGAGCATGAATTCACCATGAAATTTGTGTAAAATCAAGTTCAAACCATTACATTAACATCAATTAATCATGATTTATCCATTAAAATTTTTTTTCGAAAGAACCCATGGCTAGATTTAAGAAAAAGAGATATGATCATAAAAGTTTCTTTGAAAACATTGAGAATAACTCTCAAAGTGAAAGGTTCCATAGAGATGAAGGATCAACATAAATTTTTCTACATTAAAATATCTAAAACATGATGATTCATCCATGGAAGCAAAAAGTTGTTCTTGAGCTTTACCAACAATGGTGGTTCCAAGGGAGAATATTTTTGAAGGAAAATGTTTTATTTCATTAGAGAGGATTTGGAAGTGGGGTTGATCACGTTTTTAATGCCTTATATACATACAATATTAGATAAATAAACCTCTTAGAATCAATTACGACATGGGGTGAATTTTCCATTCACCACATAAATAAAACAGTGCGCAAGACACCAGTTGCAAGCAACCATCGACGGACCATAAGTCAATCAATGGGCATACTATTGCTTCCATCGATTGGTAGTTGGCCTGGTCTTTCTTTGAAACATGTCCAGGCTTAGTGTCCATCGACGATATCCCACCAATGGGTCTTTGGTATGCCAATTAGCCGTTGTTTGGTCAGTCGATTGACATTGCCAAGGTAATGTCTCAACCAGCCTTGGGCCCTTCTTGTGGGGTCTTTTTCTGGGCCCTTTAGAAGTCGTACTCGAAATTTTCCAATGTAAATATGAAACTTAACGAGTTGCAGACCTTCCACATAGGTTTCACCCGGAACAAACACATGCAACTCGTCCAAAAAGGGTAGGCCCAATCAAGACACACATTGAGCGTCTTAAGGGCTATCTTTCGAACGTGTTGGACGTCTTAAGACTTCAAAAGTTCATGACATACAATATATAAACACATATAGTCACATGAGACAAATAGGGGACTAGTTGTTGAACGTTTTGGTCGTCCCTTGACGGTCGACTTCCAAATCAGTTCAAACTTTATACACTTCCTCTAAGCCATATTATATGTAATTTTAGAACCTTATAACCATAAGAAGAACATGTAAGGCTCTAGACACCCTATCTCATTTTGGGGTCTTACAATATCCCCCACTTGGAAACATTCATCCTCGAATGACACTTAGGTATCTTTAATCACAACAAGGACTTCAATGTATCATAGAGCAGTTCATAAAATATATAAAATCATCGTATAATTTTTGCACTCAGTGCACACAATCAAGAAAAACCATTACTCACTTTTTAATGCATCAAACACATAGGTTCTTATAATGTTCTTAGGAGGAACATCCTTCTCCTAATCATGACATGGTCATTACACCTCAATTCAATATATCTCATCTTGCAACTATTTTTGAAGTCCCACTCAGGAAGATTTCAACAACACTCAATATGAACTTTAGGCACTCATACTTCAATTCACATAGACTTGAGTTAATTGAATCAATAAGGATCTTTATTTGTTAGACCTAGAGTCATGAAGGTCATACTCAACCATACTATTCTTAGTTCATTCCATGGAGTAATGTCCTTCTCCTCAACACACTTATATATATCATGAGTTCACATCTAAGCAAAGTACAAGGTCAATTAATTTTAAAATGAGAAATTCTCAATTTTTCAAAGCAAGACATGCACATGTTTTCTTCTTAGTAAAGTCTAACTGAAAAGTTACACCAAATACATCACAACAAATACGAATCCATTTTACGAAATATCATTTCTAACATAGAACTCACAATCATAGCAAGTCTTATTTGGAAAATATATCACAAATCATAGGCACACATATGAATACTTAGCTAAACATGCTTTAACTTTTAAATAATTAGCCTACAATCATGCATTCCAAGTCATGCAAGTCAGATTATTTTCAAGCGACTCTACACTTTTTCTTTTAAAGACACTCTATTTTCCATTATAACGCTATACATTTCACCTCACATGTGACTATTACCATGTTTCTTTTCTTATCTCATGAAGTGAAATGCACAACTAGCATATCAAGATGCGATTTAACATGGGGAAACATGGATTTTATCAAAATTGTTCTTTCATAAACTTTGGGATCATTACAATATCTTTAAGGTGATGTAAATCAATGCATACCAAACATATAAGGTCATGCAATTCATACTTTATGCAAAACTCTTATTCATGAACAAGCTTACTAAAACTTCAATAGATTTAAGTTCTAGTAAGAATAGAAGGAGAAGGTAGAACATATCTAAAACCTTACTACTTAATCGCAATCCCCCACTTAGGGTAAACCCAATAACGAGAGACTTCACACAAACTTAAGAGGATCTTAACTAAAAAACCATCATTTCATCACTCAAAAGTGATTGCAACATTAGAAGAAATTTATAGTAAGTCAACATAGGAACACCAAGGTATTCTATACTTTAGTACCTAGGAAATTTATCCCCAATTATGAAGTTAGATCATCTCATTTAACCACATAAGGTTGGTATACAATACCATAAAAACCAAGGTCATACATCATTAGGGCAAACAATATAGGAGACTTAGTCTTAGAAACTCTTTCTTTTTCATTAAACTTTAATGTAAGGTAACTTTTAGGTCAAACAAAACGACATCATCACCCTACAAAAATAACAGTACTGCCATCAATTCTATAGAAACATCAATTCCACAACATCAAGGGACTAACAAATCATTAAGAAGATAGAAATAATTCTACAACTCATCATATCATACGACTCTAATACTTTATTTCAAATGGCAAAACTGTTTTTTTTACATTCATTGTAATGTTCATAAGAATAAATTATATAGACATTTCAAGAACTTCGAATCAAAGAATAATTTAGTTGTTTTTCCTAAAATCTCACAGTAAACTGCCTATCATTACAGTAAACATGCTTCAACATTCCAAAAATGCAATTTTTAGGCAATTGACATGAAAATAAAGATAATATACGGTACAAAAATTTACCAAGGCAAGCATAATATCATAACACCTAGGATCAAGTATGTACAAAAGACTCCAATCCATACAAAGAAACTTATCAATGACAACATGCATATAAAGGGAAACATTGAACAATTTTACGTTCATATTCTTAGGTTAGCATGCTTTCATAGGTAATCACTAAGCATTTAAAGTTCAAATCATATCATAAAAGTAGCTTCATACAAAACCATATAGTAAGACATTATTCCCAAAAGAAACTCATTTTAACCATAATAACTTCTAGCATACTTTAATTATATCATGACATACATTTTTAAACATCACATGTTATTTCACATAAATTTCATCTATAACCGTAATTGAGATAACATCATCAAAACTTGCAAAAATTCCCCTTCACACATACTCATACAAACCATAAAATCAACTTAAGCATTTCAACTTACCTTTTCTCTATCAAGAATAGAGAAATGCCATCAAAGCAATCATACCTATTAGACCAACAGACAAGAAAACAAAAGAGAGAGATCTTATAGAGTTTAGTTCTATGAGACGATATGAGAACGATGAAGAAGGGCATCCTATAGTCTCTCGTTCCATTTGACGTGTCACTACTCACCACCAATGATACAAAACCGTACATGACATTTAAATATGACACTTCTTTGACCCTAAATAAATTTTAAAAACCGTGATATGATACCATATTTGTTACATCCGGAGAGTACCTCCTATAAGTAACATGGAGTACTTGACCTCTAGGTAGTCTTAGAAAAGCCCATAGTTCTCATTCATTGCATGACATAGTAAATTTAGCGGAAAATTTTAAACATTTCATAGCACATCATATGCTAGAATCTCAACATCCTCTATACATAAAATGTAAGTCATAATACATATTCAGACCCTAAGTCTTTTTGCCATCTTAGACTCAATAACTTTAGAATTCATTAGGACACGTTACATAACTATACAATATTTAAACACTTAACAATAAAGAAATAAGTTGAAGATCCTTAAACTTAAGGATTCGTTGAGATTGGGAGTCATCTATTAATCTCTTCACAATTAAATACATCGTTTTAACATCCATATCCTACAGTTTGTGTAAAAAGCAGATAAGAATAGGGTTAGTACAAGAATGCACTATTTATGGCAACCATGTAAAAACATGCATTTAAAAGAGACATTTTCTTGAAATCGTACTTCATGCCTTTTGAGTAAATCTTTATAAAACCTTCAAAAAATAGCATTTATATCCTTTATGTACTTCAAATGTTTATATTAAATGGCCAAACATTTAATATGATCACATATAAAATTTATTATATTTTAAGGCACATGACCGTAAGCTATATCAAATCACACAAATATTTACTTCTTTAAATATACCTTTTTATTAGACCTTGCCCATGACCCCAATATTAGTATACTAGTGCAATGCACATGTGAAGCCCCATAACCCCACACATGCTTAGTAAACAATTCATGAGATCACAAACCTTAGTATTCCCTTCAAACATCAACAAGTAAGTTAAATCAACTTCATTCATGTCAATACATGACCTTCATCGGATAGTCATTTTGACGAACATAGTGCATATAAGGGTAAGGTCACATCATATAGATTCATACCATGCACATATTTATAACAAGTAGAGAAATACTACAATTTTCATACATATGGACATAAACATAAACATATACCAAAAAGACAAATACGAAAATTGTTATGCATATGGACATAAACATAAACATACACATCACGTCACCTTGATTAGGATTTCCTAAGGAGCTACTTGTGCAATGTCTAGATGGGTTCATTACTTCCACCTATTCTAAGTCACTTACCTTAAGTCGTTCTAGTTACGATACCTTTCATTTACTTCTATTGTCCATTTTACAATAGGGAAACTATAGCATTAACCGACACTAAGACTATGGGTGATAAACATGGAATTTCGTGTTGTAGAGTCTTACACCAATGGAAGGTGTTCCTACCTATCCAAGGTAGAACATTAACACATGCTAGCATACTAAGTGATATCACATTGCTAGATCCTATGTGCCAAGCATAGTTATGGTACTTAGAGGTACATGTAAAAACAATCTTTATGCCATGATTAGGCATTGTAGTTCTTTACTTATTGGAAACCTATTTATTCCTATTTAGACATTGTTGTAATCCATATCATGATATTTATGGTGACCTACCTTTACACATTAGAAACAGACACAAACTCATATGAAAGTTCACTTGGTTCTCAACTAAGTTCCATATATTGAAAAAGTCTTTATTATCATCTATTTATAAATAATAGGCTTAGGAGATTCACTCCCCATATGCTTAACTCATTCATTATAGATGAGAAGTCCTTTCATCAAGATATATCATGTGAGAAAATCATATCACATGGACATAACATGTGTATTAGCACTATCTAGTTCAGGATACACTTGAGCTCACCTTTCAAGGATCCTCTATTCACTAGATAATCATTCATATATATGTGTAAACGTATATTTGAGCAAACCTTTCACATAACACCTTAAGTCACTAATGTTCATACATAAGTGTATAAGTCTATAGGTGTGAACCATATGAGAAATCCTTTCATATTAACATAATAAGACACTATGCACATTCATACTTCATAATATCATATACTGAACATCATAGCATAGAATAAACATTCATGACATGCCCATTCATTCAATTTCATGTACATTGAAACCGAACATAGGAACTATCGAATCAAGGTAAACATGTGCAATGCGTAGGCAAAGTCCCACACCCTGGACCATACTAGTACACCTACAAAGTCATCCTAGTTAAGAAATACATGACTTAATTCACATACATATACTTTACATGTATTGAAGTAGACGCTAGTAAATATGAGAACTACCTTTCATTTAGACACTATGACATATACCACTTGTATGCATGCATGTAGAGTAAGGGTGCGTGTACATTGGTCAACATGATCACATTATTGAAATCAACAAAACACTGAGGTAGAACCCTCATAGGCCATATTAATTTATTAAGCATAAACTACTCAACACACAATAACACTGGAGACAAGTCAACTTCATATTACACATAAAACTCCTAACTTGTGCTATTGATGCATTAATATAGCAGTACATAAGTAAGGGATTAATAACCAACTTAAATCATCAATGGAAGAACATAAAATTTACCCTAACATGAATATACACATGCTTATACAATAGCCACACAACCTAGAAAATAACTAGAATAGGACAGTAGGAATAAACATCTCATAGTGTAATAGTCATAATCAAAACACTCACATATTCATAAAGTTTACCTTCAAGGCCATGGTCAACACATATATAGATTGAAAATAAAGTAGTCACCACCACCATAAGTGTATTATACCACACAATGTGATAGAAGGCTTCATTAGTATTGCTACAAAGAAATAGAGAAGTAGAAGAGTAAAGAAATTCTTAAAAATCCTTTATCTTTTGGTAATCATTGACCATTACTAATCTTTTGTAAATAAATCAAATATAGGGCAGTAGTTAAATTCTCTTTAATTATAGAAGAAACCATGTACAAATTGCTACAAGACCATCCTATAACATAATACAAGGCATCTAATATGTATTGAAAAGTAGAGAATCTAACATCATCAATTAACATGCTTCAATTTGATTACCATAGCTAACATTCATAATGTACAAAAGTGCTAACTTAGGTCAGTAGCGCCGGTAATATAATCACAATTAATTCATGCATCATCAACATATAACTTAGGTTTCATCGTGTACATAATGTTGTCAATCCATAGATTAAAAAAGCCTTGATCAATGCATGTAAGTCTTTCATTAATTTGATCATCAAGTATTTATACCCACAATTCATCTATAATATCACCTAAAAGAAGTAACTACAAATATCATCACCTATTTGAATTAACATTAATTCATAAAAAGACTAACATTACAATTAATCATGGAAAACTAGACTAACATGTTCAATATTCATATATTTATCAACATTGATCATTCAACATAAATGCAACCTTAATTGACGTAAATAACAATAGGTATAAGCAATTCAACGTAATAGAATCATAATTCAATTGATAAAAGTCAAGATCACAAAGCTCATGCAAGGCTAAATCGATTTAAGAGAGGACCATGGGTTCATCATGCAATTAGAGTAAAATCACGTTCAGACTAATACATATACATAAATTCATCATGATTTATCCATTAAAAACGTTTTTAGAAAGTACCCATGGCTATATTGAAGAAGAAGAGATTTTATCATAAAACCTTCTTTGAAAATATTAAGATTAACTCTCCGAGTGAAAGATTACATAGAGATGAAGGATCATCATACCTTTATCTACATTAGAATCTCCATAACCTTATTATTCATCCATGGAATCCAATATCCAAGCTTGTCTTGAGTTTCACCAACAATGGTGGTTGTTCTCGGGAGAATATTTATGAGGGAAAAGGTTTAATTTTGTGAGAGAGGATTTGGAAGTGGGGTTGATCACGTTTTTAATCCGTTATTAAACCAAAACGTAGCTAAATAAACCTATTCTAATTCTTTTAGAAAATGGAGTGAATTTCCTATTCACCACCTAAATAAAGAAGTGTCCAAAGCACGAGTTTAAGGCCACCATCGACGGACATTAGGTCAATTAATTGTCCGTTTGTGGCTTCCAACAATCAAGTGTCTCAGCCAGCCTTTGGTCTTTCATATGGGGCCTTTTGTGGGTCCCTTTGAAAGTCGTACCTGTATTTTTCCAACTTTAATAAAAAGCTGAACATGTTTTAGACCGTCCAAATAAGTTTCACCCAAAACAAACTAATGGAACTTGTCGAAACAGGCTAGGCCCCATAAAGACACACATTGAGCGTCTTAAGGGCTATCTTTTAAATGCCTTGGACGTTCTTCAATGTTTAATATCAAAAATTCTCAAAAATCCATATGCCATCTTTAATAATCATTTAATGTCATTTTAATACTTTATATGCTCATTACATACAATACATAAACACGTATAGACACATGAGATACTTAAGGGACTAGTCGTCAAACGTTTTGGTTGTCCCTCAACGTTCGACTTTCAAATAACTTCAATCTTTACACACTACCTCTAAGCCATATAATAAGTAATTTCAGGACCTTAGAACCTTAAGATGAATATGTTAGTCTCTATACACGCTAACTCATTTTGGGGTCTTACAGAAAGATCAGATACCAATACAACATAAAAGAAGGAATTATGAGGATTTCATGCCACCACAAGGAAAAATTTGATTTCTTGGGAACAAATAAGTAATTCAATCGTCCTTAAGGGAGGATTTTAGTACATCAGTTATGATTGTGGGAAAGAAATAATTAAACAGAGGTTATTTCAATCACGAGAGTCCATTAAAGAGAAAGGAATTAAACTTCCTATGAATAAATATTGGTTCCAAATGTCTTTCAATGAAGGTGTTACAATAGTAGGTAATGGATAGGTATAACTTTATGTTGATGATCTACTTTACTTCATATATTTGAAGAGGAAGTCGGTGAGTCCAACCACTAATGTAGACCAGTATCTAAATAACAAATGGATACACAATGAACATGATATTCATGATCTACCAAATTGCAAGCAGGTAAAGAGGAAGTCGTTCATACCATGTAATAGTCTTGTCAATTTTTAAAAAACCAATGTATGCGCAGAGATGATGGAACAAAATGTGATAACCACACAGTAGCTGATGTTAAATTTATGCATGCTCATATTATTAATGAACACAACAAATTATTGGATGATGTTGTGGATCAAGAAGAAACGGGGGAGAAAAATCTGATGTAGAATAGGAGATTGATATTCATTATAGAACAAAAGGTATATCTTCAACCTTATCAGATTTATTACTCGTTATAAAAGAAATTTCCTACTTTATCTGTTCAACAATCTATATATATATATATATATGTCAGGCAAATAAATTTTGAGGACAAACAACATGTAAGAATATTCACCCAAGAAACATGAAAGAATGAAAGCAGGTTACATTTGATAAAGGACCACCATATGAACAGACTAATAAGATTGTGTCAGAATTAAGAAACTTTATAGGAACAATTGCAATAAATTATAGATTCATCATCTTGATGTATATTAGTTTGCATGAATTCCCACATGATACTAAAAAGCGCATGTGGGAATATATCACTGTAACAACGTTCACTTTTGAGATTGCATATATTGTTGTTTATTTTTACTTTTGGAAGGTAAATATATTTTATTTTGCATAGTCCAAATTTCTTATTCGAGTAGAAAGAAAGAAGCGAGTGATGACTGGTGTTCGTGATGCAGTCGCACAAGGAAAAAAAGGAATTTTTTTGATAAAAGTAATACCCTTGAATATATGCTAGCAAAACGTCCTAATGGCATTCTAGATAATCATTTCTGTTAGATAATCGAGTATTGGAAACACCAACTTTTAAAGTAAGGCTAAAATAATGTATTTATACTCATCGGCATATTTTATATCATATCTAGTATTTTATTTACCAATTCAATTATCACTTTATATTTAATAATAGGTCATATGAGAGATGAATTCTCTAAACACAAAAAAACAGAAGTAGAGGCATTGAATGGAACATATTAATTTTAGAAGAGTAAGTGTGTCATTGGTAATAATAATTAGTTACTATTTCTTCAAAAATCTTAATTTATTTTTTTTTTACTTTATTAGAACATATTGATGTTTTTTTTTAATTTCATTTAACATAATATGTAGCGTGTATCAAAAGAGAACAATGAAGAACCATCAGAGCCTGAAATGTTTATTTCCACTATTACCAAGATAAGAAAGGAAATCTAGGCTGATACCCATGTTGCAATAGTATGTATTTTAATGTGTATTAGTGGTGAATTTAGTTCAGACCTATAATATATATATTGTGGAGAGTTAGTATCCACTGAATTTTATCAGGTTATTCTTCTTTTTCTTCTTTTTCTTCTTCTTCTTCTTCTTCTTATTCTTCCTCTTCATCTTCTTCTTATTCTTCCTCTTCATCTTCTTCTTGTGCAAGTTCAAGGGGTCATCAATTATTTTGCTATGTTGCTGAATTATTTGCTAGGAAAAGTTCTTATTTTTTTCTAGTTCTTGATCGCTAACATAGGGCTATTGATTTTGTTGATAGGGGGTCACAATTTTATTTTAAAATGCTTGAGATTCTAGAACATTTGCTGGGAATGGATGTCAATTAAAGTTATATAAATTAATCATAAACTCTTTTTGGTTTGAAATAGTACTAACAATTCACTATGGATGCCAATTTTATTCTACCTGCTAAACTTCAGAATCACCAAAATATTGGCGAAATAGATGATGATGCATTTAGGTCATTGTTTTGAAAAGAGCATCCTGGTCGACTTACGTGCCATGGAAGATCAGCGAAAAAAAGTTCTTTGAGGAAAGAAGAGTAAATTAACAAGCTAAAATAAAAACATTCTAATGAAATCACTTCTTTAAAGGAAGAAATGAGAGAAGAAATGCGACATTTAATCACTCAATTGGGACCCTCATTTTAATTTTCAAGATATAGCAGGGTGTGTTTATTCTAATGGTTAACCCATTGAAGCAAGTAACGTACAAGCTCTAAGAGGCACATATCTTTCACATTCTTCAGGATAAGCTCGTGATTCAGTTGTTCAAAAGGTACTTTGTATTTCACATTCTATGTTAATACGTTACATATTGTTATTGATATACAAGGTAGTTGTTATTCTTTTGCGTGTGTATCATCTATCATTTTTTACTTGAATGATGTTTTTCTTGACGTTGTATAATGTGTTTTATTCACCTATTTTTCTGAGGCTTTTTGATTTTGATTGCTTTTTCTATCAGAAGACAGTTTATTTTGATTGTATATGACATAAAGAGGATAAGATGTGTACGTATATTTCATCAGTTTTGAAGAATGAGGAAATCGGGTTTTTGATTTACTTCCATGCCTTGCATTATTGTTTTTCTTTTTTCCTTCTATGGCTGTAGAATTATTCTTACGGAGAAAGGATCTGGGCTCCAACTTTGACATAGTTGTCCCCTGTAATGATATTATAAGTCTTGTTATAATTGAATTGTGTTTACTGAACAATTCTAAATCACAGATACTTTAGATTAATGAAACTTGTTGAGCGGCTGATTTATTCTATTGAAAGATCTGTTATTCTGATAATCATATCTAGGTCTGTCTATTATAATAGGAGATATAAGGGGTTATCCATAAAGGAAACTTCTTATATTAATAGTGTTAGTTTGAGATAAGTATTTAATTAGAGTAAGCTAACAGAAGATCTATGAGCTTGTTATTGGAAAAAAGAAGAAATGACCTATATTTTTGTGGTTTGAAAAAACATATCGGTACTAAATTTTGGTTTTCTGGTCTTTATAACATGTCACTACAAGGTCTGATTTGGTTAATCAAAAGACACGGGGTACTTGCTGCAATGTGTTTTTGATCTTCTTCTGCACAAGCTTGTTATTTATTTGTTTCTTATGAAGTAGTTCATCTCAATAACTTACAATTGGTAACTTCCCTTAGAAAGATTAGAAAATTGTTTATGTGTGTAGTACTCTTGAGTTATGTCATCTTTATGGTTTCATTTGGCTAAGAAATTATCATAATGTAGACATGTTGGCACTAGAATTACAACTGTCCAACAGTTTCCCCAAGCTACTCATTTTGATGGCGTGTTGCACCTTCAATGGAGTTTTGCCATTTATATTGAGACATTTTGTTAATAGCTATGAATCGACTTCTAATATCACCTTCATGTATCCATGATAAACAGACCATTGCAGTCCATGTAATGTTTTCTGACTTTCAGGCTGGTTGTTATAGAGACAATTCCCAAAGGAATAGTGAAAGCATGCACCAAAATTTTCTTGTGTCTGTGAGTACTCACAAGGGAACTTGAAAATAATTTTTGGATATAATTGGAAAATGCCCAGACACAAAGATGTGATAAATGGAATTAGTTCCTCTTGTAATTTCAACAAGAACAATCTGCAGTCCCTCTTGCAATTCCAACAAGAACAATCTTGGAAAATTCCTAGACACAAAGATGTGATCAATGGTCTGTTTTATACATGTAATTTTGATGTGTTTTTATTTTTGCCTACTGTTTTTCTCAGATTACATCATTTATTTTTCGTTCTGCTTGGTACATGTTTAAGATCAATTAACTGCTATCTCTCAAATTTTATCATTCATATTTGCGTGGAAGGACAAAAGGCATAGCCTACTGTATTCTCCTAGATATTATAGTTTTTATACATCTTTGGTGATCCTTTAACTGTGAAGGGTCAGTAAATTAAACAATGACTAATGAGCATATGAAATACATGGTTCTCTAACTTATAATTTAATTTTGAATATGCAGAAAAATATTGTTGATTGAATTTAATGAATGAGGACAAAAGTAATTAAAGTTGATTATATTGTAGTGAACGATAAAATTGTATTGTACTATTATTGTTACTGTTTGAATACATTTGGTTTTGTGGAATATATTGTTAGTAGAGATTTTTATGAATTTAATTTGTAAGTACAAGACATGTTTCATTGTTTAGATTTGAATTATATAATTTTAATTATGCGTAAGCCAATTTTGGTCTTTATATCACTTTGATATTAGTTTTCATAATTATTTATATGCAAACTTAAATTATTATTATTAAAAAATGAAAATTTATGGCTAAAAATTTTTACACAACATTGCAACACTTCAAAATTGTTTCTTATTGTTAATAAATTTTATCTGAAAACTAACGCTTTATAAGTGTTGCTGCAGATTATATATAAAAGTCTATACTTATAAAGTGTAACCAATAACGACGCATAGGTCAGACTTTTAAGTGTAGTATAATAACATAAAATTTTTATTTATGAAATACTCCAAAGCGTAACCTTTATACCTATATTGTGATGACCCAGATTCTACAATCTGAATCGCGACCGGCGTTGTTGACCTCTCAGAGGTCGTAGACAAGCCTCTTCTTGCATTCATCACGTTCATATAGTTAAATTTGCTGAAAATTTAAAACTTTTAAAACATATGATGTATATATAGACTTCATATTGTTGTCACATAGATTCATTATATAGTAAGGTCAAAGTAAAGAAACAACCATCTATCATAAAGAAACAATTCAATAAGAGAATCAATATATCATAACTAAGTTTGTCAAACATAGCCTTATTACAAATTCTTCGAAAAGAATGTATCTGAAAGAAATGCTATGGACAACATCAACTAGCTACGTCCACTACTACGCTATACTAAAACTCTAGCATCCTCAAAATCAAGAGGACCTACCAAATGGTCTGGAGAACGTTGATGTCCAAACCGCTACAATGAATCTTCAATATTATATCTGACCTTCACCTTTAAAAATAGTAAAGTGTATAGGGTTAGTACACCACTAGTACTAAGTATGAGTGTATTCACACATACACATAAGGCTATTCATAATCAAGGAAAACTCTTCCTAAACAATATGCCATTTCTTGAAAGTATAGTCACTAGACTTTCCTAATTCATTAGTTGTGAATTCTGGTTTGAATATTATATTTTTAATACATTCAAAGTGTACAACTCATTTTCTATGTGATTACAAGACATTAGAATCATCAACATATTATTAGAACAACTCGGGCGAAGATTTGAAATTTTTGTATCCCCTAACCCGAGAGCTCTATTCTTGACACTTAGTTTATTTTTCACTGTTTTTCTTCTTGTTGTTTTATATTTCAACAATTCCTTTGGTCCTATGTTTTACTTACAAGTGGAATGATTTATTGTAGTCTAATACCAACAATGAATCAAGTAAGTAATCCAAGGACTAAGGAACAATTTCACTATCCTTACAATAAATCATTCATCACATTATGTATTCATTATTACTTCATAAGCTAGTCTCTATTGGCTGTGCAAATTATTTCATATTAGGGAAGGCATGGAGCTTTTACTTGCTATAATGTTTCTACTCCTCTTTATTGGCATCATATAAGAAGTCATTATTAGGAAATTTTATTTGGCTCTTCCCATAATTTGTTGAAACTTCATTGATATTGATATTGACAATTGACATTCATAAGTTTTTACTATCATAGCTCTGTTTGATCGTACATTCCATCACCTTGGTTTCTTTCTTACTTAGAGAAATCTTTGGATGTAAGATGATGATGGCTAACATGAAATCCTCTGTCTTCCCCACATCGAAAAGAGGTGATTCATCGATTTAAATGAATATAGATCATGTGACATACTCATGAACTCTAGTGTCTGCCCACACCAAAAAGGGGTGATTCCCGGCTAAGGCGAATCTATCTCAAGTCTTTACCCCACACCGAAAGGGGTGGCTCACGGCTATACTGAACCAAAAACATTCTTTTGAGCATTAACCTACATAGATCATGTGAGATAAACATGAAATACAGTTTCTATACCCCACACCAAAAAGAGGTGATTTCACTAGCCAAGGTTAGATCGGAAAATAACTAGCTCTCTTAGGTGGAAACCACATGCTAGTTCCTATGTTGGATAGACATAGTTTGAAGACTAGGGACGTAAGGATACTAATTATCCACCTTGGTTGTATCATCTTCTCAAAAGACTTAAACGTTCAGGAAAATACTCATAACCAGTCTATCAGTGCTTTGCTCACTTTCATTATCTTCTTATCTTTTTGAGTTGACTCAAACATTATGGAAATTCGCTTCTAGATTGAGATTTACTTACTCTATTGATGTCTTGTCATACTTTTCTTTACATTGATGAAATGTGAATTGTCCACACATAACATCTTCGGTGTTAATAAGAGTGGACTCACATGTTCTAACACCTTCATACCGTGAGTATTTTCAACATTGTATCTTAGATGTAAGTGAGGCTAATGTAACTTTAATGAAAACCTCATTCAGGTCAATTTCATAACATAAAGAGCTTTAGTTATGTTATTACTCAAGTTACTGGTTTACTTTCGTTTACTATCTTCATATCCTCTTTTATGGACACTGAAAACTTCACTCAATGAAATAGTTATGTTCATAGCTCATTTGGTTAGGGCATGCTGGGACTTGTCCAAATGATTTACATACCCTTGGATATGAATTCATTGAATTATCTTAGATGTGCTTGTATTGTCATTTCAATACTTTGGCTATCTGTGGTTGGCATAAAATTAGTATTGGCCTAGAAAATTTGGAAATGGATTCATAGTTATTTTATTGGCACACGCAAAATATTCATTCAAATATAATCTCATGAAATAATTATTAGACAATTTTATATCATAAACAAAGGAATAACATTATTATCCATTTTATTGGCATAAGCCAAACATTCACTCAAGTATAATTTCATGAACTCATTACTAGTCAATCTTATATCATAACTTACAAGAAGAATTTAATGCTTGGTGTAGCCAAACTATGAATTTTGTTTTGGCATTATACATTAATGAACTATCTTTTATTCTTTATGAAAGTTATAACTACTTATTCAATGATATTACATTCACAAGTTCGTGTGGATAGGGTATGTTGGGACTTGTCCTATATATTTGAATACCCAATGTTATGAGTTTATTGATGTAGACATTGGTATGATTTTACATGATTTGGAAGTAATATGATTAGACATATGTTTTACTAGCAAATTTTTTGGTATAAATTACAGTTTCATTATTTACTTGTCATAACATTATCACTAGCCATGCCAACTACTACATAAGTACATTATAATAATCTGTCATGCTGAGCAGCCAACTTTTTGCATTACAAGAAACATCATCATTTACATTTACCATACATAATTTGTTTTACATTAATTATCATCCAATCTTTCCATTATTCTTTGAATTCAATATTGGAGCCAATTCGATGAAACAACCAATTTATTTCCCATATTATTGGCATAAACCGAACTTTTACATATGGAAAATACTCAAGGTTAAAATAATCTAGGAGAAATAATTCTAGGAGAGGAACCCATAACTTATGTAGAATATAATCTACGAAGACCACATTGAACGAAAACATGAAGAAACCTTGAAGTTGCCTAGAACATCTATGAACTTTTTGCATCTTTCGTTCGTTCGTTTTGGCGTTGTGTTGTCTGAATGTTTGATAGTAAGTTTTAGGTTTAGTAACTGATATTCACTCATTCAAATAAGGCTTAATTAGTAAATTAAATAAATAAATTAGTTAATTACTAAAAGCCCTTCCTAGATTAACTAGAAATAGGAAAACACAACACTTAGTGAAATCTGAAACTTTTCCTAAGAATATCGTTTTCCCCCTTAAAATTAACATATTATTAGATAAACTCTAGCGAAGATTTGAAATTTTAGTATCCCCTAACCCAAGAGCTCTATTCTTGACTCTTAGTTTACTTTTAACTGTTTTTTCTTATTTTTGTAGTTCAATAATTCATTTTTTCCTATGTTTTACTTACAAATGCAATGATTCATTGTAGTACCATACCCATAATGAATAAAGTAAGTAATCCAAGGATTAAGGAGCTATTTCACTATCCTTACAATGAATCATTTATTGCATCATGTATTCATTAATACTTCCTAAGCTAGTCTCTATTAGCTAGGCCACTTATTTCATCATTTTCATATTAGGAAAGTTATGAAGCTTTTTCTTTTTTATTTTGTTTCTACTCCCCTTTATTGGCATGATATAAGAAGTCATTATAAGCCAATTTTATTTGGCTCTACCCATAATTTGCTGAAACTTCATTGGTATTGATATTGGCAATTCACACTCTTAAGTTGTTACTTTCATAGCTCACATTGATCATATGTTCCATCACCTTTGATTCTTTCTTTCTTAGAGATATCTTTGGAAGTAAGATGATGCTAGCTAACATGAAATCTAGTGTCTTCCCCACATCGAAAAGAGGTGATTAATCTATTAAAATGATACTATATCATGTGATATACTCATTAAATCCAGTGTCTTCCCCACACCTAAAAGGGGTGATTTCAGCTAATGCGAATCCATCTCAAGTGTTTACCCCACACCAAAAATAGTGACTCAAGGCTATATTGAACCAAAAAATTCTTTTGAGCATTAGACGACATAGATAATGTGAGCTAAACATGAAATCAGTGTCTACCCTACACCGAAAAGTGCTGATCTCACTGGCCAAGGTGAGATCGAAACATACCCAGCTCTCTTAGGTGGAAACCATAGGCTAGTTCCTACGTTGGCTAGACATAGTTTGAAGAAGATGTAAGGAGACTACTTATATACCTTGGTGGTTGCCTTATCTCATGAGACTTACACATGCAAGCACATGCTCATAATTAGTTTATTGATTCTTTGCACACTTTTATTATCTTCTTATATATTAGAGTTGACTAAAACATCATGGAAGCTTGCTTCTAGATGGGGATTTACTTGCTCTATTGATGACTTTTAATGATTTTGTTTACATTTAAGAAATTTAAATTTTTCTTACATAAAATCTTTGGTGTAAATGAGACTGGTCTCACACGTTCTAACAACTTCATGTAATGACTATTGTTTACATAGTAGCTTAGGTGTAAGTGAGTCTTATCTCACTTCATTTAATACCTCACTCATGTCACTTTCTAAACGTAGACATATTTAGTTATGTTATTACTCACGTTACTTGCTTACTTTTATTTAGTAGCTTCTTATCATCGTTTATGGACGCTGGAAACTTCACTTGATGAAATACTTATGTTCAATGTTCTTTTGTTTCGCAATGTTGTGACTTGTATTTATTATTGAAATACCCTTGGATATGAATTCATTAAATTATCTTAGATGTTCTTAAGTTGTCATTTCAATACTTTGGCTATATGTTGTTTGCATAAAATTAGTGTTGGCCTAGAAAATTTGGAATTGGCTTCATTGCTATTTTATTGGCACAAGCCAGACATTCATTAAAATATAATCTCATGAAAAAATTACTAGCCAATTTTATATCATAAACAAAGGCATAACATTATTGGCAATTTTATTGATATAAGCCAATCATTCACTCAAGTGTAATTTCATGCACTCATTATTAGTCAATCTTATATCATCACTTACAAGAACAATTCAATGCTTGGTTTGGCCAAGCTATGAAGTTGTTTTAGAATTAGTTACTTGTCATAACATTATCAATAGCCATACCAACTACTCCATTAGTACATTATAATAATCTTTCATGTTGAGCAGCAAACTTTTTGCATTGTAAGAAACATCATAATTTACATTAGCCATAGTTAATTTTGCTTACATTAGTTATTGGCATAAACCAAATATTCACATATGGTGGTGAATAAAACTTCATTTGTTTTAAGCCAACATTTTTTCATTTAATTAACTTATTATTATCATTCAATGAACAACATATAATAGTTGACTCAACTTCATACATAACTCATAACAACATCATCTTTCTCTAACAAGGAATTAAGCATTATGTCATACCTTTCTCCGTGTAACTAATCACTTCGTCACTCGAATCCAACCTATCACCTCATGAATAATTAACAAATCAAGAACATAATATAATAATCAGTTAGCTAAACACCACAACAACATGATCGAGATTTACATTTACATACTTATTGGAATCGGAATCAAGGATACTAGGTAAAAAGGTACTTTCAACTAGAATATTGGAAAATAACCCTAGTTTCGAGATTCTGTAGATTCAAGATGATGTAAAATACTCTTGGACAAAAAATTCCAGGATATAAACCCATACCTTAAGAATAATTTATGCAACGATGACCACCTTGACAAAAACATGAAGAAACCTTGAAATCGCCAAGAAAACCTATGAACTTTCTGCCTCTTTTTTTTTGTATGTTTTAGGGTTGTGTTCTCTAAGTAATTTATAAAGAATTTTAGGTTTAGTCACTGATATTAACTCATTAAACTAAGGTTTAGTTATTTATTTAAATAAAACAATTCATTAATTACTAAAACGCCGGTCCTAGATTGAGTAGACATAGGAAAACACAACACTTAGTCAAATAAGAAATTTTTCCTAAGAAATTATTTTTGACCCTTTAAATTAGTTGATTAAATTTCTTATTAAATTAATTAAAGGTCCTAGGGTAATTACTAAATTATCCCTAAATCATTGGAATAATAATTAACCTTTTTGGACAGTCATAGGTTAAGTATTAGGATGTTTCTTGAATTGTACTAGGTTTGTGTAAGAACTTAAATTTCACCCCTTTAATTTAATTGATTAAATATCTAATTTAATAAATTAAGTAACCTATGGTAATTAATAATGTATATTTAAGTTTATTTAACCATAACAAACCCTTTTTGACGGTCCTAGGTTAGGGACTAGGTTTTCATTTTCTCATCTTAACTGAAATCTTGAAATTGCTTTGTGATTTAAGTTTTGCCGTTTAATAATTATAAAATAAGCTGATAAATAAATTAATTAAGTAACATAGGATAATTAATAAAGTATGTCTAACTTTTTACGACCATATCAAACATTTTTGACAATCCTAGGATAGGTACTAGGTTGTTTGTTGCTTGTCTTAATCGAAATCGGGAAATAGATTTTTGATTTCGGTTTTGTCCATTTAAATTAATTAATAAGTTGATAAATTGATTTATTAAGTAACCTACGGCAATTGATAAAGTATACCCAAGTTGTTAGGACCATAACAAACCTTTTGGATAATCCTAGGTTAGGTACAAGGTTGTCGCTTTAACTAGTTACTAGGTTAATGCCACCCAATTAAGTCTTAGGTTGTTGGGTACACTAATAAGTTTATTTCGATTGGTCCAAGGTTAGTTACCTAGTTAAGGAAGTTAGTTAGAGTCTAGAATTTGTTAGGGAGCTCAACCCCACATGGCTTGACCCCCACATGTGCTCCTGCCCCTAACAGACCTAATTACCCAAATCGAATTCTTGCACATGTGCTTGCACATGGGTTTGACATGTGCTTGCATATGTGTTTCTGCTCATTTCTTATTGTCCCAAGTATCCTCACTATATCCTTGGGAACTGCTTAATCTACATTCCCATTTTAATTGGTCATGTGTTATGGTGTCTAGGCTTGACACATGGATGCCTATCACCTACTTTGTATATTGAAAGTTATTGTATTTCAGTTTTGGGTATTTATTGAAGGTATATTTCCCACACAAGCTTACCAATGTTAGAAAATTGAATAACACCCTTTAAGGCAATATTTTCTACAATTCCCATAATTTTTTTATATGACCAATATTTCGAAATATTGGGCATTGGGATATCTATTTACCCCCTTCACTAGACGGGTATATATTTATGGAATGTTACATCTATGGCAACACTTTTTAAGTGTTGCTTCCATGTTAACACTTCAAAACTGTTGCCTAATGTCAAAGGTTACATTTCTTTTGCCCACCCCCTATAAAGTGTAGATTAATGTTGAAAAGTGTAGCCTTTTATAAAATGCTACACTTTTTGCTAGTTTAGGCTACACTTTACTAGGGTGGTCATAGGCTTAAAATGTTGTAATGGGATAACCTCTCCTATGAAGAGGTTCCGGTTCAAATCCTTGGTAGGAAAGTAGAGAAATTTAGGAACAAGGACTTAGCTTTTGTAAAGGTGTTATGAAAGAATTACCTAGTTGATGGTGCAACATGGGAGGCCGAGGCCGAGAAGATGTCCCGTTACCCTCATCTATTTGATAACTAAAGTTATTTTTTCCTACTAAAATGCATATAATGACTAAAAAGTGAAGTGTCTTAATTTCTGGTGAAGTTTTGCGGAATATGCATTTTTGCTGTAATTACAGTGAAGTTGCAATGAGATAGGCTTTTTACTTGAAAATTTTGCAATTTTACTTGTTTTGAGTTATATTGTGCATTTTTTTTATGGTGAGTGTTTATGAAATGATATTGAACGTGACGGTAAGTTCAACTTTTGCATAATTGACTCATCTATGATATGTTGAGCTCATGTTGTTGTTGAGAAGGAAATACCTCATAATATGATTTTGAGCCTTGTGTGTGTTAAATGAAGTTTTGAATTTCTACGTGTAAATTTTATGAGTTATGTTTTAACTAATATAGTTATCCATTGTTGATTGGTTGGGCTACTAGTATTGAGTGTATTCCTTCCTTTCAATGATTTTAGTGTGATTCAGGGACAAATGTTCCTGAGTGGGGGGATAAATGTAACACTCCTAATGTCGTAGACGTGTTCTAGAGCCTAATATAAGTTTCAAAAGGTTTGGAGACTGTTTTAAGGTCTATCTTAATGAATATAAGTTATTTAGGAAGTTTAGAAGTCAAAACATCAAAGAACATCCATGACATCCGGAAACTAGTTCAATGAGGTACTACCGTTACATAGCCTATTTGACTAGCTTTTATGAGTTGGAAATTGATGAAATTTGGTGGAAGGGTGTACAAAACGTATTATAGTTAGTTCATTGTTGAAACGTCCGGCCACAACTCCCCAAGGACAAATCAAGCTCCCTTGAGGAGGACCCTTGCAAAAGTGGCTAAAAGCAGTCAAGAGATAGTGTTACCAAGGAGTGTTAACGACGGAACGTGTGTCAATAGACGGGGCGTCAATGGCCACCGTCGATTAACACTTAGAAAAATTCAAGATGGGCGTGTTTTTGAGAGTCGCTGAACTTAACGACGGACCAACAAGACGGTTGGTCCCTTCGCTGTCGTTGGACAAATGGGGCGTCTCTCGTGGTCTCATCTTTGAGATCATTGTTTTGATGCTCAATTTTTTATGACTTGAGTTAAATAATTATGTGATTAATTAATTGAATAGGGGTTTAGAGAAGCATAATTAAGTCATTTAACAACCTATATAAATTCCCTAAGCTAACTAGACTAACCTAAGTTCTAATCTATTGAAAAACCCAAAGACTCTTCCTTCTCTCTTCTTTCTCTCTCTAGTTTAAGAACTCCATAGAAGGCAAGATCAAGGTGGATTTTAGGGATGCAACACCTAAGGTTTCTCCATCAATCTTCATCAAACATTAAAGTATAGTATCTCTGTCATCTTTCAAATCCGCTTTCTTAAAAGGATTTCATCAAATTGATTTCAAAATATGAGTTTTCAAGTAGATTTTCATCCAATACAAAATTTTTGTTATGGATTATTTTTTTTATTACTTATTTTTGATATTATGAATAGATTAAAATGTATTTTACCTAAAATATTATTTCTCGATGGATTGGTCTAGTTTGTAGAAGATGACTTATTCCCCTAAACGTTTGGTTATAATCTTGACATGAAATGCGTAGTGTTGGTTCAATTGAATTAATAATAGGCTGTGATATTGTATCAATTCCGAGTGGATTAGGGTTAATTATAGTCTGGTCATGCTAGTTCTTGAGTAGTTGATATAGATTATGAATTTGACCTAAGTCTCTTATCTTATGCGATGAACTAATGATGGATCGTGATGTAGTGATTCAATTAGCCTTGTTATTATTTTTGTTATTGTTGTGTAATAATAACAAATCCTTATTGGATTTAATTAATGGGTTGATGGTAAAAACATGGTTATGGATTATGAAGGAGGCTTGGTAAGTTTTGTGATCCTATTCTTTACTTCAATTATAATTACTTGTGGTTAAGTGATGATATTGTATTGATGTATGAATTGTATTTGGATTTATAGAATTGATATGATGTTGAATTGAAATGTTTTGACTACGGATTGTCAGGTGTTGGCTTAAATTTAAATGTTATAAGCGTGATGAATATTTACCTATGTGCCTTACTATGAAATAAAATGTTAATTTGCTAACCTCACTTATATCGATTGTAATGAAAAGAAAATATTGATGCAATTGTTATTGAGATATGATGATGTTTTTTATACGAGGGATAGATTCTATGACATACATTAAGTTATAATGATTAACAAATGTATTAAAGACATTTCAAAAAGGACTCGAGCTTAGAACCGAGTGAATTAGAGTGAGGAGTGTCCCTTCCCACATAGGGAACGTAGAATCAATAATGTACTCTTGAGATTGGAGACTCCAATGCATGTAGCATAAGGAATGTCCCTACTATATCTCGTAGTTCTTGAACTATGTTACCCCATATGAATAGTAGCTAGTGGATCCACATAGTTTCTATGTTCATGTTTTGGTAATACCTTGGCATGTAGTCCACCTTATTTCGTTGTATAGTTTCATGAGACCGGATTCCACATTAGCTTATGTGTTCTATCTAAGATAAGGCAAGATGTTGTCACGACCCAAATCGGATCGCGACTGGCACCTACACTTACCCTCTTATGTGAGCGAACCAACCAATCTAAACCTTAACATTTCAATATAATATCAATAGAAAGTAATGCGGAAGACTTAACTCATTAATAAAAACCAATTCAATAACTTCCAAAATCCAACATCTATTACTCCCCAAAATCTAGAAGTCATCATCACAAGAACATCTATGATCAAATTACTAAACTAAGAGTATTCTAAGAAGCTAATACAAGTAAAAGCTAGTCCATGCCGGAACTTCAAGGCATCAAGACATGAAGAAGAAGATCCAGTCCAAGCTAGAAGCGTTAGCTCACCCTGATATCCGGAGTAATGAAGACTGGCTAGAGTTACGGTTGAGCTGAAGACGACGGTACGTTTGCTGCACTCCACAATTAACAAAGAAAACAAAACATAAAAGTAGGGGGTCAGTACAAACACAAGTACTGAGTAGGTATCATCGGCCAACTCCAAATAGAAAACAGTATATAACAAGTAATATCATAAATCAACTAATATCCTTAGCATGCAACATTTACAATTACCATAACCCTTGGTTACAACACCAAGCACATCAATGAGGACTCACGCCTCCTCATCATACTCATTTGGGAATTAGGCTCATTAGATTGAGTATATTAACATCTTTCAAGATTCATTATCTTTATTCATCTCGTGTCGGTACGTGACACTCCGCTCCTCATATACTATCATGGTGTCGGAACATGACACTCCGATCCTCATTCTATCCTGGTGTCAGAATGTGACACCCGATCCATATTCTATCCTGGTACCGGAATGTGCCACCTGATCCATATACTATCCTGGTGTCGGAACGTGACACTACGATCCTCATATACTATCCTGGTACCGGAACGTGGCACCCGATCCATATACTATCCTGGTGTCGGAACGTGACAGTCCGATCCTCATATACTATCCTGGTAGCGGAACGTGGCACCCGATCCCCTAATCTCACTACTTTCGTTCATCAAGCCTTCTTTTATACCAAGGCATCATCATTAACAAAGTAGATTAGGGTTTCTTTTCAAGATTTAGGATTCAATAGCTTCATCATGCTTATTATATCACAATTACATAATCACATTCGTGCAAGCATACAATTAAGCATATAGAAGGGTTTACAATACTACCCGTACATATCATTCGCTATTAAGAGTTTACTACGAATAGCATAAAAACCATAACCTACCTCCACTGAAGAATTTGATCAAGCAAGAAATTTTCCAAAGCTTTGTCCTCTTATTTCTCTTGATCGTACGTTTCTCCCTCTCTTTTTGTTCTTTTCTTTTTTTTATTCAAACCTCTTTCTTTTACCCTAATTAGCCTATACTTAAGTATAAAAAATGGCAATAATAACCCACCAATTAACTCAAGGTTACCTATTTTAACCCTCAAGTAGTTAGACTTATTAACATTAACCCACTAAATTTATAATTAAAGCAGGAATAGTCCAAAACGCCCCTTAAATTACTTAACAGAAATCCGACCCAGCCTGGGATTACGCAGCCTGTGACGGGCCGTCGTGCCTGCGACGGTCCGTCCTGCTTCTCCGTCACAGAGTTCAGAGACTCAATTTCTCTGAAAAGTCTGTGACGGTCCGTCACAACTGTGACGCTCCGTCCTGCCATTCCGTTGCGAAGTTCAGAGAGTCGATTTCAGTGCCTATTTTTCATGATTCTAAGTATTTTGGAACGAGACCCCCACGACGGTCCGTCGTGCCTATGATGGTTCGTCGTGGGTTCCGTCGTCTCAGACTGTTTTTCCAGAAATAAAATCTGCTGCTCAAAATGACTAAACAGGTCGTTACAGATGTTCCCAAAAGGTAAAAGAACTAAACGATTGAACTCTAACTAAGATGATCTATGGAGTTTAGCTTAGTCGAGGTAGCGGTATGGGACTTTACCCATACACTGCAGTAGTTATCCTTAAGGGAAGTCTTAGGAGGATGTTTTTATGCATGTATATTCTTATGAATGTAAATGACGTGTATATGATTATCTTACATGTTAACGACACTATGTGATGTTTATTACTTTTATTAACATGTACTTGATCACTATTGCTAGAGTATGATATTATGAAATGTTATTGTTATGTTATGTGAAGGTGGACATTGGTTATGGTTCTTGCTAGGTTTACTTTATTATATAAGGTTATGGGGATTTTCTTAGTCATTGCACAAGTGCACTTAAAGAGGGTCATGTGCAATGGTCTTGCTTTCGTGATGTTGAAATGTACTCTTATTCATGTTTGTTGCTATTATAACTTATTGATAGTGTTACTTCGACTATGTGTTAATTTATATGATATGCATGTTTTCCTGAGTTGACTTAGTATTGTTTGTCTTGTGATGGAAATTCTTTGGATTCAATGAATATTTCTCATCGATTGGTACTCTCTTAGTGAATGTGCATAAAGCTTTTCAAAGTAAATTGCATAACTTTATGATATGTTCATTTTCTTAGCATGATGTCATGATATGTGTGTATGTGGTCTCAAACTTAGTACAAAAGGCGTACTTACCCCATTTCTTCACTTAATTTGTTCTTCACTAGACGAGTACATTTTATAGAATTTTAATCATTCATAATGCACAAGTAACTACACATTGATACAATTCAAGTCAACACTGCCACCAAGAAGGTGTACCATACAACTCAAGATTATTTCATAACTGAAACTAAAAAACATAACCAACTTACCCTTTTACTAAAACTTCCATTACCAAACACATTATATTACACAATTCATCTTAACTTAGCCCTTATCGAAGTAGCTAAACATCAATAATAAAACAAGTAAAGCAAAGATAAAAGACTACAAAACAAAGGTCATTTAAACAATTTCCTAAGCCATAATTTGATAAAAATCATTAACATGACTTCATTGGTTTTTTAGAATTAAAATCACAATCTAACATTAGAAACATCATATTTGAATCATTTAAAACGTTTTTTTGCAAGACCCATATTTAGAGTTACAGGTACAAGAAGTTAGGGTTGAAAACCCTTTTAGAATATTCATTAGGAGGGACTCCTTAAATGGAAGAGAGTTTAAGGATGGATAGCATACATTAAATATAATATACCCAAATTTTTGATAAAGAACTCGACCACCACCTGCCCTCCTAGCTCTTTCTCGAGTTTTAGCTTCTTTGGAGTATGGGAGAACGTTCTAAGAGAGAGGGGTTCTGGATTTTAGGATATGATGTTTAAAAGTAGGTCTTAAGGTTTGAAACACTTTAATATACCTAATAAACCCTTAAATAAACGTCCAATGTCATGAAAATACTTCGGGCGAATTTACCAAACACCCCAAGCCAAGGAAGCCATCCAACAACTTGTTTGCACTGTCACGGAAGGGACCAACCAACGGACAATTTCTCCATCATCGGTCTGTTGGTTGAGAGTCCAACTTCCTAATGTGCAGGAATGAAGGTCCAAACGACGGAAAAATTTGATGGGCGATTTTTTAGTCCACGGGCTGTCGATTGGTCTCGTTGGCTGACATTGCCTTGCCAGTTTTGGATCCAAGTCTTGGGCCCTACTCTAAGGACGCTTGTGGTTCCAATATGGGGTGGTTACAATACGTAAACTCTTAAACATATTACACTAGGTATTTGGAACCTCACACATCATTTTCAAACAAAACGAACATGTAAAACTCACTCACATACATAAAGACACACAAGCACTTTCTAAGGCACACATTGCGAATGTCATGGACGTTCTCAGATGTTTGACCTCCAAACTAAACCAAACTTCACACACTGCCTAAGGAAACTAACATAACTATTTTTATTAAGAAATTTACTCAATAAAAAAATGAATATCTAGTTCACGTTAGTTTCTAGTAGGGTTTTACATTTATTTATTAGTCGTGTTAATAAACTCACTAATATTTTTAAGGAAATGTCTTTTAATATTGATTTCAAAATATCGAAGAATATTTTTGTAACGAACGGGGAGAACCCCCTAGAATTAAAAAGGAGTATTTGACCTCTCGGAGGTCTTATACAAGCCCATTGTTATCATTCATCGAATCGACATAGTAAATTTAGCGGAAAATTCAAATCTTTTCATAGCACCTCATATGCTAAAAAGTTGTCTATTTGCCATCTTATACTCAACAACATTAGAATACGTTAGGGATAGAACCCTTAAGATAAAATACAAAACTATACAATATTTACTAGACTTTAAAATAAGTACACATTAGGACATCCTTGGACTTAACGATTCCTTTCCTTGAGCTTGGGAAATCAACTATAAAGCTCCTCAATCATGCAACTCCATTAAGCATTACATTACCTATACTTTGTGTAAAAAGTAGAGAAGAATGGGATTAGTGCAACTATTCACCACTTATGGCAACCATATGAAATCATGCATTTAAAAGGGACCTTTTTCATGAAAATCATATTTCATGCCATATTTAGTAAATCATCATAAAACCTTTATCAATAGCATTATATCATTTTAATATTTCGTAGAAACACAATCACAGGACAAACAACATAGAAAAGCACTTATAGAATGTAAGTCCAAATTCAGTTCACTTTACACTGAACTAAATTTCCTTTACTGTGAACTGTTTCTTTTAATTCATTAGTCTTCCAAGAAATCCTTTAGGGATACTTGGTGCAATGTATCACCTTAGGACCACAAGGAAAATCATACATATCATCAACATTAGACAACATATACCATAATAGCAGTATAATGCAAAATGAACATAGTTCAGTCAAGACCTTCATCATATAGTCAACAAGATCAACTTCATGCATAAAGACTCATATCATGTACATCTTCATAACAAGTAGACCAATACTACAAAGTCATGAATATGGACATAAGCATAAATGTACACATTAGGTCAACTTTCTAGAACTTCCTAAGGAGCTAATTGTGTTGTTTCTAGGTGGATTCATTATTAGTCTTCCTTAAAATCCTTTAGGGATACTTGGTATAATGTATCACCTTAGTACAAAAAATAAAATCATACATATATTCTACATAAGACAACACATATCATCATTGAAGTATAATACAACGTAGACATAGTTAAGTAAAGACCTTTACCAATACTACAAAGTCATGCATATGGACATAAGCTTTGATAGTATATTTGATTCTCATATGCTTATAGCATCGTAAAGCACCTATCTAGTGTAGATTATTCTTGGGCACACCTCTCAATGTCCATTTATTAACTAGATCATCATATATGTGTGTGTATATATATATGTGAGAAAACCTTAGACATAACTCATTGAGTAACACAAGTTCATACATACATATTCATACATAAAGAAATTAAAACTATATCTACCCTACAAAAGTAAACATATGCAATGTATAGGCAAAGTCTCATACCCTTGTTCATACTAATACACCTATCAAGTAATCCTAGCTAATAAAAAACATATCATGCTTTTATAAAATCATCTTATCATGCATAGCAGTAGACACTAGTGAATATGAGAACTACATCTTATTTAGCAAACATGACCTATACTACTTGTAACATACATGTAAAGTGAGTGTGTGTTTACATCGGTAAACATGATCACATAATGACTATCAAAATCATATTGCGGTAGCCACCCTCATAGACCATAATATTGTCTCAAGCATAAAACAGACAACACACAAAATAGCACAGGAGACAAGTCAACTTCATATTACACTTAAGACTCCTAACTAGTGTTATTCGTGCATTCACATAGGGGAACATAAGTAAGGGATTATTAATCATTCTTAACTCGTCAATGGCAGCACCTATACTTCACCCAAAAATGGATATACACATGCTTACATAATTTTCATACAACCTAAAATCACACTAGAATAGTAAAGTAGGCATAAACATCACATTGTATCACCATAACAACATGCTTATGCATTCATAAATTTGCCTTCTTTGTCCATGGTGAACACATATATAATGACAGCAATGTAAACACAACCACGATAAGTGGACCATACCACACAATGTCATACAAGTCTTTATCAACATTACTACAAAGAATTAGAGAAGTAGAACATTACAGGGAATAAGCATTCATTCCAACTCATCAACATTTGATCCTCATCGATAATTACACCTTATTTACCAATAATTCATATATATGGCAGTACCTAAATGTACTTTAAACATATAAGAAACCATGTACAAGTCGCTACATGATTATGCTATAAAATAATACAACACATCAACATACTACGAAAGTAGAATAACATAGATCGTTAGGTAATTTCCCTTGAACTGATTTTAGATAATATTTCATATATATTATAAGTCTAAGGCAGTATATAGACCTGCATTTAACCATATTGAAATCATAATTACGTACCTTCAAGATTAAGGTTACAACATAGGCATTTAGGCTAGTCGATTTGCTAGATGATAGAAGATTTTACCAATACTATGAACTATATAAGGCTTTTACCATCATTCATATTTTATTAGCAATACACTCATTAGTAAGTAGCTAATTTGATATGAAATCATGCTTCATCTATTCGAAATTAGAGATCCATCACACACTTAGCTTTTTGACTTCATAGCCTGAAGGGATCTAGATAATTCATTTAAGTCTTTTTTAATTTGATCATTAAGGAATTATACATAAAAAAAAATAATTCATTATATCAACCTAAGACAGTAACTACATCAGTTTATAAATAATCAAAACTGTACACAATCGATCTACCAATCGACTTCAAGGCAACATGTAGAAACATAGGCTATTCGTGTTCAAATTTTCATACATTGATCCTTCAACATTTATTAAACATAAATTTATTTAGATAAAACCATATACAATCATTTCAACGTAATAAAATCTTAAATCAATCGATAACAAATCCTGATCATAAAGCCCATGCAAGGCTAAATCTTTTAAATGAAGGAGCATGGTTCGTAATGCAATTGGAGTAAAATTCACGTTAAAAACACTGTGTTAACTTCAATTAATCATGATTTAATCGTTCAAAACCTTTTTTGAAAGAACCCATGGAAGATTGAAGAAGAAGGACTTTGATCATACTTTTTCTTCTTTGAAATCATTCAGAATTACTCTCTAGATTAAAAGATAACTACAGATGAAGATCATCATACCTTTGTCTAGTCTAAAACCTCTAACACATAATGATTCATTCATAGAAAATCCAGCTCGAATCTGATCTTGATCTTCACCAGCAATGGATATTTGAAGGGAAATATTTTTGGAAGAAAATGCTTCAATCGTGTGAGAGGATTCTAGAATGGGGTGCACGTTTTTGATGATTTGTATACACAAAAAAATAGAAAAATAAACCTATTTTGGTCAGGTTAGGACGTGGGTAAAATTTCCTATTCACCCCTTTAATTAACAGTACGCAGGCTGCCAGTTGCAGGCCACCTTACACAATAGCAATGACGGGGCGTCGAGGACATGACCACTGTTCCTGGCGTCTGTCGCCTGAAACTTAGCCAAGATTATCTTAAGACCTTTATAAGTCTTTCTTACCTCAACGATACCATTTTTACGGGCCGTTGGTGTACCAACGATCGGTCGTTGGGTCCGTCAATGGACACTGCCCAGGCAGTGTCTTAGGCACCTTTGGATCCTCCTTTTGGGGCCTCTAGTGGGGCCCTTTATAAGTCGTACCCAGACGTTTCCAATGTGTTTACAAACCTTAACACTATATGCACCTTCAACATGAATTTCATTCAAAAAAACACCTATATGACGTCCAAACAGTCCAAGCCCCATCATGACATACGATGAACGTCTTAGGGGCTATTTTTCGAACGCCTTGGATGTTCTTTTGAGTTTGACCTCCAAACTTCACGAAACTGAATATAACAACATTAAAAAGAATTTATACCATTTAAATACTTATTATTCTCATTTAATAAAAATTAAGGCATGCATAGATACATGAGGCACATTAGCGACTAGTCGTCTAACGTCTTTGTCCTCCCTTGATGTTCGACTTCCAAATCACTTCAAACTTTTCACACTGCATTTTAACCGTATAATAAGGCATTTTAGGGCCTTATAAAATCATGAAACAGACATAAACACATAGAAACACATATAAGTACTCTAGGTAACTTAGACGTCCTTTAACATTCGACTTCCAATACCTCTAATATTGTAGCTACTGCCTGTATACTATATTTTAAGCATATTTAGGACATTATAACATTAAGAAAAACATTTTAGGGTCTAGACACCTTATCACATTTTTGGGGTCTTACAATGTCCCCCACTTTGGAACATTCGTCCTCAAATGACACTTAGGGATCTTCAATCACAAAAAGGACTTCAATGCATATTAGAGTAGTTCATATAAGTCATAATATCATCACATAAAAGTCAATGTTACAGTCTTTAAAAGGAATACAAGTTCACAACATTTGGAACTCAATGCAAAAAAGCAAACAAAACATAAATTTACTCGCTCTTTAATACATCAAACACCGAGGCTCTTTTCATGTTAATAGGAGAAACACCCTCCTCCTAATCATAAAATGATCATTGTACCTTAATTCATTAAGAGATAATCTTCAAAAACCACACATAGGCAGATTTCAACAACAATAAAGAAGCACTTTAGGCACTCATACTTCAATGCACATAAACTTGAGTTAGTTAAATCACAAAGATCTTCATTAGTGAGACCTAGTACCATGAAGGTCATACTTAACCATACAATGCTTAGTGGTGTACATGAACGAATGTCTTGTTGCTCAACACACTTACATGTATCATGTGTTCAGACCTTAGCAAAGTACAAGGTAAATTTCTTTAAAAATGAGAAATCTCAACTTTCAATCCAAGCCATTCTCATGATTCCTTTCTAGTGAAGTCTAAGTGGTAAGTCACTTTCAATCCAAGCCATTCTCATGATTCCTTTCTAGTGAAGTCTAAGTGGTAAGTCACATAAAGTAGATCACAACACATAGGAAGCCATTTCACAAAAATTCCATCTCTAAGATAGTATTCACCTTCAAGGTAAGCATACTTTGAGAAGAATCACACAAATCATAGGCACACACATCAGCACTTAGCTAAACATACTTTTAATTGCCATGAATGAGTCTATAATTATTCATTCCAAATAATAAAAGTCACACAGTTTTCAAGAGACTCAACATAATCATTTGAAAGAGACTCAAATTTTTATTATAAGGCTAAACATTCCACCTCACAAGTTACTTAAACAAGTTTCTTGTGTTATCTCATGAATTCAAATGCACAACTAGCATATCCAAATGCAAGTGAGAAAACATGGACCTTATAAAAAAAATTCCTTTCATGCACTTTGGAAAATTCAACATGTCTCCAATAGGATGTCAATAAATTCTTGCCAATCATATAAAGGTCATGCAATTTACACTTTATGCAAGACTACATTCATAAACAAGCTTACTAAGAATTTATTATTTTCCAAATAAAGTAAGAAAAGAAGGACAATGTAGACAATTTCTACAACCTCACTACTCAATCACCATCCCCCACTTAGGGTAAACACAATTAAGAGCAAATTAATCCAAGCTATAGAGGATAATAACTACACAAACCTAGTGATTACTACTTTAGAGGGAATTTTCATTAATTTAATTTAGCAACACTAAGGAATTCTAAAGCTTATCATTTTGGGAAAATCATCCTCAACCTTCAATTTTTATAAGCTCTTCCTACAATGCAGTAGACAGTAAGGTCATACATCATTTGAGGAAAACAACAACGAGGTTCATAACAGCCTAAGAAGTTTAGAAATAACTATACCACTAATCATGTCATAAGATTCTCATTCTTCAATCTGAATACCAACTTTCCTTTCAACATTTATGATCATGTTCATATGCATCAATTCAATACACATTTCAGTCACATCAAATCATACAACAATTAGTTGATTCTCCAAAAATGTTACACTAAGTTGCCTAGTCTTTATACTTAGCATGCTACCAAAGGAACTTATTAAACATTCCAAGTTCAAATCCTAGTATTTGCCTATCATAATACAAAACCATATAGGAATACAACAATCTAAGACAATTCACTTTAACCAACATAACTTTTAGAATGCTTTAAGTATATAATGACATACATTATTCGACATATCTTGCTATTTCACATAGATTACATATATTGCCATAATTGGCATCACATCATCAAATAAGAGATATTTTATACATAGTAAGGTAAGATAACCAATCATAATCCCGATAGAGTTAACATGTACAATAATCAAGTAAAGCCCATAACCCTACTAAATCAACTGACCCACCAAGAACTATAATTAACACCATACTCCACACATCTATAAGCTTCATGCATGCATAACTCCGTATCTTTAGCACACTGGGCTATTTACATGTTTATAAGAATATAGATAATCACATTAGGACAGTTACATTTATCATCACACATACGTAATATTAACCTCCTAAGGTCTCCATAAAAAAAAAATAGTGCAAGACATAGATAGAGTCCCATACCCCTACCTATGTCTAGTTAACCCTTCACTTCGCCTTAGTTAGTTTATACATCATCAAATAAGGACAATTGTCACCTTCACAAATGCTCATTCAAACCATAAAACAAAGATAAGCATCTTAAACTCACCTTTTCTCCCTCAAGCATAGAGAAATCTCATCCAAATAATCTTATCCAAAAGACCAGTAGACAAGAAAACATAAGTGACAGATCTTATATAGTTATGTTCTATGGCACAACATGAGAATGATTAAGAAGGAAAACTCTATCGTCCTATAGCCTCTCGTACCATTTGATGTGTGGAGACTCACCACCAATGATACAAAACTCCACTAGACGTGGAAAATATGCGACCTCTTGGAACCTAAGACCACTTTATAAACCTTGTGTTCTGATACTGAATCTGTCACGACCGGGGAGAACTCCCAAGAAGCAATATGGCGTACTTGACCTCTCTGAGGTCCTATTCAAGCCCTTAGTTATCATTCATCGCATCGATATAGTAAATTTAGCATAAAATTTAAAACTTTTAATAGCACCTGATATGCTAGAAACATTACTTCATGTACATATAAGTCATAATTCATTTATAGACTCTAAGTCTCTTTGCCATATTTGACTTAGAGTACATTAGTGATACAACCGTTAAGACATAATACAAAACTATACAGTATTTAATAAACTTTATAATAAGTATACATTATGACAACCTTGGACTTAAGTAGTCCTTTCCTTGAGCTTGGAAAATCACCTATAAGGCTCCTCAATCATACACCTCCTTTAAGAATTCCATTACCTACACTTTGTGTTTAAAGAATTGAAGAATGGGATTAGTAAAAGAATGCACTAAGTATGGAAACCATGCAAAATCATTCATTTAAAAGGTACATTTTTCATAAAAATCATAATTATTTCCATTTTTAGTAAATCATCATAAAACCTTTATCCATAGAATATAAATCATTTTCCTGCTTCGTAGAAATACAATCAAAAGCCAAAAATCATAGAAAAGCACTTACATAATTTAATTCGAATTGAGGTCACTTTAAAGTGAACTCAATTTCCTTAATGGGGAACTCTTACTTTTAATTTATTAGTCTTCCTTGAAATCGTTTAGGTATACTTGGTATAATGTATCACCTTTGGACCAAAAATGAAATTATACATATATTCTACATAAGATAGCACATATTATCAATGAAGTATAATACAACATAGACATAGTTAAGTAAAGACCTTTACTAATACTACAAAGTCATGGATACGGACATAAGCATGAACATACAGATTTGGTCACCATTCTAGGACTTCCTAAGGAGCTACTTTTGCACTATCTTGGTGGGTTCGTTACTTCCAAATATACAATAACTTACCTTAAGTCCTCCTCGTTAGGATCCTATTCAATGACTTCCATTGTCTATTTCACTTTAGGGAAACTATAGCCTTAACCGACACTAAGACCATGGGTGCTAAATAAAGAATTTGGTGTTGTAGAGCCTTACACCAATGGAAGGTTTTCGTACCTAGCCAGGTAGAACATTAACATATATCCTAGCATCCTGAGTGAATTCACCTTTATAGATTCTACGTGGCAAGCATAGTTTATGGAACTAAGAGATATGTATTCCCTTTTCAAACCATTTTGTAATTGGGGCCTCACCTCATGATAAAAAATGGGTGAACCTTCCTCCAAGGAAAGTCAACACCTCATGTGGGTCCTTAGGTAAGTATTCATCTAAGGGTAGTCAACATTCTTTAAGGGATAAATGGTTAATCTTCCTCAAAGGAAAGTCAACACCTCTCAATGCAAAGTTCACTCAGTGCTAAGATAATTTTCCTTTATTGAAATACCTTAATTACATTTATTTATAAAACAGAGGCTTAATATATTTGATTCTCATATGCTTATATCATTCTAAAGAACCTATCTAGTTTAGAGTAATCTTGGCAACACCTCTCAGTGTCCCTCTATTAAATAGATCATGATACATGTGTGTGTGTGTACATATATGTGAGAAAACCTTTCACATAACACATTATGTCACACAAGTTCATACATACATATTCATACATATAGAAACAAAAACTAGAACTATCCTATCAAGGTCCACATGAGCAATGCATCGGCAAAGTCCCATACCCTTGCCCATAATAGTACACCTATCAAGTCGTCCTAGTAAGGAATACATAACCTTCTTCACATACATATACTATACATGCATAGACATTAATGAATATGATAACAACATTCTATTTAGAACCCAAGACCTATACTACTTGTAACATGCATGTGAGTAAGTGTGTGTGTACATTGGTCAACATGATCACATAATGTCTATAAAAAAATTATTGAGACAGCCACCCTATTAGACAATAACATACCTTCAAGCATTAACCACACAACACACAATATAATACGAGACAAGCAAACTTTATAATACACTCAAGACTCCTAACATGTGATATTCGTGCATTCACATAGGGGTACATAGGTAAGAGATTAATAACTATTTACAACTCATCAATGGAAGCACCTTTACTTTACCCTAACATGGATATACACAAGCTTACACAATAGACATACAACCTAAATTACAACTAGAATAGGAAAGTAGGAATAAGCTTCACATAGTATCAACATAAGCACATGCTCATATATTAATAAATTTGCCTTTATAGGTCATGGTTACCACATATTTAATGAAAATAAAGTAAACACCGTCACCATAAATAGCCCATACCACACAATTCTATACAAGGCTTCATTAACATTAGTATTAAGAAATAGAGAAGTAGAAGAGTAGAGGGAATAAGCATTCCTTCCAACTCCTCAACCAATTATCCTCATTGATCAATACACCTTGTTTACCAATAATTCATATAGATTGAATTAGCTAAATATACTTCAAACATATAAGAAACCATGTAGATGTTTCTACAAGATTACAGTATAACATAATACAACAGATCAACATACTAGGAATGTAGAATAAAATATATCATTAGCTAATTTCCCTTGCAACGATTTTAGATAATATTTCATACATGTTATAAGTCTAATGCAGTCGCTAAACCTGCATTTAACCATAATGAAATCATAATCACATACCATCCATATTAAGGTTACAACATAGGCATAGGCTTATCGATATGCTAGTATAGAAGACTTTACCAATACTGTGAAATACCTAAGGCTTTGATCATCATGCATATTTTATCAACAATGAACTCATTAGGAAGTATCTATTTCAATAAGAAATCAACACGAAATCATGCTTCATCAATTCGAAATTTGAGATCCCATACACACTTAGCTTTTTCACTTCATAGCCTAAAGGAATCTACATCAATTAATGCAAGACTTTCTTAGTTTGATCATTAAGGATATATACCTACAAAATTCATCCTTTATATCACCATAAAAAAGTAGCTACATCAGTTTATACATAATCAAAACTCTATACAGCCGATCTCACAATCGACTTCAAGGCAACATGTAGAAACATAAGCTATTCATATTCAACTCTTCATACATTGATCCTCATGGATCCTTTAAAATAAATTCAACATATATTCATCTAAATAACAGAATATACAATCACATAAAGTATTAGAATCCAAATTCGATCTATAACCAATAAAGATCATAAAGCCCATGCAAGGCTAAATCATTTTGGTAAAGGAACATAGGTTCTTCATGCAATTGGAGTAAAATTCAGGTCAAAACAACCTTATTAAATTAAATAAATCATGTTTCAATCATTCAAAACCTTTTTTCAAAGAACCCATGGCATATTGAAGAAGAAAGACTTTGATTATATTTATTGTTCTTACAAATAATTAAGAATGGCTCTCTAGATGAAAAGATAACTATAGATAAAGACCACCATACCTTTGTCTAGTTAAAACCTTTAAAAACTGATGATTCATCTATATGTTGCAGCTCGAAGCAATACTTGAGATTCAAAAACAATGGAAGTTTGAAGGGAAATATTTTTGGAGGGAAAGGTTTTAATCGTGTGAGAGGATTCTAGAATGGGGTGATCATGTTTTTTTTGACTTATATACACACAAAAATAGACAGATAAACCTATTAGTGTCAGGTTAGTAAATGATGGTCCTTCTTTTGGGGCCACTTGTGTGGCCCTTTTAAGTCGTACTCGAAAGTCTTCAAAATGATTACGAACATTAAAAAGTTATGAAGATTAAACATAAATTTCAACAAAAATAAACACCTTTAGAACTTCCAAACAGTCCAAGCCCCATCATGACAAATGATGAACGTCATAGTGTCTATCTTTCGAACGCCATGGGCGTTCTTGGGTGTTGAAACTCCAAACTTCACGAAACATCATATAGAACAAATAATAATCATTTTGAACCATTTAAAGACTTATTAGACTCATTTAATACAAATTTAAGCATGCATAGACACATGAGGCACATAAGCGACTACTCATGGAATGTCTTGGTCGTCCCTTGACTTCGACTTCTAACTCACTTCAAACTACGCAGACTTCCTCTTAACAGTATAATAAAACATTTTAGGACCTTATAACATCACGAAACACACATAAACACATAGAAACACATATAAGTAATCTAGGTAACTTAGTCGTCGAACAAATTAGTCATCCTTTAACGTTCAAATTCAAATACCTCTAGTATTTTAGCTACTGCCTATATACTATATTTTAAGAATATTTAGTACATTAGATCTTCAAGAAAAACATTTAATTCTCTAGACACCTTATCTCATTATCGGGGTGTTATAATTTCAAATCCATTGAAACATTGGAGGTTGAAAAAATCTATTTGCCAATGAATATTAATACTTGGTGAGAAGAAAGCGAAGGAGAAGAAGGCGAAGGAGGACGAGAAGAAGAAGGGGTGGAAGGAGAAGGATAATCATAAGAACAAATAAAAGAAGGAGAAGGAAAAGGAAATGGAGAAGCATAAAGAAAAATCGGAAACAAAAAAGAAAGAGAAAAAATATGAAGTCATAAGTTCTAATGTGAATCAACAATATCCATTTAAAGGTTTTAACATTGACGGCGAGGGTCCAAATGATCTAATGTCATCCTTCTTTTGATAGATTAACGAGGATCATTACAAACATTATGCAAAAAATTTAAGGTCGTTAAACTATTATTAGTATTTGTGTTTTTTGTCGAATAAATAATTACTTATAATGACTATACATTTAAAGAACAAACAAGGACAATCACTATATAGGATATTGCTAGAAACATATGTGTCACACCAGGATTTTGGAATCCGAATGCAACCGTCTTCGTTTACCTCGAAGATGTCGCAGACAAGCCTCTTCTTACCTTTATAAAATTCATATAGTTAAATTATATGGAAAATTTAAAACTTTTAACACTTAATGAAGTATACATAGACTTCATATAAAAGTTACAAGGATTCATATACTATAAGCTCAAACTAAAAACAAGCATATACTATTGAAGAATAAATTCAAATCAAGAGATAAATATATAATCTAATAGTTTGAGAAAACGGATTTAATACAAAACTTTGAAACAAACATCTGAAAAGAAATGGTAGGGACAACATCCACTCGCTATGTCTAAAGAAAAAGGATAGATAAATAAATGTAGCATCGTCGAACATTAAGAAAGCCTACCAGTGTCTGGAAGACGATGATCCGAACACCTTCAATAAGTCTTGAACCTTCTCTATGAACTGTACCTAAAAAGATAATAATATCATAGGGTTGGTACACACTTTTACTAAGTATGGGTGTATGCACACATACACATAAGGACTATGCATGATCAAGGAAAGCTTTTCCTATAACAACATGCCATTTTTGGAATATGACACCACAAGACATTCCTAATTCGTTATTTCTGGATTCCGGTATGAATATGAAATATTTTAATGCATTCAAAGCACAAAACTCATTTTCTATATGAATACAAGACCTTAGAATTAGCAACATAGCATTAGTATAGTTCCCATGTTGGCTAGACATACTTCGAAGAGTAGGAGATATTTGGAGCATCTTATCCATCGTGGTAGAGCCTCATCTCATGAGACTTACATGTGAAAGAACAATCTCATAACTTGCCTATCGGTGCTTTGCTCACTTTGTTTTATCTTCTTATCTTTTTAAGTTGACTAAAACATTGTGGAAGCTTTCTTCTATATTGAGGTCTACATACTGTATTGAAGACTTGTCATCCCGTTCTTTACATTGATGAAATGTGAATTTATCCTTACATAACATATTTTGTGTTAATGAGACTTGTCTCACACATTATAACACCCTTTTTTTGTTGAGTATATTTACATAATATCTTAGGTGTATGTGAGACTTGTATCACTTCTTTTAACACCTCATTCTGGCCACTTTCTTAACTTAGACACTTTTAATTATGTTAATACTCACTTTGCTTGCTTACGTTCATTGTGTGTCTTCCTATCATCATTTATGGACGTTAAGAACTTCATTCAATGAAATACATATGTAAATAGTTCATTTGGGTAGGATATGTTGGGACTTGTACCAATAATTGGAGTTACCCTTGTATAAGGATTCAATGCATATATTAGATGTGCTTAAGTTGTCGTTAGAAAAAGACTGATAGCCAATTTATTGGCACAAGCAAAAGTTACATTCATTAATGTTTAATTTTGTATGCATTAGCAATTAGCCAATCTTTTAATCATTCAAAGATAAAATTATAACTGGATTCCCTTCAACTTATTGGACAATGTATAGTTATCCATATTATTAGCATAAGCCAAACATTCATTCAAGTATAATTTCATGAAATCATTATTAGTCAATCCTATATAATATGTTAGGCATAACATTATTAGTCATTTCGGATAGCCTCATATGAATACTTTAATGAACATATCATCTTTACCAATTTATGTTTAATAGTAGATATACACACCATGACCGTAACACATAAAGAGTAGCACTTTCGGACACAAGTTAATCTAGGATCACTCTTTTTTCACATAAGGAACACTTAAAATCATACAAGTATAACTTATAGGTTCATTCAATATTTAAAAATAAAGAACCCTACACATTATGATCAACAAGAACCACATACAAACAACATGATCAAGAGTACATCTATGTACTCATTGGATCAGAAACAAGGATACTAGGGAGGAAGGACGTTTAACAAGAATATTGGGAAACAACCCTAGTTTCGAGATTTCATTGATACAAGACAATGAATAATAATCTTGGATATATATTTCTAGGATAGAAAATGCATACCTTATTTATAACTTAATATACGAAGACCACCTTGAACAAAACCTTCAAGAACACCTTAAATTCGCCCTAGAGAGTGGATGATGTTTTTGCCTTTTTGCTTACTATTTTAGCGTCTAGTTCTCTAAGTGTTTTATCATGAGTTTTTACGTTTAGGAACTGATCTTGACACATTCAACTACGGATAATTTAGTAATTTAAATAAATTAATTAATTTATTACTTAAAAAACCCTCCTAGATTGACTAGAACTAGGAAAACACCAGACTTAGTCATATCTGAAAAATTTCTTAAAAAATTTCGTTTTTAACCTTTAACTTAATTAATTAAATGGCTAATTTATTTAATTAAGGGACCTATGGTGATTACAAAAGTTCCCCTAATTCATAGGAACCATAAATAACCCTTTTGGATCATACTAGATTAAGTACAAGATCGTTTGTTTACTTATTCTAGGTTAGTGTAAGAATTTTAGTTTGAACCCTTTAATTTAATTAATTATCTTTACAATATAACTAATTAGGTGACATAGGATAATTACTACTGCATCCTCAAGTCTTTATGACTATAACTATCCCTTTGGACCATAATAGGTTAGGTACTAGGTTGTCTCTTTAATTAGTTACAAGGTTAGTGTGACCCAATTAAGTCTTAGGTTGTCGGGTGTACTAAATAATTTGTTTTTGTTTGTCGAAGGTTAGTTAGTGATTTAGTTAAGTAGGTTAGTGTCTACAATTAGTTATATATGTAGTCCCCACATATGTGAACCCATGTGCACGCATGCCCCCTAACTACCCTAACAAATTCGGTTAGGGTGGTCCCCTCCTTGGTCGTTTCTCACCTTGTGCTTGCACATGAGTTGCTTCTATTTTAATAAATTCATTATCTTCATGTTTCATTTAGAATGTTTACTTATTGTCCAAAGTATCCTCACTGTGTCCTTGAGCACTGCTTAATCTACATGATCATTTAAAATTGTCATGTGTTATGGTACTAGGCTTTACACTTGAATGCCTAGTACATGATGTCTTACTATTATGAGACACGATTTTTAGCTTAGGGTCTTTATTGTAGGTACATTTTCCAAACAATCTTACTAATGTTAGAAAATTGGCTAAAACCCTTTAAGCCAATATTTCTATAATGCCTATAATTTTCTTATATGGCCAATATTTCTAAACATTGGCTATTGGGTAGGGGTTGGCAAAAAACCAAACCGACCAATTAACCGAACGATAAAATGTTATTGGGTTATTGTTTTGGGTTATTAGGTTTTGAGTTTTTAATGGTTTAGAAAAAATAATTATTGGGTTTATTGGGTTGGTTTTCGATTTTGCTTATTGGGTTATTTGGGTTATACCGATAACCCAATAAGACGATAGTTATTTACTACTTACCCTTCCTCAATATTAAATATAATTAATAATTTAATACATAAATAGATTCAATATCAGCTTTTCAGGCTATGTTATTTTTTTAGTTAGGAATTGGTGAGAACTTTGTTGATTATCTGGTGGATCAAACAACTGTTCAAGATTGTCTCTTTGAAATATTTTATTTTAGTTTTAATTCTAGTTCGTAATTGTAGGCGATAGCTTTTGCAAGTTTGTGAATGTTAGTAATTTGATCAACATTCAAAGTTTTCTATTATGTTTTGGTGATAAGTTTGTAACATTTAATTATAACATACTTACTATTATATATTATTTGATCGACATTTTCTTATTTGGTTAACCAAAACCGAACCGATAACATAAAAAACCGATAAACCGATAAATCGATAAAAAAATTCTTATTGGTTTATTATTGGATTAGCATATTTTAAAACCGAAAACAGATAAACCGAACCGATTATATGTAAAACCGAACCGAACCGACCGATACACACCCCTAGCATTGGGATGCCTATTTACCCCCAATACTTATTCTTAAAACTTAATAGTCCCTTCACTAGACATATATTTTCTTGAATGTTACATTGAGTTTGACAAACTTGATTATGTAGTTGTATTTTATAAGATTAAGGACTGGTTCTACGTAGTGTCTCAACCCAATAAGTGCTAGACTAATAAGGGTAAATATACACTCACATTTATGTTTTGATTGATAAATTAATATATACAAATAAATTGATACATAAATACACTTGTGTGATGCATTTATGCCGTATGTGGATGTCATGTTTTACGATTTGTGTAAGAAGTTGAAGTAAGAGAGTAAATTTAAATATCTATATGCCACTTGTCACACCCGGATTCTAGAATTCGAATGCAACTGACGTCGTTAACTTCTTAGAGGTTGCAGACAAGACACTACTTAGCCTTCATCACAATCTTATAGTAAAATTTGTACAAAATTTAAAACATTCAAAACATAGTGAGCACTATACATAGACTTCATATGATTACAATGTAGAATAATATTCTAATGAGATCAGACTAACTAACAATCGATGATCGATTAAACAATTAAAATGAAAAAATCAATATATCGTAATAGTTTGCCAAACGGCCTTAATACAAGTCATTGATTAAAACGTTAGAAATGAAACATTAGGGACAACATCCACTAGCTATGTCTAAAGTGCTACGCTAGAATCATTGGAGTAGCATCCTCAAACTCAAGAGGACCTACCAAAGTCTTGAGATCGCTAATGCAAACTGCTTCAATGAGTCTTCAATATGCTCGCTGACCTGCGCCTATAAATTAGTAATAGTATAAGGTTAGTACACACTTGTACTAATTATGGGTGTATGAACATATACATGAAAGGACTATGCATGATCAAGGAAAGTTCATCCTATAAAAACATGCCATTTCTTGAAAGTGAAGTCACTAGACTTTCTTAATTCGTTATTTGTGAATTATGGTATGACTATGACATATTTTAATGCATTAATAAAACAAAACTCATTTTCCATGTGAACATAAGACCTTAGAATCATGAACATAACATTAGAATAACTAGAATGAAAATGTAGAAATTTGCTCCTCCTAAACCCAGAGCTCCTTCCCCAACACTTAGTTTATTTTTCAGTCTTTTTGTTCTTTTTGTTATGTAGTTTAAAGATCTCTTTAATATTATGTTTTACTTACAAGTGAAATGATTCATTGTAGCCCCATAACTACAAGAATCGAGTAAGTAATCCAAAAGACTAAGGAAATGATTTAGATACCTTACTACAAAATAGTATTTCCATTCTTGTTAAATTAGGCATGAAATCTGTATGAGCGTATCTTTATTGGCTACACCACTTATTTAATCATTTTCATACTATGGAGATAAAGGGGTATTGTTTAGCCATTATGTGGTAACCCCTTTATTAGAAATATATAGAAGAATTATAAGCAAATTTTATTTGGCTATGTCCTTAATTTTTATCTGATGATATTATATACTTAAGCCCTTGCTTTCTTATCTCGCCTTAAACATAGATTTCATCTTCTTCTTTCTTATATTCTTAAAGAAATCATTAGCATTAAGAGCACGTGCTACATCATGAAATCGAGTTTCTTCCTAACACCGAAAAGGGGTGGTTCACCGCTCAAAGTGAACCTATCTTATGTGAGCTAAACATGAAATTCAGTGTCTGCCCCACACCGAAAAGATGAGGTTCACGGCTAATGTGAACAGAATACTTTGTTTGAGAATTTAACCGACATAGATTATGTGAGCTAATTATGAAATCCAATCTATTCCCAACACAAAAAAGGGGGGGTTTAACAGTCCAAAGTGATAGAGCATCATATATAGCTCTCTAATGTTGAATCCACTGAGTAGTTCTTATGGTGCCAACATAGTTCGAAGAATAAGAGACATACGGAGACTACTTATCAACCTTGGTTGTACAATCATATCATGAGGCTTACATGTACCGGCAAAAGCTCATTTCTAGTCTATCAATGCTTTGTTGAACTTCTTTTTCTTTACATCCTTTTGAGTTTATTCAAACATTATGGAAGCTTGCTTCTAGTTATGAGATTTACTTAACCGTTTGGATAACTGGTCATCCCTTTCATTGCTTGATAAAATGTTAATTTTACCTTACATTATCATCTTGGTGTTAATGAGACTTGTCTCACGATTATTAACACCCTTTTATGAGAGTATCTTTGACATAATTCTTTTGGTGTGAGTGAGACTTGTCTAACTTCTTTTAACACCTCATTCTGGTCACTTTCATAATTCTTAAATTTTAATTATATTATTACACACCTTATATTTTTCAATAACCTTTGGTAGCTTTATATCACTCTTTATGAACGTTATGAATTTTTGTCAGTGTAGTTGCTTATTTTCATAGATCATTTGAAAGTGTATGTTGGGACTTGCCCAAATGATTGGCATACCATAGGTTATGAATTCAAAGTTACATTGGTCATGCTTAATTTTGTTTAAATTATTTATTAGTCAACTTTCAAATATTTAAAAGATATTACTGTAAGCAAACTCTATTACTAGGCAATTTATTGGCCAAATTATTGGCATAAGCCAAACTTTTAAATTTTGGGGTAATCTAAACCTTCATTTTAAGAAAGAAAATCTTTTTACAATTAATTAGCTTATAAGTACAATGAGTAAATACCTTAGATGTTCACTCAACTATGCACTCTTCTCTCAGAAACTCACTAAACTTTTAATTTCACTCAAAAGTCATTCAACTATGCATTTCTTTCTCAGAAAGTCACTCAACTTTTAATTTTAACTCAAAAGTCACTCAACTATCGACTCTTTCCTCAGAAAGTCACTCAATCTATTATTATTATTTTTTAATTAAAATTTGTTGATATGAATTATTTATATAACAAATAAAAATTTTAAAAAAATAAATTAAACCATTTGGTGATCCACCCACTTAACCCGACCCATTTTAAAAATATGATATGACCCCTTTTATTTTCTCTTTAATCCTAAATTATTCTCTCTTTAAACCTTGAATTAGGATTAAAGACAAAAAAAAATGGGTCATATCATATTTTTTAAATGTGTCGGGTTAGGTGGGTGAATCACTAAATGGTTTAATTTATTTTTTAAATTTTTTGGTTTGTTATATAAATAATTAATATCAACAAATATTAATCAAAAAATAATTTAATTGATTGAGTGACTTTCTGAGGAAAGAGTGGATAGTTTAGTGACTTTTGAGTTAAAATTCAAAGTTGAGTGACTTTCTGAGAAAGAAGTGCATAGTTGAGTGACTTTTGAGTGAAAATTAAAAGTTGAGTGACTTTCTGAGAGAAGTGTTCATAGTTGAGTTACCATCTGAGGTATTAACTCTAAGTACAATTAAATGAACAGATTATAACAGCAGATTAACCTTCATAAGGAAGTCATAAAAATTCATCTTTCTCGAACACCATTAGACAATACAAATTGTTTAACTCATGTAAATAATAATCAAACTATACGAATATAATTTGTAAGTCCCATTTGACAATAATAACTGAAGAACCCTAAACATGATGATCAATTATCACGACACACCAACATCATTTTCGAGATTACATTATACAAACTCTTATAATAAAAAAAAGGTTAACTATTGTGATGGACGTTCAATAGTATCATTGGGAATATCCCTAGTTTCAATATTCATGAATTCTAAGCATTTTAAAAGTCTCTTGGGAAAAGAATCGAAGAGTGTAAACCCATATCTTATGTAGAATTGAATCTGTGAAGATTACCTTGCATGAAAACCTTAAAGAATACCTTGAAATCGCCTAAGAGAATTGAGAGAAACTTTTCTGACTTTCTTTCATTTGCTCACTGTTTTGAGTGGTGAATTTTCTAGAGATTGAACGTGAGTCTAAGTCTTAGGAACTGATCTTGACAAACTAAAGTTAGTCTAATTAACATAATTAAAAAAATTAATAAGTTAATTACTAAAACACCCCTTCCAGATCGACAAAAAATAGGAAAGCATTTAACTAGTCAAATCTGAAATTTTTCCTAAGAGTGGCCTTAATTGTGAATTTTCCTTAATTCATTAATTCTTTAATTCAATTAATTAAGGGAACTATGGTAATTAAAAAAGTACCCCTAAGTCATTGGGACCATAACTAACCCTTTTGAATCATCTTAGGTTAGGTTATAGGATGTTTACTTTCACCCAATAATCACTTAGGTTATCAGGTCCCTTAGTTAGTTATTTTTTGTTGGTCCTACGATATTTAGTTAGTTACGTATGTTATTTAGAGTCTACAGTTTATTAGGAAGTTAGGCCCTACATGTATGGACCCATGAGCACGCTGCCCTTAACAACCCTAACCAAATTTTGTTAGGGTGGTTTCCTGGTCCCCCCCCCCCCCCCCCCCCCCGTTTGCCGATTTCACATGTTCTTGGACATGTGTTGCTTGTACTAGCCTAACTAACTATTATAGATAGTTCCTTTTGAATGTTTACTTATTGGCCCAAGGATCCTAGCTATGTCCTTTGGCACCACTTAATCTATATGATCATTTTAAATAATCATGTGTTTTGGTACCTAGGATTGACACTTGGATTCCTAATACCTCATGTGTTAGGTTAAGAACTAACATGTTCAAATATAGCTTAGGGTTTTCATTAAATGTAATTTTCTTAGACAAACTTTGATTATAATATACACCCTTGTGTATATATAGAAATTAGATAACACCCTTAAGCCAGTATTTCCTAATATGCCAAATATTACTCACTATTGGGCATTGGGATTCCTATGTACCCCCGATAGCTATTCTTAAAACTTAATAGGCTCGTCACTAGACGATTGCATTTTCAGGAATATTACACCACTATTAGATGTTTTTTCAGAACATACATTGACAATGCTAGTGTTCTTCCTAAATATGAGAATAAAACTGTTGGAACTATCAAAGGGTTTGGTATACCTTGTGGACTGTCTTGGCACTTGGAAGATGATGTTTATGTCCCAATAAATATTAATGGAGACTTGCATTGGGACTTGGCAGTCGTGTCATTGAAGGAACGGTGCATAAAAGTGTATAATTTGATGTCCTCATCTAGGACTAAAAGAAGTTGTCCTCCAAGATTCAAAAGTTTTCTAAAATTTTGCCAAAGTACATTGAGTTGAGCAGATTTTTTGAGCAAAAAGAGTGAACCAACTGGTCAGTACTTAAATGTTACCAAAGAAAGAAAAAATCTCACTCATTCAAAGCCAGACGTGTCAGTGGTATTACCTAACAAGGAAGCAATAATCTATATGTATTATCTTATTATTTGTCTTAAGACTATGAAAATGTGAAGTTATTGTATTTTCTAATTTATGAAATACCATACAGAGATTGTGCACTTTTTTGTTGTGCATGCGCGGAGTTCTCGAGTCGTGGACTCTAATTATCTACTTGTAGACTTAGTTTTGAAACCTTTTGCATGATATGTGCTTCACTCTTATGGAATTATGGGACTTTGAAGGCTCGGAATGTCACATACGGAGAGCACACCCCACATGCAACCGACATCCTCATCCACTCAGAGGAGTTAGAAAGGCTATTAATATTCGTCATACCAGGTCATTAATAAAGATTTGGAAAAAAAATTAAAAAACATTTAATACTATGTGAAGTATACTTAGACTTGATACATAACAATCATTAAAACATACGTAGAGATATTCTAAAAGTTGTCTCATACAAAAACCATCTAAAAAGTATGAATCTGGACTTAGCCAATAAAATTATATATGTCATATAGGACTTACTACAGAAGAATCCAAAGAATGCAAACGAAATCAAAAGTATTTTTAATAACTACTTAAGGAATCATAAGATAGAGAAGGAAAAGATAGTATCCCCGAACATGAGTACCTACAAACACTGGGAGAAAGAGTTCAAAGGTTCTTCAATTGACCTTCTTAATCTTCAATGGTAAGACCCTATATTTGTAGTAATATAATGTAATAGGGTTAGTATGTCATATCTACAAAGCATGGGTATATTCACATAACATTAAAAGACAAGCATGAATAGGATAAATTCTTAGGAAGCATGCTAAGTCATTTGAAAATCTTCAATGCATATACCATACAACATATACAAGTTAATGATTCCATCAACATAAAGCATGATCGTAATCAAAAACATATTATCATAGAGTCATGCTAACATTTCATATTCATTAGATCAAATAGACATAACATAAAAAACACTTAGCAATGATCCCCCTTCAAAACCTACAATTGTAACGTTTATGTGAAGCCACATAACCCCACATAACCAAGGTAACAAGATAGGTGACCACAACTAATGCTTTGCTTCATATAACTTGTAACATAGTTAGTCATCATCTCATATAGCAATATAGACCAACAACATGTTCATCAACATAAGCAACATAATATAAGGGTAACATCATAGATAATAAGCATCATACGTTTCATGTTATCATATTAAATATCAACAATCTTTTAGGACTTCCCTTAGAGTCAACTTGATCGATATCTAGGTAGACTCCCATACTCCTACCTATACTAGTAGAGTCCTCAAGTAACCCTAGTAAATTTTCATCTTCTTATGTTTCATTTTACTTGAGGGAACATTCGCGTTAACTGATATTAGACCGTATGAGGTAAACATCAAATCCAGTGTCATAAAACCCCTCACCGAAAGAAGGTAGTCCGCCGGCCAAAGTAAAACCAAACATGACATGGCTTTCTAGGTGGATCCACTAGCTAGTATCCTATGGTGGAATTATAGTTCATGCGCTAGGAGATGTATTAGAGACCCATAGTTCTACAATACATTGAAGCCTCTATCTCTTAAAAATCATTGTGAACCTACCTTCCAAATAGTGAAGGGACATCTCTCATATATAGTTCACTCAATTTTAACCTAAAGTCCCTTTTTGAATAACCTTTAAGTCATTATTTACTTATAAATCTTATCCTAAGTAATAGAAGAATAACTCCTTGTATATACATGATCATAAGTTCTTGAGGATTAGATGAGAATTTTCTTTCAGCATAACCCTTCATTTGTGAGATTAACATATCATAAATCACCTTGTGTAAAGCAGAAAAGAGAATATAATTATAATTCAATATCGTATTCTTATCATGATCTAACAAATTAACATATATGCATAGCATCATTATGCATGCTTCATTAACACTGTAACATCATTAATTGGCTAACACAAACATCACAGAGAAATCATGACTTTTGAAGACTTACTTGTTACTCCGAGTCATAAGTCTACCTCCCAATTCTTGAGTCAGTGAACCTCGTTTGGGCTATGCGTCGCGCAGCAACACTTTTGTTCTTGACTCTAGGAGGCTGCTTTGGAAACCTGCTTACCCATGTTTGTATCCTCTCCAAGGACCCTTCGGGTTGTCCTTGGGGTGTCGTTACAAGACGTTTGATTCTTTGTACTATATATTACTTGTTTGAAGTATTTTTACAAGTTTTTGAGTTCCTTTCACACTACAAAACCTTCACCAAACATAGGAACGTCAACTAGTTCAAATTAGCTAGTTTCCTGACGTCAAGGTCTTTCTTTATCATTTTGGATCTAACTTTTTCTAAATGATTTTTAATATATTAATATAGGTTTGGAAACATCATTTTACATATTATTCAACAAGCTACGGTCTAGTAAAAGTCATGGAGCTTCTGGAGTGTTACATTATCCCCCCGCTTAAAAACATTAATTTCTAAATGACACTAAAATCTTTTGTAGGATAAGGATAAAATCAATATTAGAAGCCCAACAAACAACAACATAAAATCATAATGAGTCACAGATCATAGAAGTACTTCACAACTCTTTTAAACACATACCACAACACTACACATACCACTCAATTCTTGATTCACAACATGTAAGAGCTTCATATTCATAAAACATAGTGACGAACATCATTCTCAACATTATCATGTGCTCAAAATACACCAAGAATTTACCTTGTTATCATTCTTCTCAAGAAAACAACAAAATAAAAAAATCTCAAGAAGACAACATGCATACAAATTTCATTTAAGTTCAAGAATAGAGTATGAAATCATTTTCTTAAACTAAAATTTGTGTAACTTTTACAAAGACATGCTCCTATTTTTTGAAAACAAGTCAATTTCATATTATTCATTACTTTCTTTAACAAGAGGAATGTATAAACTCAAGGAGTAAATAGATGAGGGTAGCGGGACTTCATGTTCGCTTCAGCTTCCAATGTTGCACATCGACAAGATGGTTCCTCCATATTAGCTTTGAAGAGGCAACCTCCTTATTTTCTAACATCTTGACTTGGTGAACTAGGATCTCAACCGAAACCTCTTCAAAGGAGAGGTTCTCATCCACCCCTAAATCTTTCATAGGCAAAATAATCATTGGGTCGCCTATGCATTTCTTATGCATAAAAACATGATAGACTAGATGAACTGTAGCAAGCTCAATATGTAGTTTCATCTCATAGGCAACCTTCCCAATACATTGTAAAACCTCATAACAACCAACATACCGGGGACTCAACTTCCCCTTATTACCAAACCTCATCTTATTTTTAATAGGTGAAATATTCAAATAGACATAGTCACCTATTTTAAATTTAAGTTATCTTCTTCTATTGTCATTGAGGACTTTTGCCGATTATAGGTTGTCTTCAATCTATATCATATGATTCAAATTTTATCTAAAGCCTCATAGATATTCTCGAGACCAAGGAGTGAGGACTCGCCAACCACAAACCATCTAATCGGAGATCTACATATTCTATAATAAAGAGCATCAAAATGTGTTATGGAGATGCTCGAAGGGTTACAATAGTTATAGGAGAACTTAATCAAAGCTACATGATCATACCAACTTCATTTGAAATCAATAGCACAGGCTCTTAACATATCCTCAAGGGTCTAAATGGTACGTTCCGCTTTGCCAACTGTTTGAGTTTAAAAAGGGTGCTAAGTTTCCCTTAAGTACCCAAAACCTTTCGAAAAGCTTTTAAAAAATGAGAAGTAAATTGGGCACCTTTGTCAAAAATGATGGATAAAGAAATACCATGAAGACTCAAAATTTCATTTATATAGATTCTTGCATAGTCTTCGAACAATAACTCATATTGAATCATTTTGCCTACGGGTTCGAGGCAACCCAACAACAAAGTCCATATTGATGGCCTCCCACTTCTATGATGGAGCATGAATAATTTGGGTAAAATAACTCGATTTTAGATCAGTTTTAACATGTTGGAAGTTTACAAAATTAGAAACAAACTCTGTTATGTCCCTTTTTAAAACATCCCACCAATAGACCTCTCTAAGGTAATGATACATTTTGGTGGCACCGGGATTTATAGAATAGCGTGAATAATAAGATTCTTCTTGAATCTGATTTCTTAAATCCTTAACATCGCGTACACATAATAAACCTTGGTACCAAAGGATACCATCCCCCCTTGGAAGAAATACAAATTCATCTTACAAAGTACCGATTCATTAAACTCCATCAATAGAGAATGAATGTGTTGCTTAGATTACACCTCCATAACTAATGACGAATCGGAGTTATGATAGACCATGAAACGACCACTTGGAGAATCTTCTAAGTGCACACCTAAATGAGCAAACCTACGAATATATTTCACAAGTTCTTTCTTCTATTCTTCCACATGCGACACACTACCCATAATCATATGAATCAAAGCATCCTCAACCACCTTGGCCTTGTAAGGGTGGTAAAGAACACTCATGTCGTAATCCTTCAACAAATCTAACCATCTTTTCTACCGGATATTTTAACGCTTTTGTGTAAACTCTTTAATGGTCAGTAAACGCATAAACATGCACACCATACAAGTAGTGTTTCCATATTTTTGAGGCAAAAACTAAATCAGCAAACTCAAGATCATAAGTTGGATAATTTGTCTCATGAACCTTGAGTTGCCTGGAAGCATAAGCTATCACTTTTCCATGTTGCATGTGGACACATCCCAAGCCCACTCGAGAAGCGTCAGAATACACTACAAAGAGTTCATTACCCTATGGTACGGTCAACATCTAAGAGGAGGTAAACTTATCTTTCCACTCTTGAAAACCTTTCTCACAAGCTTCGAAACACTAAAACTTCATCTTGTTTTGGGTTAAACTTCATCTCTTTTTGGGTTAAGGATGTAAAAGAAGAAGCAATGGACGAAAATCCATCAAAAAACCTTCCATGGAACCTGGTTAGACCCAAGAAACTTCTTATGTTTGTGGGAGTTAAAGGTCTAGGACAATTTTTGACCTCATACATCTTCATCAGATCAACCTCTACCCCCTTACTAGAGATAACATGGCCATGAAAAGCAGCTGATATAAAAAAAATCCACATATACTGATTTTTTCATAATGTTTGTGTTTTTTGAGGACTTGCAAGACTAACCTCAACTGACTCTCATGTTCATTTCATTCTTGGAGTATATTGAAATATCATAAATGAACGGAATCAGAAATGAGTTGAGGAAATCTAAGAAATCTCAATACCTTAAGTCAATAAACACCACCGGGGCATTTTTTAAACCAAAAGAGATAACAAGAAATTCATAGTAACCACGTCTAGTTAAGAAAGTTGTTATGGGAACATCATCACCTCTCCCCCTATGTTGGTGATATCTAGATCATAAGTCAAACTTGGAAAAGTAGCTAGCACCTTGGAGTTGGTCAAATAGATCATCAATTAGAGGGAAAGGATATTTTTTATTTATGGTAATCTTATTGAGTTGAAGATAATCAATACACATCCTAAGGGACCCATCCTTCTTCTTCACAAACAAGACTTGAGCACCCCATGGAGAAATATTAGGTTGAATGAAACCCATGTCTAGTAAATCTTTAAGTTGGAGCTTTAAGTCATTCAATTCGGCAGAGCCATCCGATATTGAGGAATTGGAATGGGATTCGTATCCGCTAATAAATCAATGCAAAAGTCTATTTCCCATTCGGGAGAAACTAAGGTCATTAGAAAAAAAATCTCTGGGAATTCCCTCACTACAAGGACTTACTCAATGAAAGGAGTTTCACATTCTAGATTTTTAACCCTCACTACATGGTATAGACAACCCTTGTCTATCATTTAACAACCTTCAAGCATGAAGTGATTTGACCCCTTGGCATTGAATTTTCCCCCTTCCACTCTAAAATTTGTTCATTTGGGAATTGAAAATTCACTACTCTCAATCGACAATCTATGCAGCAAATATGAATGAACCAAATACATACCCAATATGATATAAAAATCAAGCATGTCATGTTCTACCAAATTAAAATGAGTGACTTTATTGGGCAACAATACAAGACATTTCCTATAGACTCTTTTTTCAAACTCAGAGTACCCAATTGGTATACAAACCGAAAAGGGTTCAATCAAAACATCGGGAAGTACATCTAACTTCTTAGATACCAAACAAAAGAAAGGGTAGCACCTGGATCAATCAAAGCATAAAAATTAACAAGGAAAACTTGAAACATACCTGTCACAACGTCGGTAGAGCTCTCTTGTTCACCCCTAGCCTTGATTGCAAAGAAACGCTTTCTTTTTGAATCTTCAAAACTATGACCGCTTGGTCTATTTTTGCCATTCCCCATACCTTGGATTCTCAGATTAGGTTATTATTTCACCATATGGAAACCTTTTCCACAACCAAATAAACTATTAGCCCCAACAAGGCACTCACCAACATGTTTCTTACAACACTTACCAAAAGTCGGTCTTTGCAATGGTGGATCAACATTTCTACCATTTTGAGGTTTAGGATTAGAACCTATACAATTACAATTCTTGGAGAAATTTGAATGTACTTTGTTGGAGAACCTCTTTTTCACTTAGGCTTGTCTTGAAAATCACGCCTACTCTTAGAAGAACCACCTTTTAAAGACCTAGCCTTCTTAGCTTCTCTGTTTCTCTTCCTTAGACGACTATCTTCAACCTGTTGAGCATGAACCATCAATCCATAAAGGTCCATGTTGTCATGAATCATAGTTGCATGACATTCTTCTTCAAGCTCTTCGAACACGCCCGTTACATAGCGGCTTATTTCATCCCTAGCATTGGAAACCAAATAGGAAGCATATTTTGACAACACAAATAATTTTAAGGTGTATTTCTTGATACTCATACCTCCTTCACGAAGGTTGATGAACTCCTCTACCTTAGTGTCACATCTGGGAATACCCTCTAGACGTAACCTGCGGCCGCAGCCTCTTCGAGGACTAAGACTAGTCTCTTATCTTACATCATTACATTCATAGGTCAAATTTAGCAAAATATTCAAAACTTTTCATTACTTCTACTAAGAGGTATACATAGAACTCTACATACACATTGTATATATATACAGAGTATACATAGACCCTTCGTATAGGAAGATTACATAGTTTTCTACTTTAATTGCCCATACTATATGTATATATCATGTATAGTCTCAAAATAGTTGTTTCATCTCATAACCATCTTATAAGAGTGTATCAAATTGGCAGTAGCCCATACATAAACGTAAGAATGCCCCACATGGTATATACAATGTTGCATACTAAATAGAAAAGAAAAAAACATAGAAGTCTTAAACTCAAACCAACTCCATCAGCTAGATAGTGTCATTGTACTTGGATAGTGAGGACCTACCCCCTTGGATGAATAATAAATATAAATCTTCTTGAAGTCGTCTCCAAAAGTCCTTCAACCACTAGAACCTAAAAGGTTGGGGAAAAGGATGAAATGGGGTTAGTACACCATTTGTACTAAGTATGAGACCATATGCACATATACCGTAAAAGCATGCTAAATTAGGACATTTATTAAGTATTCAATTTACTTGAAAACCTTTACTCACATTCAAAAATACCATACTAAATCAATAAGACATAGTCATTAAGTCATAGACATGTACATCACAAGACCAACAACATCAAAACTAGTCAAGTCAACTTGCATAACATGTAATTGAGTACATAGTCAAGTAACTCTACAACCATGTCAAAAACTCAACAAGAATCAATAAGACATTATTATTACATAACAAAAGCAAGACAATTACTCATAACCCCTATCAAGTCAAAAAGTGCAATGACCAAGCAAAACCCCATAACCTTACTCAATCAAGTAACGCAACAAGACTCATGACCAACCTCTTACTTCAGATAGCATAGCATTAAAAAGTATATATAATCCTACTTCACCAATTTAGAACAACACTTATTCATAAATTACACCAATAAATATATAGTATTAGTGTTGTGCAGGTTCATCATATACATCTCATGTACCATTATTAATATATTGATAAAAAGAACATCTTCCTAAGGTTTCCCTCAAGGAATACTAGTGCAAGGCAACGTAGAGTTCCATACCCCATCCTCTCAAGTCACCCTAGTTTGTTTGCACCTCATTACTTTATTTTAGTTCAGGGAACAATTGCCTTAACCGACATAGACCACAAGAGCTAAGTATAGAATCCGGTGTTCTAAAACCTTACACCGAAAGAAGGTGGTCTATAGGAAAAAGTAAAACAAAACATAAATGTATCTTTATAGGTCAATCCATTATCTATTATTCCTATAGGGGAAACATAGTTCATAAACTAAATGATAGGTTCAATCGCTCTACACTCCACTGGGCAATTGGGGATTTCTTTCATGGGAATCTATTGGATTAGTGTTTCTCATTGGGGAGTCAACACCACATGTAAAACATTAGGGTGAATCTTCCTCCATGGGAAGTCGTCACCTACCTATGTAAAGTTCACTCAGTCCTAAGCTAAGTCCCTTTTCAAATATCTTTAATGTCTTTAATAATCATCAAAGCTTATTTTAGGTCATAGGGTCTAACCCTTGTACACTCATTATCATCATCATAACTCAATAAAAATTGCATGACTATAATACTTTCATTAAAATTCAAATAACCGAGGTTAGAACATTTAAATATCACTTCATAATAAGGCACATTTGGTGAATCCTTGACCATCCTTATAACATTTACATCTTTGGAAACACCTCACAAATTATAACCAAGATGTTTCAATTAAATATCATACAAACCTTATAAATCCTAATACAAGCCATACATAAATACAACATGATGACTTAATCACAAATAACCATACTCTGAAGTAATGGATAGGGATCGCAAGATTTACCAAGTCTCTTTCATAATTCATCATCAAGGTATTACAAACACTTAAGTCAACCCAATTACTGTACAGAATCATGATAATTCAATAACCAACATGATAACAAGGCAAAAAGAATCACTACATCAGAATTCAATATAGTACATAGCTTAAGACAAGATATTTTGGTCAAACTCGCTGCATACTTCATAACCTAGATAAATTCTCAAGAATTAGAATGAAAGGATTATAAGTCACCCTAATTCATTCATGATTAGTATAACAACATCATCTAGTTGAAGATCAACCAATAACTAAGTCAAATGAATAAATATAACATAATTCATATCAAGATCATAACCAAGGGTTAAGGGGTAAAGGTCATCTTCTACCAAATAGACGAAACCATCAAGATTCATCATAATTAAGTTAGAATACGTGTAAATCTATTAATATTATCAAAAACAAATCATACACGCATCACTTCATAACATAAATTTTAAGGTCTCAGAGGTGAAATAAATGTCATACCTTGCTAAGTGATGAAGATTGATAGTGAAACATGACTCTTTGAATCCCGTAAGCTCTACCCTAGCTTGGTCGTCGATGAAGTTCTTTCCTAGAGAGGGAAACAAGAGATTTTGGGTTTGTAAGTTATGAGAGATTAGATTAGCTTAATAAGGTTGGGGTCTTTATATGGGGTATTAATTAACTTAATTAGGCTTCCCTTAAACCCCAAATAACAACCTAACCCCTTATTTAATTAATTGGAACCAACTAAAAACGTGGAGAAAAGTCAGACTGTCAAAGTCAAGACCTCGACCAACGGTCCCTCTGTGAGTGGACGACTCGTTCCCTCTCCCATGTTGCACTTCGTCGTTCAGTTCAGAGAGTGGTCAAAATGGAAAATTATCTAAAATGGCTAAGTTTTGGTTGAAGGATAGCATCGACTCCACATGGATCCACAGATGCTAAGTTGACTCCCATTGTGGTTGCACACATCCTAGGCAGTGCTTTTGACCCCAAAATGGAAGTGTCCTCCTCAAGGGACCTTGGTTGTTTGTTGGGAGTAGTACCAAGACGTTTCAACTATGAATCAACTTAAACACATGTTATACACCCTTCCACTCTTTTTAATAATTTTTTGACTTCTTAAAGCAAGTCAAATATGTTAACGCAAGCTAGAACCTCCTTGAACTATTTTGTTGATGTCATGGACGTCTAAATTTCTATACTTTATAAATGAATTATATATATTTAAGAAACTTTAAAACAGTGTCTAAATCTTGTGACACTTACGTTAGGCTCTAGAACACGTCTTTGATTTTCGGAATGTAACATTTTCCCCCTTTTAGGAACATTCATCCCCGAATGACACTAAAAGTCTTTTGAATGAAGGAATAGACTTAATACAACAAGCCCAACGAACAACAATACATAACAACATGAGTTACAACATCAATAATATCACTTACACAAGGTAACTAAAAAGGCTTCAACTACCACATATATGGCTCAACATCACATTATGGAGAATTATAAGACCCCAAAAATGACGTGGGTGAACTAGATCTTGACATGATTGTAATGATGTTATAAGTTCCTAATAAGGTCTATAAAGTTATATAGAGGAAGTGTTTAGTTGTATTTAAAGTAATAGGTAAAGGGACGACTAAGACTTTAGACGACGAAGTTACCTATGTGCCTCATATGTTGTTCTATGTGTTTATATGTGAATCATGAAGTTGAAGGTTATTAAAAAAGTTATAAAAGCATTTATAGGCAGTGTGTCCAGTTTGATAGAGCTCAAGGTCAGACGTACAAGATCGTCTATGACGTTCGAAAATGTTGCCTTGAAATGAACTTGTGTGTCAAAGCATGTTTCATCGAGTTTTACGTGTATGTTTTGGATGAAATTCATGTGAGATGGGATAAAATTGTATATCATAATGTTTGGGTTGTAAATTTCTGGTAAAACATCCCCAAGGACCATCTAAGGGTCCTTGAAGAAAGACCCAATGTTGGTGGTAAGACTGCCCAAGACAGCCCAACCAACGGGTGGCAATCGATGCCCTGTGGGTCACTCAATGCCCCGTTGATGGTTACTTATCGATTCAGAGTTAGTAGTGGGATAGGAGAAATTCAATACCAGCCTCAATCCCAGACCACGGACCAACAAGATATTCCGTTGGTGAAGGGACGGGACGTCGATGGCCCTTCTTTCTGTAAAGTTGTGTTATGTGCAGGCTCACTGTAAGTTGAGGGATGAACTGGTAATTTACCCAACTTATAAATAAGATTATTGGGGGTTCCTTAAGGGTCTTTTGTGTATTTTAAGTGTACATATAACTTTTTGACACTTAGAAGATTTTATTCTTCGAAATCAAAACCTCAAAACCCCTTAAAAATTCCTTAAGACTCCATTAAAGTCCAAAGTTAAGGAAGAGCATGGATTGTTTAATTGAGCGGAGATTCTTTATAAAAGTAAAAAAAATTCACCAAGGAGACCAAGTCTCAAGTATTTTTCTTATGTTTTCATAGTTGAATTGTCCAATTTCATGATTCTACCATGGGTTGTTGCATCAAAATATTTTAACGTTTATTATGCAATAAATTTTTATTTTTTTGATGTTTTAAACCTAAATTACCTATGAACCATGAATTGGAGAACCCTAGTTTTGACTAACTTATGGGGTACTTTATATTGATCTAATGTTGATAAATTATGGTGTAGATTTCTATGGGCTATATAATGATGTAATAGTCGTAATAAATAATTAACTAGGTTGGATTGAATTGATGAATATTCAGTAGTTTGACCTAGTTTCATGAATATTGTTATAATTACGTTGAATTGTTGTTATGACTGTGAAATAAAATGTGATGATTTGAGATTTAATTGAGGTATTGAATATGAGGTAGTGGTAATCTTCCATATTTAGTTTTTTTTTTATGATTATTAGACTTCAATTATATTTTGATTGGTATGGCCAACTTATGGTGACAGTGTTATGTGTTTTACTTGCCATTGATGTGGCCTTGTCATCGTTACTCTTTATATTATGATGAGCATAGCCTTGTCGGTGCTATGACTATGCTAAGGTTTAATGTGTATTTGGAGATCATGTTAGACTATTACTATGTCCTTGCATGGGTAGTCTTACAGTTGATGCATGGTTGATTCTAGTTAACTACATGAGTCTATAATGGTTATATTGATGATGAGATGGAAGTGTATAGGATGACTTAGATATGATAATAGTTATTTAAGAAATGATATGCTATATGTTATAAGGTAAATTATATATGTATGAATGCTATGATAACATGAAATGTATTAACTATGAATTCATAGTGCACCCTTTTCAAGTATGAATGAAAGATATGTGAGAGATTAGAGGATCTTAACAAGGTCATGTACGTGGAACCTTAAACCTATTGGTAAGGTTATAAATGTAGAAGTCGTAAGCGGTAATGGTATCCTTCAAAGTAATTGAATGATAGACTTAAGGTTAATTGGCTGGAACGACATCATATTAATCCTTAGGAAAATCATAATGAGATATCTTAGTCTTCATTCAATGGTATCCCTAGTGGACCTCTTTAGAACGGTTAATGTGATTGTGTTATGAACTAGATAAGGAACCTCTTAATGTGATCCTTTAATGTCTATTACTCTATCAGAACCACGACAACCACCGAGTGATTATGTTATGGAAAGTATCTCTACTTGAGAATGAGAAGAACGTACAATGTACCTCTACTTGAGAATGAGACTAGAGTGCATATTCTTTAACCATGAGCCTACATGGGATGTTTCCTAGTTCTACGCTTGGCAAGTAGAACACCCTCATAAGAGTAGGTTAGAACTCCAGATTTCATGTTTAGCTTTAATTTTCTATGTCGGTTATTGTCTATTCTCATTATGTGGGATACTTACTAGTATTAGAGAAGTCATATGAAGTTTTGATGTTATGGGATGCTATGTAGACACTGCGCTATAGGCTTTGAAGGTGATAGTTAGAGTTCCTAGGTTTTTTTCAAAACCACTACTTGATTGTCCTTTATGTGATTTATGAGTCTTAATGAACTAATGAACTAATGACTTATGTTATGAAGTATGTAAATAAATCTGTATCTAATCTAAAGTGACTTAAGGATTCATTAGCTCAAGTGTGAAGAGGGAATAAGGGATGATCTCTTCATATCTTATTTTTGGAAGTCTTGAGAATGAATCTAGTTAGGGAAATTGTTGATTATGTTTACATGATCTAATCCTTATATAGTATTAAGGATCACGTAGGTAATCTTGAAGAGTTCAATCATGGAAATTATCTTCTTCATTTACTTAAATAGGTATTATTATAGCTTTTGTAAGGAGAATGTCATATTATGTAATGTTGATATGTTTGATGTCTTTTAGTTGTGTATGTGTCTAATTATAAGTAGGGTCATTTCGGTATGCCTGAGAGGTTGTACGGGTGGTCTCTCTTTACGTGGCATAAGTGGATCTTAGGATAACTTTTATTGAGAAGACTAAACGTTAAAAAGTGTTAAGAAGAAGGGAGAAGCACTTTACTATAACAGTGAATTCCTTCAATTTATAGTCAATATGGCTTACTTTAAAGTTTGCTTAAAAATATGTTAAATCTTCAAATGTTATCTGATGTTCTTCTAAGTTGTTAAATTTTTTCTTATGGTTATAATATGATTTTTAAATGAAAAGATGCATATTTCTAGTAAATGTACATTTTCATGATTTTCATGCTTTTATCTACCTCTATTGTTGTTGGTAGGTGAGGAGCGTTTTTAAAGTGAAGATCCGATTATAGAATCGTTCAAGAGAAGTTGAAGTATGTCCTCATTTGATTTGAGGTCATAAATGTGTTTTATTTTTTATAGTAGAAGTACTGTAATAGACTAAGTATTTCTATATTTGGAATTATGGGCCATGTCCCAAGTATTCTCGTATCTAAAGTTTGATGAGATTGAGACTTAGTATTTCCTATGACTTTAGATGAAATATTTTTTAAACACTATGATATGTTCTAAGAAAAGTTTCAATTTCTCACTACTTTTCTGTACATGTGATGAATGATATGTAAGGTCTTGAACAACACCTTCATGAGTTTAAGTACAACGTGGTCAATCCGAGATTGCCCCTAACTTCTAATGTGTAATTTTAGGATGTAGGAAAATCCTTCTCACAACATTAAGAGCTCAACATAAAATTTATGAGTCATTTCATAAAGACTCACCATATAAAAAAGCTTAGCATAACTGAAACAAGTAAAACTGCAAATTATTAGAATACTTCACTATAATTCACTATATCAACATTCAAAAATGTACATTTTGCAAAACATCATAAAATATTAATAAACTTAAATTTTTATTCATTAATTTCATTACGAGTAGAAATAACTAACCTTAGTTATCAAATAGATGAGGGTAACGGGACTTCATGTTGGCCTTAGCGTAAAATATTACACCCTAAACTAGGTGATTCTTCTATAACACCTTTACGGAAGCCACCTCTTTATTCCTTAACACCTTTACTTTCCTATATAGGATTTGAACTAGAACCTCCTCATAAGAGAGATTATCCTTCACAAGAATACCCTTAAAAGGAGGAATAGATCTGAATCACCGATACACTTCTTAAGCATAGAAACAAGGAACACGGGTGAATCGAAGCCCATTCCCTAGGATACCTTAGCTCATTAGCAACCTTACAACCTTTTGAAAGATTTCATAGGACCCACATAACTAGGACTCAGCTTCCCTTTCATGCCAAACCTAACCACCCCTTTCATAAGCGAAAATTTCAAATACACTTTATCACCTTCTTAAAACTCAAAATCTCTTCTACAATGATCGGCATAAGGTTTTTGAACCTTCTCCCAAGTCTTATAAATCAAACTAGGACCAAGAAGCAAAGGATTACCTACTTCAAACAGTCCAATAGGAGACCTACATCTCTTACCATACAAGGCTTCATAAGTAGCCATGGATATGGACGAATGGAAACTATTACTGTGACAAAACTCCACCAAAGGCAAATGCTTATCCCAATTTCCTTTGAAATCAATAATACAAGATCTAAGTATATTCTCAAGGGTTTGAATAATACGTTCAATTTGACCATCCGTTTGGGGGTGAAAAGTGGTGCTTAGCTTCACCTTAGTAACCAACCTTTCTTAGAATAATCTCCAAAACCTAGATCTAAATTGTGCACCCCTATATGATATGATCTATAACGGAATACAATGGGGACACACAATCTCATCTATAAAGATCCTTGCATAATCTTCTACCGAATAAGTAGACATGATGGGAATGAAATGAGAGGACTTGGTCAACCTATCAACATTCACCCTTATAATGTCATATTACTTTTGTGACCCATGAAAACCTTCCACAAAATCTATATTGATGTCCTCCGATTTAAAAGTAAGAACTTGGATTTGAAGTAAACCACCCGACTTTTGGTGTTCGACTTTCACATGTTAAGAATTTTGACATTAATTAACAAATTCAGCTGTGTCCTTTTTCAAACCTACCCAACAATATACTTCCCTAAGGTTATGGTACATCTTTGTCCAACCTAAATAAATGGAGTGACGGGACAAATGCCTTCCTCAAGGATTCGGTTCCTCAAACTATCTACATTGGGAACACATAACCTTTCTTGATACCTCGAGATACCATCCCTCCCTAAGGAGAATGATTCTTTAAGCTTAGCAAGACCTTCAAATCCATTAATGATCGATAAAGGTATTGTTTTTACTTCACCTCAACTACCAAAGATGACTCAGAGTTATCATGGACCATGAAACCACAATTCATAGAATATTCCTACCTCACACCCAATCTAGACAATCTATGAACATCTTTCACTAAGTCTTTCTGGGCTTCATATATATGAGACACACTACTTACAGATAACCGACATAGATCATCCACAACCACATTGGCCTTGTCAGGGTAATAGAGAACACTCATCTCATAATCTCTTTACAGTTCCAACCACCTTCTTTGTTTGAGATTCAACTACTTTTGAATAAACAAATATTGGAGACTCTTGTGGTCGGTATACAAATCTACATGGACACCATACAAATAATACCTCCATATTTTCAAGGCAAATACAATCGACGCTAACTCAAGATCATAAGTATTATAGTTTCTCTAATGTACCTTAAGTTGCCTACAAGCATAGTCTACCACTTTCCCATGTTGCATAACCACACACCCTGAACCTACTTGGGATGCATCACAATATACAACAAAACCTTTTGTACCTTACGGTAAAGTCAACAAAGTAGTGGAAGTAAGCCTTTCTTTTAAGATTTGGAAGCTTCACTCACATGCCTCCGACCACTAAAATTTCTTAATCTTGTGGGTCAATGTAGTCAAGGGAGATGCAATGGACGCAAAACCATTCACAAACATCCGATAATAACCTGCTAGACCCAAGAAACTTCTAATGTCGTATGGAGTCAATGGTCTACACCAATTTTTCACAGCCTTTTTTTTCCTTGGATCAACCTCAACTCCCTCACTAAAGATAATAAGACAATGAAATGCCACCGACCTTAACAAAAACTAACATTTACTATATATGGGAAATAATTGATTATCATTAAGCACCTACAACACCACCCTAAAATGGTTCATTTCATCACTCTCATTTTTCGAATATACCAAGATGTCTTCAATGAAGAAAATGACAAATGAATTAAGGTAAATTCAAAACACCCTATTCATGAGATCCATAAACACCGCCGGGGCATTCGTGAGACAAAAGGACATTACAAAAATCTCATAGTGACCATATCTAGTCCAGAATGAAAATTTTTGTATATCCCTCACCTCTCACCCTAAGTTGGTGATACCCCAATCCCAAATCAATCTTAGAAAAGTATCTTGCCCCTTGGAGTTGATCAAACAAGTCATCAATCTGAGAGAGAGGATACTTATTCTTAATAGTGACTATATTGAGTTGGCGATAATCAATATACATTCTAAGGAGCCCATCATTCTTTTTTACAAACAATACAAGAGCACCCCATGGAGAAATGGTAGGTCAAATGAATCCTTTGTCTAGTAAATCTTGGAGTTGAGCCTTCAAATCCTTAAATTACTATGGAGCCATCCCATAAGGAGTAAATAAAATGAGATTTGTATCCAATAACAATTCGATACCAAATTCAATTTCCTATTTGAGAGGAATACCGATAATATCATTAGGAAAAACCTTCGGAAATTCCCTCACTACGAGGAATGATTCAATAGGAGGAATTTCAGAGTCTAAATATTGGACTCTTACTGAATAGATAAACACCATTTAGTGATCATTTCACAAGATTTCAAACATGAAATGATCCGACCTCTAGGATTTTTCTTTTGCCCCCTTCCACTCTAAAATAGACTCATTTGGAAGTTGAAGTTCACCAGCCTCGTTCTACAATCTATATAGGTAAAGCAAGCATGCAACCAATCCATATCCAATATAACATAAAAATCAAGCATATCAAGTTCTACTAACTCAACATAAGAATCTCTAGTGGGAAACATTACTGGAAAATTTCTACACACCCTCTTTGCAACAACCGAGTCACCCACCAGGGTAGACATCCTAAAAGGTTTATTTAGAATGTACGGTAAGATTTCAAATTTCTTAGTTTGTAAGGGAGTAACAATAGATAATGTATAGCCCGGATCAAGTAAATAATATACATCAATGGAAAAACATTCAACATATCCGTCACCACCTCGGAAGAAATCTTTTGCTCACCCCTACAGCGGAGAGCATAGAAGCGATTCTTTTTCGGAGCCTCATTTCATTTGAACAACATTTGAAATTCCTACCTTGTCCCCACTTTTACCACAACCAAAAAAATTATCCATTCCCTTAAGATAATCACTATAGTGCTTCTTGCCACACTTTCCACAATTTGGCTTCTTGGTAGTTGAACTACAATCCTTACCCTTTTTTTGGCTTAGGGTTAGACACCCTATATTCCTTTGCCTTAGGAACTTGGAAGGAACTTGATTAGAGACCCTCTTATTGAATCTAGCTTGTCTTGAATAGCAGTCCTACTCTTAGAAGAACCACCATCCGAAGATCTTGCCCTCTTAGCATCTCTACTATTTCTCTTAACCCTTGTATCTTCCACTTGTTGAGCATGAACCATAAGACAAGAAATGTTTATATTATCACGTAGCATAGCATAATGACACACCTTTTGCTAGTAATCCAGCTCTTTAGGTTACCTGTTCTTTCTAGGGAAGAACCAATCAAGAAAAGTCTTCTTGACCCCCTCACAGCTAACTGGTCAACCCCTTAACGACCTATTGTCCCTCCATTGGACATACCAAGTTTGGGCCACATCTTTGAGTTGTTAAGTGGCTAACTCAGCCTTCTCACTAGTAGACAACCCCATAGCATAGAGGATCTTATAAATTTCATCGATGAAATCGTAGAGATATTCTTCAACCTTCTACCCATTGAAAGTAGGAGGATTAATCCTAGTGAAAAATTCAGACGAGAGGCCATTGTAGCAACTTATTGTTAGCTTTAGGGTACAACCTCCCTAATATCTTGGGCCATCATGGCTTGATCTTGTATATTAGATTCTTGTGCTTGGGTATTAATATCTTGGTCCATCCAAAAAACAATATCCCTTATAGTACCATCCTTCAAAGGAGGAGAATCGACCAGACATTGGTCATCATTCATATCTTCTTCAAGAGGATAAATTTGATCACTACGGGAAGGAACTCCCACATTGGCATTCTCTTCTTAAAGTTTTTACGATGTATTCCTTCGATTATTTATTGCCTTAAGTAACAATAAAAGGATGAGATGCAAAAGTTCATACTCTAAAGGGACGATATTGGACTTCCAAGAAAGTGAGAGTTTGCTAAGAAACTCATAAAATCCTATTCATAAGTGTGGCATGCTTCACAATTATGAATACAAACATATATAGACGTGGTTGAGAGAGACATCCACTCAAAGATATTTAACCTCATTCTCTAAATCCAAGTTTGTCATATCTGTGAATTCCCCCTAAACGTAACCGGCGTTGTAATCCTCTCTGAGGACTAAGACTAGGCTCTTAGCTTACATCTTTAATAGGTGAAATTTAGTGGAAAATATAAAACTTTTCATTACTTCTACTCGAAGGTTTACATAGATCACTAGGGAAAATTCACAATTATCCCCCTCAACCTATGCTCGAAATTCCAGAGACACACTTATACTATACTAAGGTCCTATTTCCCCCCTAAACTTATTTTAGAAGTAATTTTCTACCCCTTTTCGTCCTACGTGGCACTTACTTGAAAAAAAAGTCAACCAGCATTGGGCCCACAAGATAGTGCCACGTAGGCCGAAAAGGGGTAGAAAAATATGAATAAAATAAGTTCAGGGGGGTAATAGGACCTTAGTATAGTATAAGTGTGTCTCTGAGATTTCGGGCATAGGTTGAGGGGGTACTTGTGCATTATCCCTAGATCTCTACATAAACATATTATATATATATATATATATATATATATATATATATATATATATATATATATATATATATATCAAGTACACAGACACTTCCCATAGGAAGGTTATTATTTGGTGTTCTACTTTTATTGCATATAATACTCACACACACACACACACGCACACACACACACACACAAATATATATATATATATATATATATATATATATATATATATCATAAAATAGTCTAAAAATAGTCGTCTAGTCTCATAACTATCTACTAAAAGTGTATCAAATTCGGTCTATTCCATACATCAAATAAGAATGCTTCATATACGTTATAAAATGTTGCATACTAAATAGAAAATAAAGAAACATACAAGTCTTAAACTCAAAACAACTTCATTAGCTAGATAGTGCCATCACCCTCAGAAAGTGAGGACCTGCCCTATTTGGATGAATAAGATATCCAAATATTCTTTTACTCATATCAAAAAGTTATTTAACTACTAGAAATCAAAATCATGAGGAAAATAAAGAAGTGAGATTAGTACACTTGTACTAAATACGGGACAATATCCACAGATATTGTAAAAATAAGCTAAAATAGGACATTTCATTAAGTATGAAATTTACTTTTAAAAACATTATGCACATAAAACAATACCATAATAAATCATTAATATATATTCATTAAATCATAGGCACGCACATCACAAGACCAAAAACATCAAAACTAGTCAAGTCAACATGCATATCATGTAATTGAATACATAGCCAAGTAACGCTACCACCAAGTCATAAACTCAACAAGAATTAATAAGAGTTCATTATAACATAACCTAATCAAGATTATTACTCATAACCCCTATCAAGTCAACTAGTGCAATGACCAAGCAGAGCCTCATCACCTTACTCAATCAAGTAAACTGTAAGACCCCAAAAATAAGATAGGGTGTCTAAATACTAACATGATTTTATGAAGTATATAAGTTCTTTAATTGTATTATAATAAGTATTGGAGTCAGTGTGTAATGTTTTAAGTGAATAAGAAGTCGAACATTAAGGTACGACCAAGAAGTTTGATGACTAGTCACCAATGTGTCTCATGTGTCTATGCATTCTTATATTTTTATTTAATGATCTTATTAAGTATAAAAATGAGTTGTAATGATGTTTTAAATATTTTATATTATTTTTGTAGAAGATTGGAGGTCAAACGACCAAGAACGTCCAAGGCGTTCGAAAGATGGCTCTTAAGACGCTCAACGTTTCTCTTAATGGGGCCTAGCCTGTTAGGAGGAGTTTCAAGTGTTTGATTTCGATGAAAATTATGTGGAAGGTCTAAATTTTATTAATGGTTTTATTTACGTTGGAAATGTCTAGGTACGACTTCTAAATGGACCAGCAAAGGCCCTACATGAAGGACCCAAGGCTGATCTAGATACTGCCTTGGCAGTGTCAATCGATGGACAAAACGATGGCCAGTTAATTAATCAACGGCCTGCACGTTAGGTCTCGTTGATTTTTACTTACCTTTTGTAAGGTATAAAGCAAAAAAAATTCCAAGTAATAAGCGAAGGAAGTCAATGCATGACCCTTGGACTGGCCAACGGCCTGTAGATGGCTCTGTTGATGGTGGCCGGTAAGTTGCAGCCTGCGTCTGTTTCATTAAAGGGTTGATGGGAAATTTACCCCACATACTAAACTGATTCTAATAGTATTATTTAGATACTTTTTTGTGTGTATAATGGAGTAAATACTTGGTCAACCCCACTCCCAATAGGATTCACCAATTTAGTCTCTTCTCTCCAAAAATATTCTCTCTAGAACCTCCATTGTTGGTGAAGCTCAAGAACAGCTTGGAACATGGATTTACAGCGATGAATCATCAAGTTTTAAAGATATTTATGTAGATAAAGGTATGGTGATCCTTCATCTCTAGTTATCGTTCCATCTAGAGTGTTAATCTCAATGTTTTCAAAAGTCCTTGCATGATCAAAGTTCTTCTTCTTCAATCTAACCATGGGTTATTTCTTAAATTGATTTAAATATCATACTATGAATGTATTGCTGATTATCTACCGATTTGGACGTGATTTTCAATCCTTTTGCATGATAAACCCACGCATCTTTCACAAACTCGATTTTAGCCTATATCGCTTTATGATCTTGATATTATGCATGACGATTTGTGATTCAATTATGTTAATATGCTTAAGTATAATTTTCTATTATGTTAATATGCTTAAGTATACTGTCTATTATGTATATTGATTTTTAATCATTGATGAATTACACTTGTGAATCAATGCATGAAGGCTTGAACATCCCTAGTCTAGCCATCAATGAAATCACTGTAATGTTGACTTTTTAAGGTATAAAAGTATAAATAGAATATGTTGTGGTTTATGTACCTACTTCCTTAGGTTAATAAATTGGTTTAATTGTATTAAGTTATTCATGTTGATGAATGTTGGTTACCCTTTGATTCTTCTATTTTCCATTGATGACTCAAATAGTATATTCCCTGTGATCTAAAGGTTATAGCAATGGTAGTAGGATTTCGTGTAGAGCATGTGGTACTTATATACTGCCTTATATTGATGATATTAATGGATTTTGGGTATGAAATCTTAATTATGAAAGATTCTTCTAGTCTACAATTTAAATTTTGTAATGAACATTATGTGATCTTAATTCTAGTGTAGATGAAGCATGATTTAGATTTGATTTATATCTATTTGTATACTGCCCTAAATGTATATTATTGTTACATGATGATTGATGAACTAAACTATGGATGTAAGTTATGACCTAGGATTCTCTACTTCCTAGTACATGTGAGATTGCTTGTATTATGATATAGTATGATCTAGAACCGAATTGTACACGGTTCATTTTATGATTAAAGTACATTTAGATACTGGCATATATTTGAATTGTTAATGAACAAGGTGTATGGTCCACTTATGGTGGCGCTGTTTACTTTATTGTCAATCTATATATGTGTTGACCGTGGCCATGAAACCAAATTGATGAATATAAAATCATGTGCTTATGATGAAACTATTTGAATATTATGCATACTTTCATATTCTAGTTGTGATTTTGGTTGTATGGCTATTGTGTAAGTATGTGTATATCCATGTTAGGGTAAAAAAAAAGGTGCTGCCATTGATGAGTTTAATTATTTTAATAATCCCTTACCTATATACCACTATGTGAATGCATGAATATCACAAGTTAGGTGTCTTAAGTGTAATTTGAAGTTTACTTATCTCCTATGCTATTCTATGTGTTGTGTGGTTTATGCTTGAAACAATATTATGTTCTAAGAGGGTGGCTGCCTCAATATGATGTTTATATCCATTATGGTATCATTTCATGTTACAAATAGTATAGGTCATGGTGTCAAAATTAAAGGTAGTTCTCATATTCACTAGTGTGTACTACTATGCATGATATGATGATGTTAATAAAAGCATGATATGTATTTTCTAAGCTAAGATGACTTGATAGGTGCACTAGTAACAAGGGTATGGGACTTTACCTATACATTTCACATGTGTACCTTGATGGGATAGTGTAGTTTTGGTTTCTCTATGTATGAATATGTATGTATGAACATGTGTGTCTTAATGTGTTATGTGAAAGGTTTGCTCACATATATATATGTATAGACACACACATGTATCAAGACCTAGAAAAGAGAGGGGACTTCAATAGTGTATTCATGTGTACCCTAAACTAGATGATGCTTTACATATGCTATGTTCATGTGAAGGGATTCATTACATGATTTTTGTTGATGAACTTTCATCTATGACCATTGAGTTATGAATATGAGGGGATCACTCTCATAAACCTATGTTTTATAATGTAATAATATAATAAAGACTTTCAATAAAGGGAACTTAGACTAGCACCGAGTGAACTTGAATATGAGTGTGTGTCCCTTCCTATGGTAGGAAGGTAGGCCACCATAAATATCATAAGGTGGATAACCAGAATGACTCAATAGGCATAGGTAGACTTTCCATAAGTGAATAAGCATATGTTATCACCTTGCCATGCTGCATGAGGACACATTCCAAGCCCACTCAGGAAACATCACAATACACTAGAAAGACTTCATTTCCCTCCAGTAAAATCAACACCAAAGCGGAGATAATCTTATCTTAAAACTCTTGAAAACCTTTTTCACAAGCTTTTGACCACTCAAACTTCACCTTTTTTGGGTCAATGTTGTCAAATGAGAAGCAATGGACGAAAAACGGTCAACAAACCTTCTGTAATAGATTGCTAGACCCAAGAAACTTCTTATGTCTGTGGGAGTCAAAGGTGTAGGCTAATTTCTGACTGCATCCATCTTCTTTCGGTCAACCTCTACACCATCACCGGAGATAATATGGCCATGAAAAGAAATCGACCTCAACAAAAATTCATACATGACAAATTTGTCATAAAGTTTGTGTTATTTGATAACATTAAGGCTAAACTTAAGTGACTCTCATGCTCATCTTCATCCTTGCAGTATATCATAATATCATCAATGAACACAATCACAAACAAGTGGAGGTAATCTCGGAAAAGTTTATTTTTTATAAGTCAATGAACGTCATCGTGGCATTGGTTAACCCAAAAGACATAAATAAAAATATATAATGACCATATCTAGTTAGGAAACCTCTTTTGGGAACATCTTCACCTGTCACCCTAAGTTAGTCATATCCCGACCTTAAGTCAACCTTTGAAAAGTAGCTAGCACCTTGGATATGATCAAATAGTTCATCAATACTAGGGAGATGATACTGGTTATTTATGTTGAACTTATTGAGTTGGTGATAACCAATGCACATTCTAGGGGACCACTCCTTTTTCTTAAAAAACAAGACCAAAGCACCCGATAGAGAAATACAAGGTTGACTGAAACCCTTGTCTAGTAAATCCTTGATTTGGAGCTTCAACTATTTTCATTCAGTCATGGCCATCCTATTTGGAGGAATAAAATGGGATTCGTATCCCATAATAATGAATACCAAAGTCAGTATCCCATTTTGGAGGAACTTAAAGAAGGTCTTTAGCAATAACCTCTAGGAATCTTCTCACTAGAGGGACTGTCCCAATAGAAGGAATTTCACATTCTAGGTCCTTAACCCTCACAACATGGTATAAACAACCTTTGGATATTATCTTACCAGCCTTCAAACAAGAAATAATATGACCCCATGGCATAGAATTTTCCCCTTTCAACTCTAGAATAGGTTTATTAGGGAATTGAAAATTCACTACCCTTGTTCTACAAACTATGGAAGCAAAACAATCAGGGAGCCAATACATACCCAAGATGATAATAAAATCAAACATGTCAAGATCTACCAAATCAACAAGAGTAACTCTATTTCGCAGCATTATGGGATGTTTCCTATAGACTCTTTTTGAGACAACAGAGTCTTTCATTGGGGTACAAACCAAAAAGGGTTCAATAAAAACATTAGGAAGTACATCAAACTTCCTACATACCAAAGGTGTAAAAAAAGAAAAGATATCACCTAGGTCAAGCAAAGCATAAAAACTAATAGAGAAAACATGTAACATACCTTTCACAATGTCGGTAGAATTCTCTTGTTCACCCCTAGACTTGAGTGCATAGAAACGGTTCATTTTTGGAGCTTCATAATTAGGACCCCTTGACTGAGTTTGGTCATTTCACCATATAGATACCCTTTCAAAAATCATAGAAACTATTAGTCCCAACAAGAGGTTCACCTATATGTTTCTTACCACACTTACCACAAATTGGTCTCTCTTTTCGTAGATCAACATTTCTCCCCCTTTGAGGTTTAGGATTAGAACCTCTATCATTGTGATTCTTGGAGAAATTTAAAGGAACCTAAGTTTAAAACCTCTTCTTGAATTTAGGCTTCTCTTGAACATCGGTCCTACTATTAGAACCACTACATTCAAAAGAACATGACTTCTTAGCTGCCCTATTCTTCTTCCTTAGACGCCTATCCTTATTTTGTTGAGTATGAGCCATCAACCTATAAAGATAAATATTTTCATAAAGCATGGCTACACGACATTCTTCTTCAATCTTGTCGGACACGCATGTTTCAAAATAGCTCATATCATTCCTTGACACTCATACCTCCTCGACGAATCCCTTTTCTCCATTGGAAAGAATCTATCCAGAAATGCCTTTTTCAATCTATCCCATATCATGGGACCACCTCCTAAAGCCCTACAATCCTTCCACTGATTGTACCATATGGGGGAGCCATGTCCTTATGTTGAGAAGCACCAAGTTCAGCCTTCTTAGTATTACTCACCCCCACAGCAAACATAATCTTCTACCCTCATAAAGGAAGTCTTTAGGGTCTTCATCAACCTTAGATCAAAAAAATATTGGACGATTAATCCTCATAAAATCTCTCAAAAGGCTAGTCATAGTGATAGCATGTTGGTTCTTTCAAAAAACAACCTCCATGTTAGCTTGTGCCATAATGGCCTGAGCTGGGTGGCGATGGCTTGGGCCATTTTAAGAAGGTCTGCCCTCACCTCACCATCCTTTAAACCGGAGGATTCACTGGAACTTGCTCGTTTCGAGCAGCTTGCACTGGGAGCATTTCCATTGCCTTAGGGAATAACTCCCACTTCGCAATCTTATATCCTACTCTCCTTGCCGAAGCCCTTCTTTTTTCATCGCCTAAAACCACAAGAAAGGAATTAGATGCTAAAAGACACATAGTGTCAAAAATACAAAGGCATGACATAAGAGTATCAAGAAAAGAGAAGTTTCCTAGTCATCACATAGCCTCTCATCCATAATTGTGGTGCTCTTCACAACCATGAACACGATAATATATAACGTTGTTTAGTGATACATTGAACATAAGGATATTTAACCTCACGCTCTGATACAAAGTTTGTCACACCAGGAGAGTACACCCCATATGAGACTGTTGTCATCCTCTCAAAGGTCTCAGACAAGCCCTTTAGATTCGTCATAACATGTGATCACCGACATGAGGACCTACCATGCCTTGGAGAATGTATAATTGGAAATAGGATATTTTCAAAAATAAGAAGTCTTTATAAGCTGGAATATTAAAGATAGCATCACCGACATGACGACCTACCATGCCTTGGAGAAAGAGTTCAAAGCTTCTTCAAATCGATCTCTTTAAACTTTAATTACTAGAAACTATAGTTGTACTAATATAAAGTAATGGAGTTAGTACGCCACATGTACTAACTATTGGTATATGCACATAACATATAAGAACAGGCATGAAAAAGGATATGTTATAATCTCTTTAGAAAAACATGCTAACCGATATGTAAGTCTTCAATGCACATACCATATAAGATACACAATTTAAGGATACCATCAACTTAGGGTATGATCAGAATAAAAGAAATATTATGATATAGTCATGTGAACATTTCGTATTCAATATATCATATAAACATAACATACAAAACACTTACTAATGAACTAATCTAAAACCTACAAGTAAAATGATCATGTGAAGCCCCATAACCCCACACGACCAAGTAGATAAGATAAGTGATCATAAGTAAAGTTCTGCTTTATATAAATTGTGACATAATTAGTCATCGCTTCATATAACTATATACCCTTATAACATATTCATCATAAAAACCAACATTCATATAAGAGTAACATCATGTATGATAAACATATATACTACATCTTATCATATAACATAAGAACATCCTCCTAGTATTTCCCTTTGAGTCAAGTTTTGCAATGTCTAGGTAGTGTCGCATAGCCCTACCTCTACTAAGTAGTCTCGTCAAGTCACCCAGTCAACGTTCATTTACTTGTATTTAATTTTAATATAAAGGAACATTCGCCTTAACCGACATAGACCATATGATCTAAACATGTAATCCGCTGTCATAAAACCCCACACCGAAAGAAGGTGGTCTACCAGCTAAAGTAGAACCTAACATGAGATAGCTCTTTATGTGGATCCACTAGGTATAATCCTATGGTGGCAACATAGTTCAAGAACTAGGAGATGTACTAGAGACCCATAGTTTCATATTACATGGAATAATAAATCTCATGAGAGTCATTGTTAACCTACCATCCATCTAGGGGAGGAACACCCCTCATATGTAGTTCATCGGTACTACGCTTAAGTCCCTTTCTTGAATAACTGTTGAATTTTCTTTTATCATAACTTATCACAGGTCATAGGAGATAAACTCGATTCATAAATGTGATCATCTGATCTTTATTATAAAATGAGAATTTCCTTTCATCACAACCTTCATATGTGATATTAACATAATATAGTCGTCTTTTGTAAAGCAAACAAAAGAACATTAAAACATGTCATTTTCGTATTCTTATGTTGATCTCACAATTAAAATGTTCATGACCCAACATATCAACATAGAAATATCATAAATACTTGCACAACATAGCATAGTGATTTATACGGTAACATAAACATTGTACACCAATCATAGCCTTAGAAGACTTACCGCTAGCTTCCACAAACATTATTCAAGAAATTACATTCAACATAATACATTCATAACCATAACTTGATGAAGTCCTCAATATCATAATCAAGAACAACTCTTCTAATCATATACAAGATCAATGCATAATGTAGGATAAATAAAAGGGTCATTTAAGAGTTCATTCTAGTGTGAGTTCCAATCCCTACGTTTTCATATTATTAAGTAATAGAACAAATCATACAAAACAATCATCGAGATAAAAACATACTTCATACTAAATTCAAACATAACTAACCATACACTCATCAATTCATGTGAAATATACTAGAGAAAAAATACTTACTTTTCATTGAAAATTATAAATCTAGAGTAAGGATGAAAATTCGTTTTGCAGAATAAAATTCCTAGAATTGAAGTTTTGGAAAACATGTGTGAAAGGACCTCTTGGGTAAAGGAATCAAAAGATTCTAAAAACCCATACCTTATAGATGAGAATCCACCAATATTGGATGAAAAACTTGCAGTCTTCATCTTCTTTCTTATGCTTTTCTTGTTCTTCGATGGAGTTTGGAAAATAGAGAGTTTTTGAGAGAAATGAGAAATTTTTTGTTAGAATCTTATTTGGACGTGTAAAAGTTGTCTAAAACTGACTTAATATCCATATATAGTCTTCCTATGAATTACCCAAAATACCATCCACCTAAATGAGTCTTTTTAGAAAGCTAAATTACAAAAAATACGACTTTAACGATTTTGGAAACTAGCTGCGCGTCGCAGGGCCAATACCGTAATTTTTATATAATTTTGAGTTGAGGCAGTGATGTTATGTCGCGTCACGAGGCTGCCTCTCAAATATTGCGGCTTTGAGTGACCTGTCTGTTAGGATCGCGTCGTACGCCTTGCCTCCAATTCTGCTTGCTCGCAGGCTGCCAGCCAGCCGGCCCACCCATGTTTGGGCCATCCATGAGGACCCTTTAGGTGGTTATGTGGGTGTTTTTACCGGACGCTGGGACACTTTGGTCTACAACTACCTATCCAAGATCTCTGTACATGTTTTGTACGTCATTTGACACTTCATAATCTTCACCAAACATATGGACGTCAACTAGTTTGAATTACATAGTTTCCAGACGTCAAGGTCTTCCCAAATGAGTTTATTACATTAACATATTTCTTTAAACATCATTTTAAACATTACTTTATAGATTAAGAACTAGTCTAAGTCCTGGCATTTACAGAGTGTTACACGTTTGGACCTTTTGTACTATATATTACATTTTTGAAGTCTTTCTACAAGTTTTGAACTTCATTTGTTACTTCCAAACCTTCACCAAACATAGGGATGTCAACTCGTTCAAATTAGCTAGTTTACGAACAAAAAGGTTTTTCTTTGTCATTTTGTCTCTAAACTTTTTTACATGAGTTTATTATATTAGTATAGGTCTTGAAAGATCATTTCAACTATTATTCAATAGACTAAGCTCTAGTCTAAGTCATGGAACTTCCAGATTGTTACATGGAATGTATATATTAGTAATAATGAAGAACCATAGAGTCCTAGACCTTAAACAACAAATTTCGATGAAAAAATTGCGCTTACGGTCATTGATTAGATTGGTGGTTATGTAGACCATTGTGAATTGCCTTTTCGTTTGTAGGATATTTCAAAAAAATCGGTGAAGTATTCGTTTTTGCTTATAATATTAATAAAAATGATCTTTATGATTATTTTTATTTTCTTTGTACAATTGTCAGTTCTAATGTATAGGAAGAAATATGGTGTCTGTGGCGATATATATAACTTTTGTTGTAAAGAAAAACACAAAATAATCTGCTTGTGGGCCAACATAAAGGATACATGTGTCAATATATTTCACAAAATAAAAAATTGTGGTAACGTATATCACATAAAGGAGGTATGTGCCTCAATACAGCATATATATGTGGCTACTTAAGACACACTTTGAATTTTCAAAATTAAAAAAAAAAATTAAAGCTCCTTTAAAACAATAGTCAATTCATTTTCCCTCTCTCCCCTCTCCTCTTCTCATCTATGAAAGTCGTTTCTATTTAATTTATTACTAATTTACATTGTCTTTTATATAGTTTCCTTTTCTCCTTCTCTCGTTCAATTATATCTTTACCGATAAAAGTTGTGGATGCGATATTTTCTACTACATTTGTGGTCATCTATGTCATCCTCTTCTACAACAGGGCGTCGTTGTCTTCATTATTTCTAGTTTATTGTTGATATCTTCTAAGGTGATATTTAATTAGGGTTTAAAATACTTACTAGTACTGGTTTGCTCTTTGTTTTATCACTTTTGGTTGGGTAGTAATTATTTATTAAAATATTTTTAATTTTAAAAAGCTCCATTTGTAGTTCGTTGGATAGGGTTTAGGGAGGGTTTTGTGATTTGTTTGTTGGTTCATATGTGTCATTTAATTGTATTTGTTGTTTGTGTTGTTGTGTATTTCATATAAAATCATTTGTAGCTCTTGTGTGGCATTCTAATATTTTGTTTTTGTGGTTCCATAAATAAATGTAATGGCTCTTGCCAAAATAAAAATTGAAACAGCTGACACAACAAAGATCAAGAAGAAGTCTAGGTCTAAGAATATGAAGAAAGAAACAAAAAAAAATAAAGAAAGAGAAAAATATTGACTTGCATCTAAAGCAGTTTCTTCTTCTAAAGTAGAACAAGAATTTCTCAAAAAGTTAAATGACCCAAAGGTACCCTTTGAAAATTACAGCCATAGGAGACTTCAAGAATTCTCACACAAGTCTCTTTATAAACATTGCATAACATACTCCCAAAATAAGTACGAATTTAAAACTTTATTCATATACAAGAGGAAGACTTTTAAAAAAATTATATTTAATGTCCTATATTTAGACTCTCTATCTAGTGTTACTCTAGGACTCAACTAAGTTAATCATGAAGAGACTTCCCATACACCCTCTTCAAGAATACCTAAGCAATAATTAAAGCTACCCTAAATCAAAACCTTTCTAGTCAACATAATACATTAAGTGAACCTACTTTCATTTAAAAGAACCTTATTCATTAAAATCATTTGAGAGACAAGTAACCAGTTAGAGGATTTCACATAATGGTGTTGAAAGACCTAGGAAACTCATCTAGAATCTTCAAAGCCTAATCATACAATGGTAGCTAGCGTCCCATTGCACTACCCAAACGTTGTAGAACTTATCAACTAACTAGACTCTCTATACCATATGATGAGAATAGGAACTAACCGACATAGACCATACTAGTTATGTATGGAATAAAAAGTCTACCCTACTCCATGAGACGATGCTCAACTTTCCAAGGGTAGAACTACGACACATCCCATGTTGGCACATGGATAAGGGATATCAAGGATTTATTGTACTCTAGTCTAATCTAAAGTAGATCTACTATCACAGGTATATCCATTCGGTGCTTTGCCTTGTTTCTCATAGATTATCATTATCTAGGTGTATTAGAGAAGGTACCATTACTAAGTCCTACCAACTCATAATATTTATTCTTCCAAGGATGGGTCCACTAGGGCTGCAAACCAATGCTTATTAGGATAGATGTTATGACTTACATAGAGATGGTTTCATTCCATTGCAGCCAACCTACCTCTGAGTCCATCATTCCACTCTAGGTGGCCCTACTACGGTCTTGCACATCAAGGCTTCAATATTAACCTTCTTTTCCTATTAATGATTACTCATACTTGATATTCTTTTCATATTTAATGTCCTATATTAGTCATGCTTAGAAGGGCACCAACTTAGGCCTACGGATACCTAGACTTTCATTCTTTAATTTATTCACATATATGACAAGGGTGACTAAGCCTACAAAGTCAAGAGACTACATATTCACATAACTTTAATGTATAAAGAAGACAGACTTACGTCTACCTAATCAATACACAACATTCATCATATTAGTTATTCTATATTATTCAAGCACCAAATAGGGACACTGAGTCTACTACACAAGATACAACATTATCACATAATAATCTAGTTAGTCCTCCATCATGATATATCATAAATTCGAGAAGGATCATAGAATTAGAACTCTTACAAGATCACACATATATCATATCATCCTTGACTCTCATATTCATATAAGTCATAACATCTTCTACATGATCATATTACTTTACAACATCTTTATGTTATACCTTTTCATGAACTCTAACATGATACTACTACAATTCACATAATATTTAGACAAGTTTATGATCATAATCATATTAAACACATAAGCATCGCCACCATAAGTGGACCATATAAATCAATAGTAATTATATCTCAATTCGACATTAACTAAGGGAATTAGGAAAACTTACCTTTTTCCGATATCAAAGATCACCACTCCTCAGCATATCCAACAATTCACAATATATTAGCATAATTCATCGTGGAAATTGACAATGCAAGATAATTTAAGCTCAAATCTATTATCATTAGATCATAAAAAATTAAACCTCTTTAAAGCAAAATGTAGTGACTTAAAAATATCAAGAGTCAATGGAGATTTTCATTGGAAAACATCAGTTACACATCAATTACATCATATCTAAACATTTGAAATCGATTCATGCAAGAACCCATGACTTTAGAGAGTAGAAATTCGGACTTTTTCTATTAACTTTGAAATCACTTTGATATTCGCTCTTAGGTAATACGAATCCTTAGATAAAGAGCTCTCATACATTATTAGAAGAATACCCAATATAATTGAAGAAGAACTTCATTGAAATCCACCATCCTAGCTTCATCTTGACCTTGAGTTTCCATGGAGGTTTTTGGAGAATACTTTGGGAGGGAAGGGGTTTGATTTAGGTGTTAGGATCAAAAAGAGGGTTTAATAACTTTAATACTCTTAAAATACCTAACTAATCCTAAATAACTTTCCTCACAAAATAAAAGGCTTGGGGTGAATTTACCAAAACACCCGAAGCTTGCCCAAAATTTCAGGCAGATTCCAAGCACCCAAACGACACCCACAATGATGGACCGTCGTTTGGAAGACGCTCCACCAATGGGGAGTTTGTGGTTTGGGTCTGTTTCACGACAGGGGAGCACCCCTTAGATGTAACATGGGGTACTCGACCTACCGGAGGTCTTATATAGGCTGATACTTATCATGCATGCATTAGCATAGGTAAATTTAGTGAAAAATTTAAAACTTTCATAGCACATCATATTTTAGAACTTCACTTTGATTATATATATATAAAATATCATAATACGTAGTTAAAGACTATAAGCCTCTTTTCCATATTAGACTCAACATCATCAAAATATAATAGGGACACAACTCATTCATCATAATTCTTAAACTAACCAATTATAAGACTATAAAAAGTTGACATAGGAAATCCTTGAACTTAAGAATCCCTTAGATTGAGATTGGGAATCACATATGAACCCCTTAACCTTAGAGGCATCCTTTAAACATCAATAACCTAGACTTTGTGTAAAATGGTAAATAAGAATGGTGTTAGTACAAGAATGCACTAAGTATGGTCACCATGCAAAAACATGCATTTAAAAGGGTACATTTTTGCTTGGAAACAATGCATCATTCCTTTTTGTGAAAATAGAACGACCCACATGTACACCTTAGAAGTTAGAGCATCCTTGCTTATCCAAAAAGTCTAACAAAAGCCACTCGTACCATTCATTGCATAATAAATATTCTAAAATGAGTAAGAATTTAGAACTTTCTTCACACACAGAATTCTTTCAACCACAATCTGCAAGCGCAAGACATTCATTAAATACAATAAACTTTTACAATGTATCATTCAACCATCTAAACATTGGAGTATACAACACTTGGGACAAAACCAATACAAGACATAAAATAAAGACTAACACATAAATTGAACATGTGGATTTTGTCCTTAAATCGATGAGGACTCACCAATACTTCATCTTCAACCCTTAGAAACCTATCCAATCTCCATGACATATCAAGAATTCAAATTCCATACACTTCAGTCAAAAAGGGAAAAGATGGGGTTAGCACATTACATGCACAAAGTATGGATCATGCAAAAACGATCAAAAGGGGACATTTAATGAATAACATGCTTTTCATGAAATTTGAGATAAAATCTTCATACGATAGTTTAACAGACATAAATAAATTCAATAATCACAATATAGGAAAAATTACAAATTAAACACAATTTATTGCAAACTTACAGTAACCTTATAGTGATCTTACAGTGACTTCACAGTAATTTCACATGTAACTTACAAATCACAAGATAGAATCAAGACCACATCAAAACTCATAAACATACCTACGTGGATCCTGTATTAAAGTTATCCTAAGACTCACATAAGTAAGATATGAAGGGGCCGGCCATACAACCCCTTCACACACACATGGAGGATCATTAGGACTACCTAACGTAAGTTATTTCAGTACACCACATATCACATTAATTCACATAGACATGAGACCCTCCTACCAAAGATTATTCTAAGGTTCAATTGGGTGAAGCGACTGCCCATACAATCTCTTCATAGACACCAAAGAGATCCTTTAGACTACCTAAGATAAGATTACTCCTATTTTACCAATTAGACTCCCTACCTAGATTTACTCTAACACTCACCTAAGTAAGACATGAAGGGAACGACCATACACCTTCTCCAAGCCTCCCTAAGAAATATTCAAAGCTACTCTAGCTAGATACCTTTTCAATTAACAAGTCTTCACTTAAGTAATTACGTGCATTCAGTCATTTAAAAGACATTCCACACTTAAGAACATTCATATAATTGTCTTGGTGAAGACCTAGGGACTCACACACTATGATATTCCAAGACAACTCATGCAACATCTATATAGCGTCCCATACCACTACCTAAACATCATAAAACTTATTAAACAATAGAATCAATCAAATATGATGATAATAGATATTAACTGACATAGACCATGGTAGATAAGCATGGAATCTGGATTTATAACCTACTCCGTTGGAGGGTTTTGTACTAGCTAATGGTAGAACATGGACACATCGCATTTAATAACATGGTTAAGGAATATCGACGTTTTCTTGTTCTCTATTCTCATATTTCAAATAGAGGTACTTTCCAAGCATACTCACTCGGTGCTAGCCTTTGTTCTCATAGACTAGCTTAATAAAGAAGCATACGAAAAGATTCCATATCGACTTCACAACCAAATTATAACACCTAACAATGGAGGTCCCTAGGGTTGCCTAACAATGGTTAAGAGGATAGCTCAATGATTTTCCTATGGATGTTTTCCTGTTGTTCCATCCAATCAACCCTAAGTCAATAATTCACATGAGAAGGATACCATTACGACTTATGATTTCAAGGATATCATAACCTTCTTTCTAGAAGTTTCCTCATAAAAGGCCATGTTATCTATATTTAAAGTCACATGTCAATCACAAACACAAGACTAAGAATATTTTGCATGCTAGTCAATGAGTCACATATTCACATATATTTCATGCAACAAGATGAGGGACTTAAGTCTAGCTAGTCAAGACACTAAATTCTTATAACACATGTAAGAAGTCATCAAAGACTACCTTATTCACACCTAACCATTTAATAGCACCTACTAATATTCACACATTCATATACAACGTTGTAATATATCAATTATTAAGAGAACTATAATATAATTATTCACACAAGACCCTTCAAGCACTACTAAAGTACCTCACTGTACATTCTCAAATTTTTTCATGCAACAAGATGAGGGACTTATGTCTAGCTAGTCAAGACACTAAATTCTTATAACAGATGTAAGAAGTCATCAAAGACTACCTTAGTCACACCTAACCATTTAAAAGCACCTACTAATATTCACACATTCATATACATGTTCATATAAGTCATAAAACCTCATGCATGATCATCTTAGTTTGCATAAAAATATTAATATAATACCTCCATAAAATCCCTAAACATGATACTAATACAATTCACAAAATAATGCCGATGAGGCCACGTATTTCACAAAGCTAACACATAAGCACCACCACCATAAGTTGACCATACAAATTATCATCATAACAAAAAAGCTATACAGAATATTAATTGGTTTAATACATCATACTTCAATCCAACCACACATATTTCAATCCATATCTCAATCAACCAACTCATTACTCATAAGGCTCTTGCCATAGCCATGATAACAAATTCAATATAATAAACTTAACATACAATTAATAAAACAATATACTTGACTACAGTAATAAAATTGATACATCGTATATTTCTTACAATCATGATCCATGCATAAAATAATAGTCCTACGAAATCTACACATGAATTTATTACTAGTTAGCCATGATCAATTAACGCATAGTTTAGTCAAATTGATAGATTTGAGAAGGTCATTTGTTCATGAATATTTTAATTGAGAAATATCAATTATACATATGTAATATCATGTCTTAAGGTTTTAAAACGTTTCATGAAAGAACCCAAGACTTAGAGTAGAAATTTGAATTATTCATCTTTTTGAAACTCTTTGAAACAATCTTTGAAATATTCTCTGGTGATAAAAATTCTTAGAATAATAAATCCCATACCATATTAGAAGATTCCAAATATAATTGAAGAATACACTCCATTGAATACCTATCATCAAGCTCCATATTCACCTTGAACTCTCATGGTGGTTTTCGGAGAATCTTTTGGACGGAAAGGGTTTTGATCTAGGTGCTAGGGTCTAAGTGAGAGTTCATTGACGTAAATAATATTAATATAACCATACACACCTAAACTAACTTTCCTCCTATTTTATATGACTTGGGGTAAATTTCCCAAAATTCCCAAGTCTTTAACATTGAAGATGGCAGTTTCAGCCCCATTGACGGTATCCCAACAACGGACCATTGATTGGGATATGCCCCATCGATTGGTGCCCGTTGGTTGGGTATTCAACTCCCAAACTTTCATACTTGAAGGCTCCATCCACTCCCCAAGTCTACGAGCCATCAGTCAATCAATTGGCTGTCATTTGATACTGCATGCAAACTGCCATGTTGTAACATTTCAAAAATCCAAGACGTGTCTTAAAGACTAACATAAGTTTCATAAGGTATAGAAACTATTTTAAGGCCTATTTTAATGTTTATACGTCATATAGGAATTCCAGAAACCAAACCATTCAACAACGTCCACAATGTCCGGAAACTAGTTCAAGGAGGTACAAGCGTGCCTAAGCCTATTTGACAAGCTTTTAGGGGTAGAAAAATGGTGAAAATTGGGAAAATAACGTATATAATGTGCATAAGTTTTTTCCTAGATGAAATTTCTAGGTAGGAATCCTTAAGGAACAACCAAGGGCCCTTGAGGAGGATCCTGCGCGTTGGGGTCATTACTGTCGGGGCAATGTGCACCCACGAAAGGGTAATCTATGGGGACTGTGTTGATCGACGAGGCGTCGATGAAAATAGTAAACCAACACTGACACAATTTTTTTGAGGCTGTCACCTGCAAAGTCTTCTACAAGAATGACGGATGTGCCACACTTAAGAGGCCTTATTCGTTGACTCACACACGATACGTTGATCGTGTTGTCGTCGGTGGTATTGAAACTTTTTGCACATTTTGAATTATGTTTCAATTATTTAATGAAGGAGCTAGGTAGTTATTTAGTGTATTAGTTAAGCCTAATTAAGTTAATTAACCCCCATATAAAGACCCTTACCCTATTAGTTTAATTACAACTCTAAAACAAAACTCTACTCCTTCTCTCTTCTTTCTCTCTCTATTGGAAGACACCATCGAAGACTAGATAAGGGAGGGATTTGGGGGCTGTAAAGGTACAATTTCACCATCAAATCTTCATCAAACATTGAGGAGTTGGGATCTAATTCATGTGGGTCTTTCTCAATCTCAAAAATTATGTTATGGTTTTTATGCTTTCAATAGAATAATAGAAATTGATTAACATTTATTCTAACTTAAAATTTACATATCTTGATGTTTTTGTCTAGTTTCTTAAAATAACCCTCAAACCTTAAACCTAGGTTTGATTTTTATATGAATTAGGTGATATTTTGTTCAATTAACTTGAGATTAATTGAATTACTATATGATGATGTTGTTATACTAATCATTAACAAATTAGAGTGAATTGTAGTGTTTCACTCTAGTTCTTGAGAAGATGATCTAGGTTAGCAAGTGAATTGGCCTATGTATGTTGTCTTAAGCTTTATACTAGTATTGAATTGTTATGTAGTGCTTCTTCTAGTCTTTTTATCATGTTGATTGTTGAGTTATGATGGTGTTTATCCATGAATTGGGTTGAATGAGGGTTTATAGTTAGATCCTCATGATGAACTATGAAGGAGACTTTGTAAGTCTTATATTCTCTATCCTTTACTGCAAATTGTGGTTAATTATGATTAAGTATTGATGTTGTATCAGAACATAGCTTGTATTAGGATTGATAGGGTGGTGTGATGTTAAATTGAAATGTATTGGTTATGATTATGAGGTTGATTAAGATTTTAATGTTATAAGGATGGTGATTATTGTAAATGGGCCTTATTGTGAATATGAAATGTGAATGTGCTAACCTCACCTATATGAATATCAATGAAAGGACTTATACTCACGCAATTCTTATTGATCTACGATGATGATGATATTATACAAGGGTTAAACCCTATGACCTAAATTAAGCTATGATTGATAATAAAAGCTTAAAGTCATTTCAAAAAGGGACTGTATCTTAGCACCGAGTGAACTAGGTTGAGGAGTTTCCCTTACCACATATGGAAGTTAGGATCACTAATATACTCCTGAGATTGTACGGTACAATTCATGTAGCATAAAGAGGGTCCCAAATAAATCTCCGAGTTCTTGAACTGTGTCGCCCCCATAGGAATACTAGCTAGTTGATCCACGTAGTTGTTATGCTTTATGTTTTGGTAATACCTTGGAAAGTAGTCCGCCTTCCTTCGCTGTGGGGTTTTATAACACTAGATTCCACACTAGCTTATGTAGTCTATGTCGGTTAGGGCAAGATGTTCCTAAAAGGTAAAATAAACTAAAGGAATGAACATTAACTATGACAACCTAAGGGGTCTAGCTTAGTATAGGTAGGGGTACGGACTCTACCTAAGAATCACACTTTTTTGCATTGAGGGGAGTCTTGGAAGGATGTAGTTATTCATGAATATAATTATAATGCTATGTGACATGCATATGATGAACACGCACATTGTTTATACTATATGATGATTAGTTTCATTTATGTATATATATTGGCTCATATGGTTTATGTTAGATGATATGTGCTCTTAAATCCTATGTTATCTGAAGTAGGATGTGAGTCATGATTCTTGTTGGGTTACTTGATTGAGTAAGGTTATAGTGATTTACTTATTCATTGCACTTGTTGACTTTATTGGGTTCATGGGTAATTGACTTGGTTTGGTTAAGTGTTAATGTACTTTACTCATGCTTATTGTTAATATGACTTGATGATAAAGTTACATTGAGTATGTAGTTATTTATATGATATGTTTGGTTGACATGACTACACTTGATGTTGTAGTCTTTGTAATGTATATGTGTATGACTTAATGAATATGCAATATTTATTGGTATAGTCTTGTTGAATGTGAATAACGGTTTTTAAATGGAAAGTGCATACTTTATGAAATGTCCATTTTCTTAGCATGATTTCAAAGTATGTGTGCATATGGTCACATACTTAGTACAAGTGGCATACTAACCCCATTTCTTCCTTTTTCCCCAACATTTTAGGTTCCGGTGTTGAAGAAGGCTTGGATCCTACTTGATCATACAAGTAGGGTAGGTCCTCATTTTCCAAGGCGATTCTAATATCGAACTTATGTTGTCATTTAGTTCAAAGACTTTTATATTTTCTCTCCTTTCATTTTAGTACGGATTGTATAAAGCCTATATGTGGATATCTTTATATTGATGCATGGGCTATGCCCAAATTGCTAATAGTATTAGAACCTTCCGATACGAAGGATCTAAATATACTCGATATACATATATGTTATGTGTATGTATAGGATTACGTAAACCTCAAAGTAGAAGTGATGAAAAGTTTACATTTTTCGCTAAATTTGACCTTTGAAAGTATTGATGTAAACTAAGATGCTTGTCTTAGTTCCCAAAGAGGGCTACGACGCCGGTTACGTCTATGGAGTAAACTCGTATGTGACAAACTTGGTATCAGAGCATCAGGTTGAATTATCTTAGAGACAATGTCTCTCTCAAGAACGTCTATGTAATTGTATATTCCTTATTGTGAAGCAGGCCACACGTATGAATAGGAACCTAAATGATGACTAGGAAACTCTCACTTTCTTAGAAATCTAATATTGTGCCATTAGAGTATACTTATGTTGTGATTTTTCATCTAATCCTATTATTGTGATTTTAGGAAATGAACACTTAAAGGAATGCGGCACGAATGCTTGAAGAGGAGATTACCAATGCGCAAGCTCCTCCCTGTGGTGATCAAGTTCCTCCTCCTAAAGAAAATGCTAATGTTTAAGAAACTCCGGTCAATCCTACAACCTTTAAGGATGGTTATTATAAGGGATGCCCTTATCTAATTGACCCAAACCGGTACTACACTATTTCAAGCTATGATGGCCCAAGCAAATCCGGAGATTTTACCCATCCAAATCAACAAATTGCTACCATGGCCTCCCATATAAAGTACTTCACTAGGATAAACCCTCATACACTCTATGGGTCTAAGGTTGAAGAAGGGCCCCAAGAGTTTATCGATGATGTCTATAAAATACTCTTGTGTATGGGGTTATCATCTAGTGAGAAGGCCGAGTTAGCCACTTATCCACTCAAGGATGTGGCTCCAACGAAGAAACGCTTTCATGCTCTTTGCTCTAAGGGTGAGGGAGAGACTTCTTCAAACGTGGAGACCAGTATGTTGAAAGTTTTCACTATTTATATTGATGCTTACATGATCCTAGTGCTACTTTATGATTTAAACCTCTCTAGTTTCTAAATAGTTTTACATTTTGCCTGACATTTTGCATATACCTTTTATTATGTATACTCTGAACGGTGATTCGTGTGTTGCAAAAAAGGTGTATATGAATTATCATATAATGTTGCCCAATAGAGTTTCTTATGTTGAACTAGTAAATCTTGGTATGCCTAATTTCGATGTCATTTTAGGTATGGATTGGTTGCATCCTTGCTTTGCCTCTATTGGTTAAAGGCCAAGGGTGTTGAAGTCTAACTTTCCAAATGACCCGTTGTAGAATGCAAGGGGGAAATTCTCTGACTAGAAGTCATATCATCTCTTGTCTAAAAGCATGCAAAATGATCTCTACAAGTTGTCTATACCATATAGTAACAGTTCAAGATCTAGACTCTGAAGTTCCTCCTATTGAGTTGGTCCCCGTAGTGAGTGAATTTTCGGAGGTCTTTCCTAATGATTTTTCCAGTGTTCCTCCCTAATGGGAAATTGATTTTTGGTATCGATTCAATACCTAATACAAATCCTTATTAAATTCCTATTTATCGGATGGCTCCGTCCGAATTAAAAGAATTGAAGGCTCAACTTAAATAATTTCCAGACAAAGTCTTAATAAGACCTAGTATTTCCCCATGGGGTGCTCCGGTTTTATTTATGAAGAAGAAGGATAGGTCCTTAAGAATGTGTATTGATTACCGCCAACTCAATAAAGTCTCAATCAAGAACAAGTATCCTTTTCCTTAGATTTACGACTTGTTTGCTCAACACCAAGGGGTAGCTACTTTTCTAAGATTGACTTGAGATCGGTGTATCACCAACTTAGGGTAAGAACTGAAGATATACCAAAGATGGTATTCTGGAATACATATGATCATTATGAGTTCATAGTATTTTTATTTGGTCTCACCAATGCTCCGGCATTGTTTATGGACCTCTTGAATAAAGTGTTTCAAGATTACCTAGATCCATCACTCATTGTCTTCATTGACGACATCTTGGTATATCAAAAAAATAAGGGTGATCACATGATACATTTGAGGGTTGTGTTGAAAGTACTATAATAACAACAATTGTTTGCCAAATTTACCAAATGCGAGTTTTGGTTGAGGTCAGTGACATTTTTTGGTCATATCATTTCTAGTGAAGGAGTTAAGGTTGATCCAAGGAAAATGGAGGCGGTGAAAAATTGGCGTAGACCATTACTCCGACTAACATTAGGAGTTTCTTGGTTTAGCGGGTTATTATCGGAGCTTTGAAGATTGTTTTACATCTACTGCATCTCCCTTTACTACTTTGACCCAAAAGTTAAAGAAATTTGAGTTGTTGGAGGCATGTGAGAGAATCTTCCAAATGTTCAAAGATAGACTTACTTCCGCTCTGGTGTTGACTTTACTGGAGGGTACAAAGGGTTTTGTTGTGTATGCTGACGCATCCCGAGTGGGTTTAGGGTGTGTGCTTATGCGACATGGAAAGGTAATTTTCTAAGCTTCTTGGCAATTTAAGGTTAATGAGGGAAACTATACAACTCATGACTTTGAGTTAGCGGCTGTGGTATTTGCCTTGCAAATGTGGAGGCATTACTTGTATGGTCTCACCAACCATAAGAGTCTCCAATATGTGTTTACTTAAAAGGAGTTGAATATACGACAAAGAAGGTGGTTAGAGTTGTTGAAAGATTACGACATGAGTATCCTCTATTATCACGGCAAGGCTAATGTGGTTAAGATTGCTCTAAGTAGTATGACTATGGGTACTGTGTCTCACATTGCTGAAGCCAAAAAGGACCTACTGAAATATGTTTATAGATTGGCTAGGTTTGGTGTGATATTGGAATATTTTCCAAATAGTTGTTTCATAGTCTTTGATAACTACGAGTCATCATTCGTAGTTGAGGTGAAGTCCAGACAACACCCTTATAAAACATTGATAGAGTTGAAGGAATTGGTCCTTGGCAATCTTAATAAGGAATTCTCCCTAGTGGGGGATGGTATTTTGAGGTACCAGGAAAGATTGTGTGTTCCCAACGTAGATGAATTTAGGAAACGGATCCTTGAGGAATACCATGAGTACTACTACTCCATTCATCTAAGTTTGACAAAAATGTACCATGACCTTAGGGAAATATATTGGTGGGAAGGTATATACAAGGACAAAGCAGAGTTTGTTGCTAAGTGTCCAAATTGCAAATAAGTAAAAGCCGAACATCAAAAACCGGGTGGTTACTATAATAAATCAATGTTCTCACATTGAAATGGGAATACATCAACATATATTTTGTAATGGGCTTACCTCGGACTCAAAAGAAATATGACTCCATATCAGTAGTTATGGATAGGTTGACCAAGTCCTCTCACTTTATTCCCGTCAAGACTACTTATTCGGCGGAAGGTTATGCAAGGATCTTCATAGATGAGATTGTGTGTCTCCATAGTATTCTGTTATCCATCATATCAGATCGGGGTGCACCATTCACTTCTAGGTTTCGGAGGTCATTCCAAGAAGGGTTTGGTACTAAGGTGAAGTGGAGTACCGCTTTTTATCCAAAAACGGATGGTCAAACGGAGCATAATATTCAAACCCTTGACGATATGCTTAGGGCTTGTATTATTAAATAGAAGAGAAATTGGGATAAGCATTAGCCTTTGGTAGAGTTCGCTTAAAATATTAGCTTTCGTTCATCCATCTCCATTGCTCCCTATTAAGACTTGTATTGTAGGATGTGTAGGTCTCCTATTGGATGGTTTGAAGTGGGTTTGTCCCGATTTGATTTATAATACTTTATATAAAGTTCATATCATAAGGAATCGGTTGCAAATTGCCTTTATTCGGCAAAATTATTATGCCGATCATAGGAGAAGGGATTTGGAGTTTGAATAAGGTGATCAGGTGTATTTAAAATTATCAACAATTAAAGGAGTGGTTAGATTGGAATGAAAGGGAACTTGAGTCCTTGTTATGTGGGTCCCTATGAAATCTTTCAAAGGTCTGGCAAGGTTGCCTATGAATTGAAACATCCTAGTGACTTGGCTTTGGTTCATCCGGTTTTCCATGTTTCCATATCTCAGAAGTGTATCAGTGATTTCTAGTATATTCTTCCTATTGAGGGTCTTGGTGTGAAGGATAAACTCTCTTGTGAGGAAGTTCCAATTCAAATTCTTTATAAAAAGTCAAGAAGCTTAGAAATAAAGAGGTGGCTCCGGTAAACATTTTGTGGAACAATCACCTAGTTGAGGGTGCAATATGGGACTCGGAGGACGATTGAAGTCCCATTACTCATATTTATTTTATAACTAAGGCTATTCTTACTAATAATAAAATTAATGACTAAAATAGAGTTTTCTTTTATTTTTGGTGAAGTCTTGCAAAATGTGCATTTTTAATATCTTTACAGTGACATACAATGAACTTGTGCATTTTAACTTGAAATTTTGCTCTTTGGCTTGTTTGAGTTATCTTGTGCATTTTGATATAATAGGTCTTTATAAAATGATATTTAAAATATTGGTAAGGTCAACTTTAGCTTAATTGAGTCATGTAAAGCATGTTGTGATCATGTTGATGCTGTGAGAAGGATATTCCTCATAATGTAATATTGATCCTTATGTGTGGTAATTGATGTTTTTAATAGCCTTGTGTAAGTGACATGATTTATGTTCCTATTTATTGTTGTTGTTAGGGCTTCTTGTCTTGAGTCTATTCCCTCCTTCTAAAGATTTTTAGTGTCATTCCAGGTTGAATGTTCCTAAAGGGGTGGATAATGTAACATTTCAAAAATCCAAGAAGTGTCTTAAAGTATAAAATAAGTTTCATAAGGTCTATACAATACATTAAGGACTATTTTAATGTTTATAAGTCATTTAGGAAGTCTATCAACCAACACATCAAAGAACGTCCATGACTTTTGGAAACTATTTCTAGGAGGTACTTGTGTACCTAAACCTATTTAACTAGCTTTCAGACGTCAGAAAATGGCAAAAATCGGTGGAAGGGTGTCTAACGTGTGTTTAACTCGATTCCTGGTTTAAATGTCTGGGTACAACTCCCCAACGACCAATCAAGGTCCCTTTAGGAGGACCCTTTCACACAGGATAAGGTAATAGACGAGGTGTGTGTTGATCAACGGGGCGTCGATATGAACGGTCGACCAATACTTGTTCAAATATTTGGACGCCCTCACCTGCACATTATTTGACAATAACGATGAATGTTAACACGGAGGAGGCCCGGTCCGTCGACTAAGCCACAATATGTCGATTGTGGTTTCGTCGGTGGTACAACAATTTCAAGCACATTTTTAATTAAGTTTCAATCAGTTAATTAAGGGGTTAGGTCATTATTTAGGGGATAAGGTAATCCTAATTAAGTTCTCCCATATAAAGACCCCAACCCCATTAGTTTAATTACAACTCTCAAACAAAACTATCTTCCTTCTCTCTTCTTTGTCTCTCTTTTAGATGATACCATTGAAGACTAGCCATGGGAGGGATTTGGGGACTGTAAAAGACGGATTCACCATAAATATTCACTAAATTTTGAGGTATGAGATCTCATTAACCTTCTAGACCTCTTTTCTCAAAGAGTTCCTTCAAAATATTTTCAAAAGTTTAGTTTTCATGTGGGTCTTTCTCATTCTCGAAAATTATGCTTTGGTTTGGTTTGTTTATATTTTCTATTGGATAATATGAATTTAATAACATGTATTATAACCTAATAATTACATATCTTGAATATAGAGAATGTGTCTTATTATGAATATGAAAAACTAATATGCTAACCTCACTTATAAGAATTGTAATGAAAGAACTTATACTTGTGTAATTCTTATTGAGCTATGATGGTAAATATGTTATACAATAGTTAGAACCTATGACCCCAACTAAGGTATGATTGATAATAGAGTCTTAAAGACATTTTAAAAAGGGACTCTAGCTTAGCACCGAGTGAACTAGATTGAGGAGTGTCCCTTCCCACATAGGGAAGGTAGGATCCCTAATATACACTTGAGATTGGAGACTACAATGCATGTAGCATAAAGAGGGTCCCAATTATATCTCCTAGTTCTTGAACTATGTTTTACCTTTACGAATAATAGCTAGTGGATCCACATAGTTTCTATGTTTTATGTTTTTGTACTACCTTGGGATGTAGTTCCCCTTCCTTCGGTGTAGGGTTTTATGAAACCGAATTCCACACTAGCTGATGTGGTCTATGTCAGTTAGGGAAATATGTTCCCAAAAGGTAAAATGAACTAAACGATTGAACTATAACTATGATTACCTAAGGGGTCTAGCTTAGTATAGGTAGGGGTATGGGACTCTACCTTGGAATTGCACTTTTTTGTCATGGGGGAGTCTTGGAAGGATGTTATATTTATGAATAGACTTAAAATGCTATACTACAGACATATGATGAATTTGCACATTGTTTATACTATATGATGATTAGTTTCATTTATGTATATATATTGGCTCATATGGTTTAAGTAAGACGATATGTGCTCTTAAATCCTATGTTCTGTGAAGAAAGATGGTAGTCATGATTCTTGTTGGGTTACTTGATTGAGTAAGGTTATAGTTATTTACTTAGTCATTGCACTTGTTGACTTGATAGGTTTCATGGGTAATTGACTTACTTTGGTTATGTTTTAATGTACACTTATTCATGCTTATTGTTAATATGACTTGATGATAAAGTTACATTGAGTATGTAGTTATTTATATGATATGTTTTGTTGACATGACTAGACTTGATGTTGTAGTCTTTGTAATGTATATGTGTATGAAATAATGAATATGCAATATTGATTGATATAGTATTGTTGAATATGAATAAAGGTTTTTAAATTGAAAGTGCATACTTTATGAAATGTCCATTTTCTTAGCATGATTTCAAAGTATTTGTGCATATGGTTGCATACTTAGTACAAGTGGCGTACTTAACCTATTTCTTCCTTTTTCCCAAAAATTTTAGGTTCCGGTGGTTGAAGTGTTTTTGAAGGCAACTTGAAGAAGGCTTGGATCCTACTTGATCATCCAAGTAGGGTGGGTCCTTATTTTTCAAGGCTATGCTAATATCGAACTTACGTTGTTATTTAGTTCAAAGACTCTTATATTCTTTCTCCTTTCATTTTAGTATGGATTACATAAAGCCTATTTGTGGGTATCTTTATATTGATGTATGGACTATGCCCGAATTGCTAATCCTATTCGAACCTTCCTATACCAAGGGACTATATATACTCGATATACATATATGTTATGTGTATGTATAGGTTTATGTAAACCTCCAAGTAGAAGTAATTAAAAGTTTTAATTTTTCCGCTAAACTTGACCTATGAATGTAATGATGAGAACTAAGATGCTAGTATTACTTCTTAAAGAGATATACAATGCCGGTTACGTCAAGGTTGTAAACTCGGATGTGAAACATGCAACATCAAGTCTTGAGTTGGGGTCCTCCTCTAAGGACCCTTGTGAGTCCTAAGTCAGATCGTACTCATACACTAAACCTGTAGACAAGCACGTCTAGGTCTAAGGAACATTACAAATCAAGTTCAACATCAAAAAAGCCACGCAACATGCTAAAACACATCAAGACTCACAAGGACGTCAAATGGCTAATTTTTTAACGTCAGAAGTGGTTCTTGGACATTTGACCTCCAAAGCTTACCAAAATTGACATGCTGACTCTAATTATTATGAACCATATAAGGACCACATAAAGTCATTTCACACACATAAGCATATGAAACCACATAACGTACATAGGTGACTAGTTGTCGAACGTCTTGGTTGTGTTCCTTGACATTTTACTTCATACATAACCAAATCTTTAGACACTGCCTAAATACATCATTACATAAAATTTAAGGGCTTCAAGACTCTATGACACACACATTAAGGCCTAGTTTCACCCAAGTCATTTTAGAGGTGTTACGAGAAACTTCATAAATTAGATACATTAAGCATTTTAAAATTCATATACTTCATTTAGGCATACATAATAGTCGTACTATTCCATAAAACCATACATTACATTTACATTAAATTTAGGACCACTTTACATTAACTTACAGTAACCTTTTTTTTCTCCTTACAGTGATCTCATTTTTACTCTAACCCTTTGACTTTCTCAAGTAACCATCTACTGATGCTTGGTGAAATGTATAGATAATGATCCGTTACACTAACCACACTCAACTATCACCTTAAAGCCACAAGGCAATCATTCATAAAATCTCCACTAATAATCAAACATATATACATATACATAGAAGCATAGCATATCATGGTAGTAAAAACTTCACATACAACTCCACATAATGCCTAAACTTCATATAAGACATAATCCAAGACATCATATAAGTCCATACTATCAACAACATCACCCAAGGGAATAGTCAATATCATGGTAGTAAAAACTTCACATACAACTCCACATAATGCCTAAACCTCATATAAGACATAATACAAGACATCATATAAGTCCATACTATCAACAACATCACTTAAGGGAATAGTCAACAAGACCTACTTGGACTTCACTTTGTAAAACATCATAGAACCCTATAAAAAAATCTCATTCTAAGCGTACTACTGCAATGTTCATGTAAAGTCACACAACCTCACACATACTAAGTACAATACAATGAGACTAGAAGACTTAACATATACTTCACACATCAACAAGACAAGTATAGAGAACTTCATACATTCTAAGCAAGACCTTCGCTATATAGTACATAAGACCCTTATGTGTATAAGATAAGACCACATTATTATAGACTAATAAAAAACTTAAACCATGCATCTAATCACAACAATTAGACAATAACTCCAATGTCATTCATAAGAAACATAAATATGATCATATACAGTTAAACACCTTCCTAAAGCTCCCTTCAAGAGCTACATGATGTCCCATACCCTCATATACACTAAGTAACTTCCCTTAGGTTATTCTAGTTAGGGTCCTTACTTTAATTCCATTTACAATTGTACTTTGGCGAAACTATAGCCTTAACCGACACTAAGTTCGTGGGTGCTTAACATGGAATTTGGTGTTGTAGAGCCTTACACTAAGGGAAGGTGATCTAACTTGCAAAAATAGAACCTTAAGATCATGCTAGCATACTAGGTGATATCACTTTCTAGATCCTTTGGGGCAAGCATAGTTTATGGAACTTGGAGGCATATATGGAAACCCTCTTTATGCAAAAGGGGGCATTGCAGTTATCCACTTCGTGAGAATTATAGTGAACCTACGCTCCAACATTGGGAATGGACAGCCCTCAACCTCAAGTTCACTCGGTGCTAAGCTAATTTCCCTTCCATTAAAAAGCATTTATTATTATTATTTCATCAAATTAGGCTTTAGGATATTGACTCCCAATATGCTTAGCTTGTAAGCTATAGATGAGAAAGTCCTTTCCTCAACCTATATCATGTGGTAAAATCTTTTACAAGGACATAGCATATGCAAGTACCATCTAGTTTAGGATACACTTGAAAACACCTTTCAAGAGACCCTATATTGACTAGATCATTATACATGCATAATGGACATGTTTTCATGTGTATTATACATATATGTGAGCAAACCTTTCACATAAACACAATTAGACCATACATGTTCATACTTCATTTATTTCATGCATAAGTTTATAATTGTAAATATATGAGCAACCCTTTCAGATAAAAACATTTAGACACTATACATATTCATACTTCATCATAGCATACAAGTCATATTCATAACATGCTCATGCATTCATATTCATGTACATATATCACAAACCTAGGAACTATCCTATCAAAGCACACATGTGCAATGCATAAACAAGGTCCCATACCCTTGTCCATACTAGTACACCAATCAAGTCATCCTAGTTAAGGGATACATGACATACATCATAGACATATACTTTGCATGCATTGTAGTAGACACAAGTGCATATCAGAATAATCTTTCATTAGGCACCATGAACCTATACTACTTTTAAACATGCATGAGGTGTAAGTGTGTGTACATTTGTTAACATGATCATACAATGTCGATCCACAACACATTGAGGCATCCACCCTCTTAAGACCACAATACACATTCAATCATTGACAACACAACTATAATAGCATAGAAGGCAAGGCAACTTCAACGTTGACATTTAACACTCGTAACGTTAGCTAATCACACCTTAATGTAGGGGTATATAGGTAAGATGGTCATTAAACAATATAAATCATCAATGGAAGCACCTAAACCTAACTCTAACATAGTCATTACATGCATATAACATTAACCACACAGCCTAGACCATAAGTAGAATGGTATACTAGGCATAGTCTTCACATTGGGTTATCATCACTATCACTCATTCAAAGTGCAATTGCCTTCAAGGCCATTATAACATCAAATAAGGATTGACAAGAAAGTAAAAACCGCCACCATTAGTGGACCATACCAAACAATGCCATAAAAGGCCAATTCTACTAGCAATACTATAGGAAAGTAGAGAAATAGAGCAATCTTACCCAATCACCCTTGCTTTGATCATCAATGATCAATACTCATAATTCATTAATAATACCAATACAAGGAAGTATCTAAAGATATCATGGCATAAACGAAATCATGGTTCATCTACCATAGGACCAAAATCATATTGCATTCACTACTTTAGCAATTTATAGATAGTAGAAGAACATAGATCGATCCTTACCAATTCTTCATACCTTGATCCAAATTGAAAAATTACACATAATCCACCACCAATATATATAATTGACAGTAGATAAGCAATTCAACATTATAGAATCATAATTCAATCAACGTAAAGTCAACATGCTAATGCCCATAATATAGAATAATTTGGGAATCAGAAGGAACATGGGTTCATTATTAAACTTGATTGTATTCAAAATCAAAAAAAAAAGCATATAATCATCAATTCATATTAACCATGCTTTTAAAAACGTTTTGAGAAAGAACAATGGCTAGATATAAAGATCACCATAACTCATTGTACGAGAAAACAACTAAATCTTCATTAATAATCCATGGGAATATAGATCCAAGCTATTTGTTAGCTTCATCTCCAATGGAGGTTTCTAGAGAGATTTCTTTTTTATGGGGAAGTTAAATTTTAGAAATATCAATTTCGTTTAGGGCTTTGATATTTTTATCTACCTTAGTATACTAAAAAATAGTTAAAATAACCACCAAGGGTCAGTTTAGGACGTGGAGTGAATTTCCAATTCACCCCTTTCACTTAAAAGTGCGCATAGCAGTTGACACCGCTTAAATCGACGGACAGCTATCGATGTCGAGTAGGCCAAATGACGGGCCGTAGGTGGCAACCATAGTTTGATTCTAAGGGTTTTCATTTAGCTGAGATTCCCCCAGCTAAGTGTGGGAGGACGCCTACCCATCGACGAGGCGTCACCACACTTATTGGGCGTCACCACAGACTTTGGGTCCTCCTTGAGGACTTCTCTGGGGCCCTTGGGGAGTCGTGCCCGAATGTCTCCAATGTAAATTCACTTGTATACATGTTGATAACATCCCATATAAGTTTCAACCGAAACAAACACGTAAAACATGTCAAGACAAGGCTAACATTCAAACGTCATCAGATGTTCTTGTACGTTTGACCTCCAATTGACTTCAAACCATGCATACATACTGTAGATCATTCAATTAAAAATATTTTAATACTTTTTATACACATGTGAGGCTGTAATAACCTTAATTCATTTTAAGGGTCCTTTAAATATCACTCACTTGGGAACATTCGTCCTCTTATGACACTTGAACACTTTAAACACAACAAGGACTTCTATTACCCATAGAGCAGCTCACAAAATTTATCACATTATCACATAGAAGTCAATGAACAAAAATTTCAAGGATCACAAACTTCAAGAGTGAGCGTACATTTTGTAACAACCCGCAAGTACCCCCGAAAAAAAGAGAGCACCCTTAGGTTAGAACAAGGCGTACTTGACCTTTCAGAGTTCTTGTACAATCCATTCGCCTGTATTCTTTGCATATGAAATGAAAATTAGTGCGTAATTAAGACTTGTCACGACATGTTCAATACAAATAAAATATCTTTCATAAATACTAAAGAGAATTATCATCTTCACAAGTAATCATAAATACACCACTTTAATATCTTAGGGAAACGGTCCTTTAAATCGAACGAAAGTATATAATAAGTCTTAATAATAGAAACTAAGAAACATAGAGTATGTCCTCGAATATATGAGGACATACCAAGCCTTGAGTGAGTAGATTCCCAAGCTTTGCCTTCAAGAAGGCTTCTTGTTTCCAACCTATACTTATCGAGTATAGAAAAGTATGGGGTTAGTACAAAGAAAGTATAGCATATGCAAAAACATGTGAAAAGGGACATTTTAGTATAAATAGAACTTTTATGTTAAATAAGTAAAAAATTCACGAATGTAGAATTAAAATAGTATAAGAATCAACATTTAGCACATACCAAAAGATTTCCATAATTTTAGCAAAAAGAGTCACTTAATAGTAAACTCCAAAAACATTACAGTGAAACCCACTTTACAGTAAACTCAGTCATACCACAACATTGTTTACTAATTTTCTTAGAGGTTTCCCTAACAAAGTAATCCTACGACTCACTAAGGTAAGACATGATGGAACTGCCTATACAACACCTTGAATACACACCTAACTGATCCTTAAGACTACCAAGCATAGGCTTGCCTCGCACGAAAAACAAGTCCACACTCTAAACTATATATTAGAAGAACATTCATACATTAAGGACGTCACATAAGTTCCCTAATCCAATGAGATTTGTAAATTACACCAAGTGTAATGTGAGAGTAGCATCCCATACTACAACTCTTACTTAGTGCTTTTTGAGGATTACCTTGGATCAAGCGCACTACATTAATCATTCATAACTTCATTATATAAAAAATAACTTTAACATGGTTCCTTAGAATTAGACCATAAGTCATCTAACTTCATTTACAATACATTATAACTCATTCATACACTTCATATAAAACACAACAAGAGTCCCCTTTCGGAATGTCTACTTGTGCATTAGATGAATAGTGTACATACCACCACCTACCCTAAGTATTACATTCTTTTAGAATACTTGGTTCATTCATTCTTTTATTCAAGCTAGCTTAACTGACATAGACCATGAGAGCTAGACATGGAATCCAGATATTAGCTCTTATCGGATGAGGGATCCCTACTTCACTATAGTAGGGTCATTCTTTTAGATTTTATATGGCTTCTCCAATAGCTAAAACTATGCGGGCACATATTTAAAGAATAAGGACATTGCTACTATGTAACTGATTCTGCACTAACAAGGAGTACTCATCTCAAGAGGTACCTTGGAATACAACATCTCAACTCACGAAGTGGAACCAGCCCTCCTTGATATCCTTTCGGTACTAAGCATAACTCCCGCACGGAGTCTCAACATTATATAATATAGGCTAAGTCTAACTAGTGGACACCACATCTCAACTCACGAAGGGACTCCATCCTCCGACCTCTATTAGAAAGCTCTTGGGAGATAGTGAGGTTGCTACTAAACACTTTATCTCAACTCACGAAGTGTGTTCACCCCAAAACTCCGCTTATTCACATTGCTAACTTCATTCATTCATTCATGTTTGAGTGTGTGAGTGTACATGTGATCACACCTTTAACATAATCTCCATTTAATAAACATTGAATTCTAAACATGATTACACCTTTCATTCAACATATTACACACGTTAGCATACTTCACATAAACATATAGTTAATTTAGACATAATATCTAGCATACTTGATATAACAAGATTCATGAATCACATCAAAAATAACAACATCAATATCATCTTATTTCACATAATATGCCTTCGTGGACTTATTCACAATACACCGGTACATTCACATTAATATATTTTAAGTAAACACATCCCCTAAATGTGGACCATACAACTCAAGAGCATTTCATAAGAAGAGTTAAAACAATGTTAACAACTTACTGTTCTTCTATGCTTTCAACACCTATTCACAATTTACACAATAATTCATCATAAAATATCCCTTAGGGCAGTTTTTAAACCATAATATCACCATGAAGAAACCAAGCTCAAACACTACACAATCATGATCATTTACCCCATTTCTTAAGTTAAAAGTTGAAATATGCATTAGCATGGGTTTATTAGGGTTTTGATATTAAATCCACATCTAATTCTAAAAAAAACATAGTTGAATCACTAATATTTTTTTATATGAAGACCCATGCTTGGAGTCAAATATAGCAGAAGATTGAGTTTGAAAGCCCTTTTTCAAATCTTTAACAAGTGACTTTTCGAATGAAAGAGGGTTGAACGATGACTACCATACCTCAATGAGAAGGAAACTCATGAAATTTTGATGAATAAACGTCCACAATCAGGCCGCCCAACTCTTCCTTGAGTTCTAGCTTCTATGGTGTTTTGAGATAGTCTTTCTTTAGAGAGAGAGTTTAAATATTTGAAATGAGGGGTCTTGTGTAGGTCTAGGAAATAAAATCAATTTAGTATACTTCAAAAAACCCTAAAAACATCATCCTAGGTTCACAAAAGACTTGGGGTGAATTTGCAAAAACACCCCAAGCTTGGCAAATTTTTTTGAAAACTTTACAGGTGCAAATCAACGAACCCTAGCTATTGAGCATCGTTTTATTGATGGCCCGTCCTGCTGGAACGTCGATGGCATCAGGTTTTGCTTAAATGGGGTCTAAGCTTTCACTAAGAGTGGTACTACGCCACCCAAAGAATGGGTCATTGTCTCGACTACGGCTAGTAGGTTGATGGGCGTCGATCGTCCAGATTTTGGTGGAGTAGTACCTATATGTTGAACCCCTAAACATAGTCATCTAATTATTAGTATCATCCCACATCAATTTCAACTAAAACGAACGCGTAAAATTTTCTAAAATACATGTGGACACACAAACACTTTCTCAGGATTACCTTCAGAACGTCATGGACGTTCTTGGACATTTGACCTCCAAACATCTCCAAAATTTACATACTTACTAAGGACATAATTATTATTCATTTTTAGAATAAATTAACTCATGAAACATTTATGAAGCTCTAGTTCACCTTAGTTAATTTTTGGGTGTTACTTATTCATATTTCCCAAATCATAAAAGTCACATAAATTTCAAGAGACTCATCATTTTTCATTTAAGGGAGACTTAAACTGTCATTGATGTCTTCAACACAACACATTAAAAGTGACTCCAAACATGGTTCTTACCTTATCTCATGAAATTAAATTCACAACTAACATATCAAAATGCACGATCAACATGGGGAAACATATATTTGATCAAAAATACTTTTTTCATGCAGTTTAGAATCTTCAAAACATGCTTAACATAGTGTCAATTTAATATATACATAACATATGGAGAACATGCATCTTATACTTTTATGCAAGATTCCAATCATAAACAAGATATTTTGATATCTTTAGTCTCAAGCTCAAGTAAGAATAGAAGGAAAAAATGGGATATTTACCACCTTAATACTCGCATCACCATCCCCCACTTAGGGTAAATTTTCATGACTCGAGAGTACACCCTAGAATATATGGCATTCTCAAATCGCAACACGGCGTACTTGACCTCTCAGAAGTCTTGTACAATCCCTTTCGTATCATTGATCGCATATTCATATATGAAAAGTAGTGTGAAATTAGAACTTTTCACAACAATTGAATAGTCTTTCAAAATATCTTTTATATAAAAACCATAGGAAATACTAGTTCTCATATCATCAAATTCTTTGACACAAGAATACTTTGGACACGTCCCATACAATAGAAATATAGTACTACTAAGTCTACTACAATGCTTCGACATTAGAAATCAAAAGACATATATGCCCTCGAGACAAATGATGATATACATCAAACTTGCTTGAAAGATCCTATAATCAATGCTTCTCTCCAAAAAAGCCCTTGAACTCTTAATAACTTTAGATATAGATAAAAGTATCGAATATTACAAACACATATACTAAGTATGGCTCAATGCATAAAATCATGAAAGCGGACATTTATTGGAAACATGCATCTTCTTGATTAAAATATTATAGTATAAGAATAAGAACAACATTTAACACTTTAGAAACACAAAACATATAACCTAAGAATTTTATTACACATTAAAGAAATCTTTCAGTAAGCTAAGCCATGTTATAGTGAACTAATTCAACATTACCATGAACTAAGCCAATGTTATAATGAACTAAACTCAACTTCACATTGAACCCATTTAGCATGCAACATTGTTATTAAATGTTATCTTAAGAATCACTAAATTAATAGGAAGAGAGACTGCCCATATACCGTCTCTAGGTACACCTATAAAATCGTTAAGACAATCTATAATAAGATAAATACACTCACGATACACGAAACTCATAAACATGAGATACTACAACGAAAGGTGATTCTAAGGTTCACTTGAGTTAGTTATGAAGCGACCGCCCATACAATCCCTTCATACAAACTTAAGAGATCCTTTAGAGCACCTAAGATAAGATCATTCTCACTTTACATCATAACATACATATAATATGACATTTCCCTCCTAAAGGTTATCAAAACACTAACTTACGTTATTCAAGAAGATAACACCTAACACTCTCTCCAAGATTAGCTAAATAATCCTTAAGACATCCTAAGTTTACATCATGTTATTTCAACAAAATTTCCTATCTAGAGTAATTCTTAAGCCAACCATAGGTAATACCTGAAGTGACCATTACTACACCCCTTCACACCTTAACTAAACAACCCTTAACTACTCTAGGTACGTACTTATTTATTTACATGCTTTCTAACATAAGTCATTATATTCATTAGGTCATTTATAAAACATTCAACATATAAGGACATTCACCTAATGGTCTTGGAAAAGATCTACGGACTCACTCACTAACATCTTCAAAGTCTATTGTGCATTGTCTAGATAGCGTCCCATACCACCACCTAAACTTCATAGCACTTCTCCAACACAAGTGGATATTCCATATGATGAGAATAGGCAATAAGGGACATAGAATATGGTAGAGAGGCATGTAATCCAGAGTTTTAACCTACTCCGATTGGGGATGCTCTACTTGCCAATGGTAGAACATGGATACATCCCATGTAGGGACATGGTTAAGGAATATGAACGGTTTCTTTGACCCTATCCTCATGCCTAACTAGAGCTACTCCCTTTACCATACTCACTTGATTCTAGACTTTGTTCTCATAGAGTATTCCAATAAAGGAATACATGAAGAGGTTCCATATATAGTTCATAACACAATCACATTCACCTTACCAAAGAGGTCCCCTAGGGTTTTCTTACAATGGTTAAGAGGATAGTTCAATGACTTTCCTAAAGATTATTTCATGTCATTCTAGTTAAACAACCCTAAGTCCACCATTCACAAAAAAAACAATATCATTATGTCTTTCGACTTCAAGGATATCATGACCTTACAACTAGTTTGAAGGTTCAACATAAAGGACATTCTAATAAATGTTCAAGGTCATATGTCATTCATACATAAAAACAAGACTAAGAGGCTTTAGAATCCTAAGTCAAGAAGTAATATTCTCATTATGCATGTATCAAGTAAGGGACATAGGTCTACCTAAATAATAAACATCAATGCTTCACCTTATCACATAAAGCATATCATTCATAAGAATAACCAAGTCATTTTTAGGTCACCCTATACACTAATATATGATCATCAACATAACCATCACAAGACTCATATACCCAATTAGGAAGAATCATCATCAAATCTAAGACTACACACATAAGGACATAATCGTAGTCTGATATAAATCACCTAAAAACATCAATGGAAAAACACATACATTCACCATAATCACAAGTAGATACATATGATCATACTTCATATAAATTGACTACAAAAACCATCATAATATATCAATTAGTGTCGACAAGACCATGATCATCCTAATACATAAAGTAATGCCGAGGAGGACACATAATACACAAGTAAAGCACATAGCACTGCCACCATAACTAGACCATACAAATCACAACATAATTCAACACCTACATTACATAAAATAAAGGGAAATACGGCAGCATATCTTCAAATACCATTCCCAAAAAGCCCTTACCCAAGGCCATGATCATCAATTCAATCAAAAGATTATAATACTCAATAAATCTAAATCAATTCAATATAGATTTATGAATAGAAGAAAGATTATACATCAGTCCAATACAATTCTTTACATCATTCAATATCCCAAACAAAACTATATTAGAATTAATAAGCATTGAGACATAATCAAGTAACCCACAAAGTACTAAAACTAGGGTTCATATGGTTTTTAGGTTGAAATCATCAAATTCACATCAGTTCAATCATAATTAATTGATTAAAAACATTATGCAAGAACCCATGGCTAGATCACAAAATAAGAGAATTCATCTTTTTGATCATTTTTGAAATCATTGAAATTAACTCCCTTAATGGAAGATAATCCAAGGATGAAAAGCCATAAATTAATTTTGATGAAAATCCCACAATATTGATGCAGAAAAACTTGAAAAAATTTTCTTCTTCCATGGAGCTTCAAAGATTCATCAATGGATGTTTTTGGAGAGAAACAATAGAGATGTTTCGGTTTGGACTTGAGTTTTTTTATTAGTAGGATTAATTTGGGTTTAAATAGGTCTAATGACTGCCAATAACTAGCCCCTAAAATACCCAAAAGACTTGTAAACTTATAGGACCTTTTAACCAACTCAAACTAAACTTAACTTACCAGAATTATCATCGGCAAACAAGTACGAGACGTGAAGCTGTTCCCGCATGATTTTTAAAAAAATAACTTTGGGGGAAGTTTAGTCTTTGTTGTGTCCGCAACGCGGACCAACATTTTGACCTATCGAGGACCAATTCCGTGATGCGGACCTATTTCTACAAGGAACTAAGACTGATGTCGTAGGCAGCTTGTTTGCCCAAGGTTGAGTCCTTCTCAAGGACCAATTGGTTTGTCCTTGAGGAGTTTTGCCTAGATTTTTCAACCTCAAATGCTCTCGTATAAATTTTTGGAACCCCTCAAATAAATTTGAACTCAAAACAACACAAAAAACTTGAAGAAACACATTAAGCCACACAAGCACGTTTCAAGGTAAAACATTCAAACATTTTGGACGTTTAACCTTCAAACCTCATGAAAATTAACACAAATACTATACAAAGTATTATAAATCATATAAGGACCCCATAATCTCATGAATCACACATATAAGCACATAAATACATATAAGGCATAAAGGTGACTAGTCCTCAAACGTCTTGGTTGTCCCATGATGTTTAACTTCCAATTCACCTGAATCTTTAGATACTTACTCATTACCATATCATAAACAAAATTAGGATCTTAAACCTTCATGACAAACATGATATGCTCTACTTCCACATATGTAATTTTAGAGGTATTAAAATATCCCTAACATGGACAACATTTATCCTCGAATGACACTTGCCAATCTCCGAACACTTCCAAGAGTAAAGATTCAACTATAATATCATAAACCATTCCACATAAAACATTCCATACAATTAGTATGAACACCAATTTCACATAACCAAGACACTAACAACACAAAGAGAAGTTAGAAACTAGTCTACAACTCATTATGCAACCAAGACTCGCATTCTTCATTTCGAATACCAAGAACTCCTTTTTAAAAAAATTATTTATTCTAATGCTCATATACATCAATTTTATACACACTACAACAATTATCAACAAAAGAATGATTTAGTAAAAATTTCAAAAATATCACAGCAAACTAGCGGCTTTATAGTGAACTATGCAACAATGTTCAAAAATGCTACTTTAGGCAACTGATGATGGAACCATGATAATATGCAATATATAGCCACATGAATAAATTTTAAATCATAACCATAACTTCATGAGATACACAATGCAAGAAATCAATGAAATTAAATTCCAATAAGACTCCTAAACATAATGCATTTATGCAACACACTAATATGACTTTCTAACTCTCAAACTAGAGTTGAATAGAAGAAATCAAACAACCAATAACCACTACTACTAACCATAATACCCAACTTAAAAGGAAATTATAACACTAAAGAGAGAAATACAAGAACTTGCCATCAACATCATCACTCTCATCCACCTTTAATCCTCTAGTCCCGAGTGCATAGAAACGATTCTTCTTTGGAGCATCATCTCCCGGAACCCTTAATGTAAATTGATTGCCCTATATTCCTCTAGAATAAATATAAGGACAATCCCTCACTTTATGACCATACTTACAACAACAAAATAAAACATTTGTAACACCCTAAAATGAACTAAGGTGAACTAGATCTTCATGAATGTTTCAAGACTTAGTTTGTGTTAGAATGAGTTATATTGATGTTTGTAGGCATGGTGTGGAGTTTGGTGATGTTTGGAGTTCAAACGTACAACTCATCCGTGACGTTTGAAATGTGTGACTTAGAAAGTGCTCAAGTGTCTTGATGTGTTTTAGTGATTTATACGTGTTCGTTTTAATTAAAATTTTTGTGGGATGTTCCTTAAAACTACAAAAATATTTTTAGAGGTTTAACGTCCAGGTATGACTCCACTTAGGACTCACGAAGGGTCCTAGAGAATTGCCCAAGACTAGGACCCAAAATTCCTACGCAGTTTCCACCAACATAACCAGTCGACGGCCAGTTGACAAATCGACAGCTCGTAGACTTTGTCCGTTGATCAGACCTGATGGTGTGAAGTGTTTGGATGTTTTATATCAAACCAACAACCCCAACCAACGGGCGCCATTTGACAAATGCTCTGTTTGTTGGAGCCATTGGTGTTGCTTCCAAAAGTTGTCAAATATTATATTTTGGCTTGGGGTGTTTTGTTAATTCACCCCATGTCTATTATGAACCTAGAATGATATTTTAGAGTTTTTAAGTTATATTAAATTAGTTTTAAGTCCTAGCCCTAGACAAGACCCCTCATTCTAAAATATTCGAACACTCTCTCTAAAGAAAAACTCTCTCAAACCTCCATACAAGATAGATCTCTAGGAATATCTAGAAGGGATGTTGGTGGTCGTATATTCATCATAAATCCATGGGTTTTATTATATTTGAGGTATGGTAGTCATTCTTAAACTCTCTTCCATTGAAGGAGTCATTTCTACAATATTTCAGAAAGGATTTATAAACTTTATATTCTTCTATCTTTGATTCTAAATATGGGTATCACATGAATACATTTTAAATGATTCAAATATGTTGTTTCTAGTGTAGGTTAGTGATTTTAATGAGAAAACTTCAATGAAAACATGTTAAATATTTTTATCAATTTCTGACGTATGAAATGGGTCTATTAGACATAATTTGATAATGTTACAATAAGAGTTTCTTTGTGGATATATTTTGATTTAGCTACTGACCTAAGTGTTAATGTATGATGTATTATTGAGAAATTGATATGAGGCTAAATATTTGATAAATGATAAGTTGGTCACTTTGCGTAAGCTTTTATTATGAATTGCTCTCGACTGGTATGGTCCACCTTTTTTGTGGCAGTGTTTACTTGATGTATTTGGTTATATTTGGTATATATTTTTAGTATGGATTTGAAGGTCTAATGTATGAAATGAAGTGATAATGATGAGGTTCATGTTGATATGCATTACGAAGCTTATCTTGTATGTCTTGTTTAGATTATACCATAATGAAGTATGTGCATAGCTTGAGCATGCTAGTGTCTGACAAATCATGACTGAAGGTGTGAGTATGTCAAGAATATAATTTTAATGAGAATTGTAATTATATGAATGGAGTGCTCACATGTACACACACACTCACACTATGAATGAATCAATGAATGAAGTTAAAGAATGTGAATGGAAAGGGGAGTTTAGGGGTGAACATTCTTCGTTAGTTGAGATGAATGTTTAGTAGCAACCTTATATCTTCCTAGAACTTTCTAATTTAAGTAGGAGGATTGATACCCTTCGCGAGTTGAGATGTAGTTTCCACTAGTTACCTATAGTATAAAATGATGAGAATCCATGTGGAGTTATGCCTAGAACTGAGAGGATATAATGAAGGGGTGGTTACACTTCGTGATTTAAAATATTGTATTCAAATGTACTTCTTTAGATGAGTACTCCTAGTTAGTAGAGAATGAGTTACTTAGAAGCAATCTTCTTGTTTATTAACTATGTGCCCACATAGGTGTAGCTATTGGGAAATCCATGTAAAAGCTAAGAGAATAACCCTACCCTAGGCATGTGGGGATCCCTCATCCGATAAGGGTAGTATATGAATTCCATGTCTAGCTTTCATGGTCTATGTCGTTTAAGTAACCCCCACAAAAGAATGAATGATCTAAGTGTCCGAAAAAAGTGTACTTCTTAGGGTAGGTGGTTCTATGGGATGCTATCTATCCATTACACTAATTAAACATTCTGAAAGGGGATTCTTGGTGTGTTTTTTATGAAGTGTGTGAACTAAGTCTCCTAAAAAAATGTACTACATAGGGTAGGTAGTGGTATGAGACACTACCTATACATTGCACTTAGTAGGCCTTCCTATAGGACAGTCTTGTTGTGTTCTATCATGTTGTAAATGAAGTTAGATAACTTAAGGTATAATATTAAAGAAGTATTTTAATGATAAGTTTAATGTGATGATGTTAGGAGTGACTAATGTAGAGTGTTTAATCCAATGGAATAATGAAGGAGCACTAAGTGGGAGTAGTAGTATGGGATTCCACTCTCACATTGCACTTAGTGTAATTTATAGGTACTATTGGAGAAGCGTACTTACATGCAGTATTTCTTGTATTAATGCCTTTCAAATGTCTAGCCAAGCGTATGAACTTGTTTCTCGGCCTAGGTAAGCCTATGGTTGGCATTCCGAATGATCACTTTCGTGTGTCTTGAAGGGGGTGTATGGGCATTATCTTCTTGTTTTATCTTATGGATTATTTGGACAACTTTGTTAGGAAAGCCTGAAAGGAAACGAGTTTACTATGCTTGGGAAAAATGTTCACTATCATATTTTTAATGTTTCACTTAAGTGTTCTTGATGTTCACTGTAAAGTGTCTTTTAGGTCTAAAATTATGGGGGTTCTATATTATGTGATAAATGATGATTCTTATTCTACTTGAACTCTAAAATCATGACGGTTTTACTTATTTGTCATGAAAGGTTATTTAAACTAAAATGTCTCTTTTTGCATATTTTTGCGTATATCATACTTAATACATTGTTTTGTACTAACCCCATAGTTTTCTGTACTTTATAACTATAGGTTTAGAAGCAAAGTTGAAGTTAGAAGACAAGCTTGGGAAAGAGTCTCTCAAGACTAAGCATGTCCTCATATATTCGAGGACATAGTTCTATTTCTTAGTTTCATTATTTAAGACATGTTATATATTTTCCTTCAAATGTAAAGGGTAGTGTCCCTAAGATATTATGTCGTGTATTTATGTTTTGCTTGAGACAATGAGATTTTCTTAATATTTATGAAAGAATTAGTTTTTATATTACATGTCATGAAAAGTTTTAATTCCACACTACATTTCATGTCTTATGTAATGAGAGATAGTTAAAAGGCTTGTATAAGACCACAAAGGGTCAATTACGCCTTGTTATTACCTAAGGGTTCTTCTTTCTTTTTGGGGAACTCTCGGGTCATTACAAACTTATTATCAGAGCATAAGTTTATGGGAAAGAATTTAAAGTCTAATGCATTACAAGCCACGTATAGTAGAGTATTGTCCATAGCTGTGAGTCGCAACACATCAAGGGATAAGATTGTGATTGCTTGGAATGTGAGTAATTTCTAAGTTGAAGGAGAGAAAAGTTAGTTATGATATTTCTGATGGTTTTGTGGCTAGAAGAGTAGATGTGAAGGTTAGTTGTGAGGATTGTGATGTGCTGTCATTTATGGCTATGTGTGACTTGTGAGGTTTGAAGTTTTATGATGTGAAATTGTATGGTGATGTATATCTAAGCATTGTAAGAATTGAAATGGTTGAATGAAGTCCTTTTGGGAGGGAAATGAGATATCTTATTTTTGTCTACAATGATAGTAGAAAAACTAAGGTGTAAATTTGGAGAGTGTTGAAAGAATGTTATAATGTTGTTACTAATAGGGGATTTTATTCCATGAGTTAAGATATGTGATGTTTATTATTTGAGTGAGTGATCATTAAGAGTGTTGTTCTAGATCGAATCCTATGAGGAGAGTGTTATGCTTGCCTTGCAAGGTGGTGTTTAGTCTTGAGGTGCATGTGTTATGAGTATTGTGAGTTCCTACCTTGTGAGAAGTGTAGTGGTACTTTGAAGTATGAGATGTTGAAGATGGCTTTACCTTAAGTGGGGGAGAATGAGTTGAGTAGAAGGTAGTTGATATCATTATCTTTTGTTCTATCCTTATTCAAGCTTGAGAACAAAATTTTTTATAGTTTTGTTAATGGTTAAGAGTGTTGCATATTAGTATGAGTTGAATTTCTCTTTAGGTTATGAGTGCCTTTGATAGTATGATGTGTTATAAGTTCTTTATGATATCATGATTACATCGGGAGAACTGATAGTCAACCTAAAATTTCTCGCAATAAAGTGTAGCTAATGATGTGGTTTAATTGATTCAAAATTATTTTACCATGTTAGAATGTGAGTTAGTATAATGTTGTCTCTCATCTGGTCATGCAATCATGATAAAAATTGCTTTGAAGATGAATTAATGGATTTTTAGCATGTCGCATTGTCATGTTTTTGCATTCACTGTAAGGAAGTTCAAAAATTAGAGAAATTTCATTTTTCATGAACAATGGTTTCAATGTGCTTAGAAATGATATTTATGAGAATTTGTAATGTTGTATAGGGTAGTTCCTCCATAAATGAAGAATGAGAATGTGTTTTGAAGTGTTGAAGTTAATTCCAAGGAGTTGCCTGTGTTGCATGGAAAATGCTTGTGAAAGTGTAGTTAGTGTTACTTTTAAGTTTGATACATTAACTATAAATGTCTGAGCCTTAATTTTAATGATTTAAGTTCTTCTAATTTAGTCCTTGATGATCTTAAAGTGTTTAGTGTCATTCGAGGACGAATGTTATTCCAATTGGGAGAGAACGTAACCCCCTAATATGAACTAAGGTGAACAAGAGCTTCGTGAAAGTTTTGAGAGTTAGTTTTGTTTTTAAATGAGTTACATTGATGTTCATAGTAAGTTTGTGAAGTTTGGTGACGCTTGGAGGTCAACTGTCCAAGACCGTCCATGACGTTTGGAAGGTATGTCTTAGTTAGTGATCATGTGTCTTTATATGTTTTAGTGAGTTTTACATGTTCGTTTTAATCGAAATTGGTGTGGGATGTTCCTAACACCTAAAATACTTTTTCTAGGTTTTTATCTTCCGAGTACGACCCCACCTAGGACTCACGAGGGGCCATAGAGAAGGTCCCAATACAAGGTCCCAAAAATACCTAGGCAGTGTCCATCAACGGAACGAGTCAATGACCAGTTGACCAATCAATGGCTCATTGACTTGGTCCTTGATTCGACCTGAAGGTATGAAAGATTCTTAGGTTTCATACCCAACCAATGAAACCCCACTAACAAGACGTCGTTTGACAAATGCTCTGTTAGTTGGAATCAATGGTGCTACTGCAAAAAGCTATCGAAAATTTATTTTGGCTTGGGGTGTTTTGTAAATTCACCCCAGGTATTTTAATCTCCCTAGGATGATATTTTTACAGTTTTAAATTTATATTAGATTAGTTTTAAGTCCTAGAACTACACAAGACTCCTCATTCTAAAATATTCAAATTCTCTCTCTGAAGAAAAAATATCTCAATCCTTCATAGAAGCTAGAACTCAAGGAAGAGCTAGTATGGATGTTGGTGGTCGTTTAATCATCAAAAATCAGTGGGTTTTATTCTATTTGAGTTATGGTAGCCATCCTTGAACTTTCTTCCATTCAAGGAGTCATTTCTAAAAGATTTCAAATATGGTTTTCAAACTCTATCTTCTTCCATCTTTGATTCTAAATATGGGTCTTGCACGAAAACATTTAAAATGATTCAAATATGTTTTCTCTAGTGTTATTTTGTCATTTTAATTGCTAAAACATAAATGATAACATGTTAAACTTTTTATCATTTTTTGGGGTCTAATGGACATTATTTGATAATGTTAGAGTTACACTTTCTTTATGGTTATATTGTTATTTAGATACTACCCTAAGGGCTATCTTATAAACTATTATTGAAAAATTGATTATATGAAGTGAAATCTTCGATTAATGGAAGTTGGTTACTTTGCTTAAGCTCTTAATATTAAATGCTCTTGAGTGGTATGGTCCACCTTCTTTGTGGCGGTGTTTACTTGATGTATTTGGTTATATTTAGTATGTATTATGAGTAAGTCTATGAAGGTATAATGTGTGAAATGAAGTGATAATGATGAGGTTAATGTTAATATACATTATGAAGCTTGAATTGTATATCTTGTTTAGATTATACCTAACTAAAGTATGTGTATATGTTGAGAATTCTTGTGTGTGAGAAATGATAAATGAAGGTGTAAGTATGTCTTTAATTCAATGTTAATGAGAATGGTGATTATGTTCAAGGTGTGCTCACATGTACACACACACTCACACTTTGAATGATGAATGCATGAAATTAAAGAAAGTGAATGAAAAGGGGAGTTTTTGGGTTAATATTCTTCGTGAAATGAGATAAAAGTGTTTAGTAGAAACATCATTATCTGCCAAAATCTTCTTAAGATAGGTAGGAGGATAGATACCCTTCGTGAGTTGAGATGTGGTCTCCACTAGTTTTTCTTAACCTATAGTATAAAATGTTGAGAATTCATGGGGAGTTGTGCCTAGCACCGAGAGGATATGAAGAAGGGGGGTTACACTTCGTGAGTTGAGATATTGTATTACATTGTACCTCTTGACATGAGTACTCCTCGTTATTAGATATTGAGCTACTTACTAGAAATCTTCTTATCCCTTAACTATGCGCCTGCATAGGTGTAGCTATTACGAAATCCATATAAAATCAAAGAGAATGACCCTACCCTAGGCAAGTGGGGATCTGTCATCCGAAAAGGGTAATATCGGGATTCCTTGTCAATCTCTCATGGTCTATGTCTATTAAGCTAACCCCACAAAAGAATGAATGAACTTAGTCACCTAAAAGAATGTACTACTTAGGGTAGGTAGTATGGGACTCTATATATCCATTACACTAAGTAGACCTTCCAAATGGGGAGTCTTGGTGTGTTTTATATGATGTGTACAAACTAATTCACTAAAAGAATGTACTACTTAAGGTAGGTGGTGGTATTACACATTATCTATCCATTGCACTAAGTAGACATTTTGACAGGGGAGTCTTGGTGGGTTCTATCATGTGTTGTAAATAAAGTTAAATAACTTAAGGTATAATGTTAAAAAGTATGTTAAGACAAGTATTAGTGATGAAGTTACGAGTAACTAATGTAGAGTGTTTAATCAAATGTAATCCTCAAGGAGTAGTAAGTGGGACTAGTAGTATGGTATGCTACTCTTACTTTTGTACTAAGTGTAACTTATGGGTCCCATTGGAGAAGGATACTTACATGTAGTCCTTTGTGCCATGGGAGTAGATGGGGAGGCAAAGGCTGAGTTGATTGCATATCAACTCAGGGATGTGGCACAGATTTGGTACCGGATGTAGGCTGATAGACGAACACGTGGACATGTTACCATCACTTGGGATGGTCTCAATATTGCCATTTTGGAGAGATTCTTCCCCAGATATCAACGAGAAGCTAAGGTTGAAAAGTTCATCAACCTGAGACAGGGAGGTATGTCAGTCAATAAGTATTCATTGAAATTCGTTAAACTCTCAAAGTATGCTTTTTCTATGATGGTAAATAGCAGGGATGAAACGAGCAGGTTTGTGACTGGCGTGTCAGAGGATGTATTGGAAGATTATCGGATAGCCATGTTGCATGATACAAGGGATCTGGGCCGGTTGATGGTGCATGCTCAGCAAGTGGAGGACAGTCGTCGTAAGAGGAGAGTTCATGAAAGAAAGAAGCCAAGGATTGCAGATCAAGATGGTCTTATCTCGGGCTTTGACTCATTTGAAGTCCAGAACAGACCTAAGTTCAAGAGACATTCAGGTAATTTTGCTTCTTTAGGAAATGCGAATGCCAAAATGAATGAGTCTTTCCCCATAAAGGGCAATGATCATAACGTCCAGCGAAATAGCAAGATTTGTGGTAAATGTGGACGTCCCCATGGAGATGATTATTTAATATGTACTAACACCGATTTCGGGTGTTGAAAGACTAGACACATGGTCCGAGATTGTCCTTAGACTATTGATAAGGCCAAGAAAGATGCTCAGCCTCGGCCAAATACAAATGTTGCAGCCGAACCTCCTAAGAGGAAAAGATTTTATGCATTGAAAGGTAGAGAAGAGTAACAGAAGTCAGTTGATGTTGTCATGGGTAAGTTGTATGTCTTTATTTTCTCAGTGTATGAATTTTTAGATGTAGGATACACTATATCATTTGTTACTCCTTTGATAGCTAGTAGATTTGATGTGCTTTCTGACATCCTGCATTACTTGATTCAAGTAAGTACCCAAATAGGAGACAACATTAGAGAAAAAAGAGTGTATAAAAATTGCCAAATTCTAATACTTGATATAGTCACTCATGCAGATCTTATGGAATCAGCCATGCTCGATTTTGATATAATCTTGGATATGGACTAGCTCCATAAGTGTTATGCCACAATAGATTGTCAAAAGAGGGTAGTGAGGTTTCAGTTCCCGAATTAATTAGAGTGGGAATGAGAAAAGCATGGTTCAAGTCCAGTCGGTCAAATTGTTTAACACTTAGAGGCCAACAAGAAGATAGCTAAGGGGTTTTGTACCACTTAGATAGAGTGAATGACATAGATCAAGATTTTCCTTCCATAGACTCAACATCAAGAATGAGTGAGTTCCCAAATGTCTTTTAGAATGACTTACAAGGAATTCCTCCCGAACTTGATATTGACTTTGGTGTTGATTTAGATCCCAATGCCAAGGTAATTTTTATTCCCCCATATAGGATGGCATCAACTGAACTCAAAGAGTTGAAGTTGCAGTTAAAATATCTTCTTTATAAGGGCTTCATCCAGCCGAGCATATCCCCATGGGGTTCTCCAGTGTTATTCGTAAACAAAAAGGATATATCCTTAGAATGTGCATCGATTATCGACAACTCATCAAAGGCACTAGAAATAATAAGTACCCTCTTCCAAGAATTGACTATTTATTTGACCAACTCCAAGGTTTGAGTTTCATTTCAAAGATAGACGTTTGGTAAGGCTACCATCATCTTAGAGTGAGGCAAGAAGACGTCCCTTAAACGGATTTTCATACTAGATATGGGCATTATGAATTTCTTGTCATTCATTCAGTCTCACTAATGCACCATCCGTGTTTATGGACCTTATGAATAGAGTTTTCTGTGAGTACCTTGATTCCTTTGTCATAGTATTCATAGATGAAATTTTCATATACTCTACATCTAGAGAACAACATGAGGTACACTTGAGAAAGACATTGCAGGTACATAGAGAACATCAGTTTTATGCGAAATTCAGCAAATGTGAATTCTGGTTGAGATCAGTGACCTTTCTTGGTCATGTTGTGACCGACCAAGGTGTAGAAGTTGATCCTAAAAAGGTTGAGGCAGTGAAAAAATGGTCGGGACCCCTTACTCTTACCGATATTTGCAGTTTACTGGGTTTGGCCAATAACTATCGCATGTTTGTGGAAGGATTTTCAACTATTTCTTCTCCATTTAAAGCCTTGACGAAGAAGAAGGCAAAGTTTGAGTGGTCTAAAAAATGTGAGAAGAGATTTCAAGACCTCAAAGACCGACTCACTTCATCCCAATTATCACATTGTCGAGGAATGGTGTAGGATATGTGGTGTAGTGTGATGCTTTCCAAGTAGGTTTAAAAATCCACGAGAAGAACTATCGCACTCATGATATTGAGTTAGATGTTGTTATGGTTGCATTAAAATTTTGGAGACATTATTTATATGGTGTACATGGTGATTTATATACTGACCATAAAAGTCTTCAGTATGGTTTTACACAGAGGGAGTTGAACCTTCATTAGAGGAGATGGTTAGAACTGCTCAAAGATTATGATATGAGTGTTTATTACCACCCTTGTAAGGCCAAAATAGTGCTTGATGTGTTGAGTAGATTGAGCATGGGAAGCATGTCTTATATTGATGAAGAGAAGAAGGAGCTGGTTAAAGAGGTACAACAATTGGCTAGATAGGTATTTTAGTTCACTCAAGTTCCAAATCCTCATTTATTGTAGATATAAAACCCATTCAGCATCTCAACCCAGTACTTATGGATTTGAAGGACTCAGTATTGAGTAAGTTGAATGAATCATTTTCCCTATGAGGGGATAGTATTCTCACGTACAAAACCAGGTTATGTGTGCCCAATATTGATAATTTGAGGTCTAATATTTTGGCAGAAGCTCGTGATTCCAAGTATTCCATTCATCCAGGTGACAACAAGATGTACTATGACCTTAAAGAGGTCTATTGGTGGGAAGGCATAAAGACAGATATCTCTAAATCATGGAGGAGTGTTTGAATTATCAACAGGTTAAGGTAGAACACCTTAAGCTTAGGGGTCTCACTCAGACGATTGAGATTCTAACATAGAATTGGGAGGCTTTTAATATGTATTTTGTGGTTGGTCTGCCAAAAACTAGAAAACTACATGATTCTATCCAGGTTATTGTTGACAGAATGACCAAGTCCACTCACTTCACACCAGTGAAGCCTATTTACAAAGATGAAAATTATCCCAAGCTTTATATTGATGAGATAGGATATAGAATGGGTTTCCTCTGTCTATCATCTCGGATAGGGGAGCCAAATTTAATTCTCAATTTTGTCCAAAAGGTCTTGGGCCCACAGGTGAAGCTTAGTACTGCTTTTCATCCATATATGAATGGACAAGAAGAGCGTACCATCCAGACCATTGAAAACATGCTGAGAGTATCTATTATTGACTTCAAGGGTAGTTGGGATGATCATTTGACATTGATAGAGTTCTCTTACGAAAATAGCTACCGTTTCAGTATTGGGATGGCACCTTTTGAAGAGCTATATGGCAAAAGATGTAGGTTTCCGGTTGGGCGGTTTGAGGTAGGAGAATCTTCCTTCCTTCGTCCTGAGATCGTACATGAGGATATGGAGAAGGTGAATATTATGAGACATAGTTTGGCTATTGGTTACAGTCGTCAAAAATCCTATGCAGACAACATAAATAGAGCTCTAGAGTTTGAGGTAGGTGATCAGTCTACTTTAAGATATCACCCGTGATGATGTTTGGTAAGAAAGGTAAGTTGAGTCCGAGGTATATAGGACCTTATGAGATCGTGCAGAGAGTAGGCAACGTTGCCTATGAATTGAAGTTACCTAAAGATTTGGCTTCTATTCATCCAGTGTTTCATGTTTCAATGCTTAATAAGTGTCTAGGCAATCCAACATCCATCCTTCCAGTTGAGGGGTTAGGAGTTGATGAGATACCTTCTTATGAAGAGGTTCCAATCGAAATTTTAGATCATCAAGTTAAGCGACTGAGGCAAAAGGAAATTGCCACCGTGAAATTTCTATGGCAAAAACACCTTGTTAAGGAGCAACGTGGGAAAACGAGGCTCACATACGATCTCTCTATCCTCATTTTTTCAGTTCTTAAGGATAGATATTCTTTTCCCGAATGTCTGATTCATGATTAAGAAACTCTAAGTTCTAAGTGATGTAGTCAACTTTGTGTAATAGGTCACTAATCATATGCTTTGAAATAACGCTATATGAGGTAAAATGGAGTTATGTTTGCAATATAAGTTGTTTTTCTGTGTAGCATAGGCATGTTTTCTGTGTTGCATGAATTGTGTTGTGCAATAAGTTAAATGTGATTAAGAAGAAAATTCCTCAATATCAACAATTAAGCCTTAGTTAAGCTTGCATGATATGAACCACCAAAATAAGTGTGGAACACATGTTCCCAAAAGAGAAACGTTTAAGTATGATGAAGTAAATTTCGAAAATCACCCTTTTTGTTTAGATTATATTTAGTTTCACTCGCGGACGAATGTTCTAAGGGGGGGATAATGTTACAACCCGATATGACTATGCTAAGTAAGGCCTAAACGTACATAGAATGCCTAGGTTAGACCGGGTTCACGCGGATTGATGTGCATGAAACAAGACATCCAAACCTATGCACCAACCAAGCCAACCAACTTGGTGAGTTGGTTTATCTAGACAGGGTTGGTTCCAGCCATGTAGTGTACCTAAATACTAGGATTCACCCGTATGAGTATTAACCGGACATAAAGGGTTAGTCCTAGGTTTTAAGCATTTTAGGGGTATGAAGGTAATTTTGGGGCTAGGGGTAGTATAGTAATTATCCTAGTCTTATATTTAATTAATTAAATAAAGTATTAATTAGTCAAAATAAGTCAAATCTCTATGGTCAAATCCGAGATTGACCCGACCTCCACACTCGGATTCAAGCCATGTTGGAGGCAGTAAGGGGCACGAATTAGTAGGTTAAAAATTAGAGACAATGAGGAGTGGCATTATAATAACTTAATATATATTTTATGATCTGATTTTACTATTTTAATTGTGTTGAAGAGGTCAACAACAATACCCACAGAAGGGGCGCACGACTCCCATTAGGAGTGTGCTTCATGCCTACTCTTAATTCTGTATATTAACCCTAAAAACACTTTCAGCTTTACCTCACTATTCAAAAATAGAAAATAAATGTATACTCACTATTATAAAAGTACTCTTTTCTGCATCCATCAAAACTAAAAGGAAGAATTCGTACGCCTAAGTGTTTTAAGTAAAGAACTTCACTTGGGAACAAGAATCAAAGCTCGTAAGAAAGGTTTCTGTGTGGGTGGAAATTTGTGGTTGTTGCTGGTTGTATAGGCTGAAAAGGCATAGGTTTTCTTCTCTGTTGGTCCCTTTCCCAAGAGTCCCCTAAGCTTCAGTTTAAATCCAATATAAAACTAAAGTTGCCCCCCATTGTATGCCCTTGTCATATTAGATCCTATGAACGAATTGATCATGCTTTGGTATGACTCCTTGTAGATGATTTTAGGAATCATTGTGGTTGGGTTCAATGTATATTACGGGATGTTTATCATTTGTTATGTACGTCCGAATGTTGAACATCATATGTGCATAAAACATGTTTTTTTCCATAAATGTATTGTTACTGTTAACTTGACGAAAATGGTGAATCATGAGTTATCAAATGTTATGTGATTAACATACAAAAGAAATCGTGATGTTTATGAATAAGAAAGTTAAAGTAAAGTCCTTAATAAATTGGTGAAAAGTATATGTAAAACTATGAGTTAAACGTCTAGGCTAAATGTAAGAAAGTGAATTAAAACTTTATGTTATATGAACATGGTTTCAGCTAGTTACTAATATATATAAAAAGGAAAAGTTGATGCCTTTTAGAGTGAATCTATAAATCTTAAGGTCCTAATACTAAGAGATAAAGCCTTAAAATAAAAGAAAAGAAAATTGGGTGAGAGAGGGGATGCAAACTTGGGCAGGTTGAAAGAAGCCTTAAATTAAAAGAAAAAGAAAATAGTGAGGGAGGGGGGATTCGAAGTTGGATCCTTGCACAAGGGTGTGAGACACATAAATATCACACAAAAATAAAATCATAAAAATTGAGGCCACTAGGATTCGATCCCAAATCCTCCTGGCCGAATGAATGAAGTCACCTAGCACTCTTAATAATTAAAAAATAAAGTGTTGCCCGAGGGACTCGAACATGGGTCCCCTTGACCGAAATTGTGAGACACATAAGTCTCACATGTAATGAAATGAAATGCAGTCACTAGGGATTGAACTTGGGTCCCTTGACTGAAGGTGTAAATGAATAAGTCTTACATAACGTATACTTTCATTTTCATGAAACACTTAGTCAATTATGAGTAACCCGAAACGGGTAATACCATGAGTTAATGGTAAGATTAATAAATAAACATTCACGTAATCAAGTGAGTAATTATGTTAAACTATGATGCTAATGAAAATGGTGACAACATCATAAGAGGCTAAGATGAATGGTGAAACAAGTCTCAACCAAGACTAATTAAAGTTCACAAAAAGTACTCACCTAACAGAGTGTTGAATATTAACAGACAAGTCTCAATCACATTCTGTATGTAAGTGTATGGACAATTCACATTTAATACGTAAAGAAGAGATAAGAAATCATCTACTGAAATATGACTACCTCATTCTAAGAAGCAAGCTTCGTTGATGTATGAGTTCAATGTAAATAGGAACTTTAAACTAAGCACCGATAGGCTAGCTATGAGTGGTGATGCCTTCTTTCGGGAAAGGCGGAGGTTCACATAAATCTCATGAGATGAGACTGTCCACCAAGGTGGATATGGGTCTCCCTAAATCTTTTAGTCTTTGAACTATGTTGCCAACATAGGGAACTAGCTTGGTTCAAACCCATTAAGTTAGCATGTTTTGGTTTCACTTTGGCCATTGACTCCACCTCTCTTCGGTGGGAGAACACACTAGATTTCAAGATGATCATATGTTCTATGTAGGATAAGGTTGGAAATTCCTCAAAGTATTAAGTACAATGAAATTAATGATACCGAAGGTGTTTGTAAAAGACAATCAAGAGGTCAAAACCGGATCCAAGTAATGATATTAGGTCATTCTCGGTCATTACACTTGATGATCCCGATGAGATACTTATACTTCATCGTAGGTATAGGTGGTCTTCACATCAGCCTATGATTGAATGAAATGAATAATGTGAAGTACAAATGAACGAATGAAGAAGGCTCTGTGTTTGCTAAAGGATACCCTCGGGTTGAGATCCTATATATTGGGCCCTCACTTGAGATGCCTTAAAGCTATGTCCATGATTCCAAGGTCTTATGGATATGAAATGTATATTATATGAAACATGAAATATATATTATGTGAACCTATGTGTGTATAATGTGTGACATATTCATGGTATTACCGTTCTATTACGAAATAGTCAAAGTCAAGAGACTTGAACATCTAAGAAAGCATGTTGATTAGGAAAAGCCATTCTTGTTCATGCATTACCGTTATGTGTTGTTACATGTACCTATACATAGTACAAGTGTATACTAATTCCATACAATATTACTATTTTAGATGAAGTAACATGCATATCGTCACAACAAGTAGAAAATCACTACAATGACATGCATCAGAAACACAAACTGATCATATACATTTATAACAACTTCCTAGAACTCCCTTCAAGAGCTACTTGTGTAATGAACTACTCATCGTCACTATTAGGGTCCTTACTTTACTTCCATTGTCCATTTTACTTTAGGTGAACTTGTTATGCCCTATAAACTAAGGTGAACTAGATCTTTTTGATGGTTTCTTGAATTAATTCTAATTTAAAATGAATTATATTAAGTTTGTAGGTCAAACATCCAAGAACGTCCATGACGTTCAGAAGATATGTATTAGAAAGTGCTTGTGTGTCTAGATGTGTATGAGTGATTTTTACGTGTTTGTTTTAGTTAAATAGTGTGGTATGTTCCTAACACCTATAAGACTATGTTTTAGGGGTTTAAAGTTTGTGTATGACCTTACCTAGGACCCACAAGGGGCCCTAGAGAAGGGCCATAGACTTTGACCCAAAATTGCCTAGGTAGTATCCACCATCGGGAGACGGCCAGTTGCTCAACCAACAGACCTTTTACTTGGCTCGTCGATTGGACCTGAAAGTCCTTTATAATTGAAAGTTGCAGGCTCATCCAACGAACCACCATCAATGGACCGTCGATGGACAAACGGTCCGTTGGTTGGTTTCTTCTATTAGCTGCCAAAAAGATGCTAAGCAGGTTACCTTGGCTTAGGTGTTTGGTAAATTCACCCCAAGACTTTTAAGTACCTTGTACATTTATTTTAAGGTTATTTGGGTATTTTAAAGAGTTCCAAACCTTAAGACCTAACTTTAGACCTCATTTCCTAAAACCCTCTCCCTTAGAACTCTCTTTAAAACTCCATACAAGCTAGAAGTTAAGAAGGAGCAAAGAGGGCTGTTGGTGGTAAAGTTCTTCAAAAAAAAACAGTGGGGTTTCTCTTGTATAAGGTATGGTATCAATTCTTGAACTATCTTCCATTCAAGGAGTCCATTCTAGTGAATTTTCAAAAAGGGGTTTTAACCCTAACTTTTTCTATGTTTAATTCTAAATGTGGATCTAGCATGAAAACATTCCTAATGATTCAAAAATGATGTTTCTAATATTATTTGATTATTTTAATGTTAAACCTTCAATGAAAACATGTTCAAGCTTTTTATCAATTTTTGGCTTAAGGAAGGGATTAAATGAGCATAATCGTGTTGTCTTTGAGTTTTGGTTTCTTGTGGTTGTTGTTGTTGATTAGGTACTTCCCTAAGGATATATTATGATGAAATGTTGAATAAATTTTATAGGTTATGGAATCTTGGATTAAAGGGTAAGTTGGTTATGTTGTTTAGCTTTAATTATGAAATGTTCTTGAGTGGTATGGTCCACCTTCTTGGTGGCGGTGTTTACTTGATGAATTTGTATAGACTTACTATGTATTGTACATGTGTCATTAAAGTCCTAATGTGTGAAATAAAATGGTAATGAAATTGGTTCTTGTAATGTGTATTGTGAAGATAGTTAGTTCTTGTAATGTTATTATGAAGCTCGAATTGTATGCCTTTCCTAGATTATTCCTAAATGAAGTAAGTGTGTATATTGAGCATGTTTAGTGTGTTCAATGTAATAAATGAATGTCTAAGCATGTATAGAAGTTAAATGTAAATAAAATTATTCTTATGTGCAAGGTGTGCTCACGTGTACACACACCCACATTTGAATGAATGAATGAGTTTAAGTTAACTCAAAAAGAGGAGTTTTGGGGTGAATACTCTTCGTGAGTTGAGATGAAGTATTTAGTAGCAACCTCACTACATACTAATAGCTTTTTAAGATAGGTTGGAGGATGAATGTCATTCGTGAGTTGAGATGTGGTGTTCATTAGTTACCCTTAGCCTATAGTTTATAATGTTGAGAATTTGTGGGTAGTGATGCCTAGAAACAAGAGGATAAGAACAAGAGGTAGTTACACTTCGTGAGTTGAGATTTTGTATTCCAATGTACCTCCTGAGATGAGTACTCCTCGTTACTAAATAATGAGTTACTTAGTAGCAATCTCCTTATCTCTTATCCATGTGACTGCATAGGTGTAGCTATTTGGCAAGCCATGTAAAAGCTAAAATAAAGTAAGACCTCACACAAGGAAAGTGAGGGGACCCTTCTCCTATAAGGGAAGTATCGGGATTCCATATTTATCTCTCATGGTCTATGTCGGTTAAGCTAACCCCCACAAAAGTAATAAAAATTCCATGACTTCTAAAAGAGTGTACTACTTAGGGTAGGTAGTGGAACGGGACGTTATTTATCCATTGAACTAGGTAGGCATTCCGAAAGGGGAGTCTTGGTGAGCCTTATATGAAATGAATGAACAGTCTCCTAATATAACGTACAACTTAAGGTAGTTAGGGGAATGGGATTCTATCTATCCATTGCACTAAGTAGACCTTCCGAAAGGGGAGTCTTGGTGCTAAGCCTTCAAAAAGAATGTACTATTTAGAGTAGGTGGTGCTATGGGACGCTATCTACTCATTGAACTAAGTAGGCACTCCGAAAGGGAAGTCTTGGAGTGTGGCTTGGGAGTTCTTCTAATGTCTTGTCATTGAGTGTGGGCTTGTTTGCCTAAGTGAGTTAGTCGAAAAGGGGTAGTCTTGATGATCACTTATATGTGTATTGAAGGAGGCATATGCGCACTTCCTTTATGGCTTACCTTGGTGAGTCTTAGGATTACCTTAGTTAGGGAAACTCCTACAGGAATGAGTTCAATTCCTCTTTGCTTGGCGTTGGAAGTTCACTATTTTTGAATAGGATAGTTCACTGTAATGTTGAAGGAACTTACTGTAATATTTTGGTAACTTCACCGTAAATTGCTTCTTTTTCTAAAATTATGGAAATTCTTCTCTAAGTGTTAAATTATGATTGTTATGTTATTTGACATCGATATTCTTGAATGTTTTACTTAATTGGCATGAAAATGTGTTTTTACCAAAATATCCCTTTTTGCATGTTTTTGCATATGTCATACTTTGTAGATTATTTTTACTAACCCCATACTTTTCTATAATCTATAAGTATAGGTTAGAGGCTTTTGAAGATTTGAAGATGAAGCTTGGGAATCTACTCTCTCGAGACAAAGTATGTCCTCATATATCCGAGGACATAGTACTTTTCTCTTAGTTGCTTATTTAAAGACATATTTTGTATTTTCTTTCAATGTAAATGGTTGTGTCCCTAAGATATTAAGTTGTATCATTATGATTGGGTTGTGACGATGAGACTTCTTTAGTATTTTATGATAAATGTTTCCTTTATTAAATGATTTGTGAAAAGTTTTAATTTCACACTACTTTTCATGTCTTATGAAATGAGGGATAGTTAAAGGGCTTGTACAAGACCCCAAAGGGTCAAGTACGCCCGGTCATGACCCAAGGGTCCTCCCTAACTTCTAGGGGGTGGTTGTTTATCGAAACAAAACTATAGTCTTAACTGACATTAAGACCATGGGTGCTAAACATGTAATTTGGTTTTGTAGAGCCTTACACCAAGGGAAGGTGCTCTACCTTACCAAAGTAGAACATTAAGATCATGCTAGCATATTAGGTGATATCACTTGCTAGATCCTATGGACCAAGAATAGTTTATAGAACTTGGAGGCATATATGTAAATCATATTTATGCCAAATGGGGCATTTTAGCAATCCACATCGTGTGAATTATGGTGAACCTAGCTTCCCACATTGGGAAGGGACACCCCTTAACTTCAAGTTTACTCTGTGCTAACCTAAGTCCCTTCCATGCAAGGGCCTTTATTATTATTATGTTCACTTTTGCTCGATATATCTTTTAATAGAATAATATTTTACGTAATATTGAGCTACAGTAGGACGCAAAAAACTAGGTAAAGATATGAAGTAATGTATGAAAACAGATGAAAGTTATGAAAGCTAAATAAATTTATTTACATCTTAGGTGGATCGAATTTTTGGGATCAATGAACTACAACATTTAACACAAAACATTTAGTTAAACTTTGCCTCCATATAATATTTAACTATTATATCCTTTCGTTAGTACTACCTCTGTTTCATATTATATGGGTTTTTTCCTAATTTGCTTTAAGAGTTTTGATCGTTATCGCTAGACAAAGAGGGATGAACAACAAACTGCAAGACCTATTTCTTTTTACCATATGATTATGGTAAATCAACATTGTACTTCATAAAAAAAATTCTGAAGCTCTGTAAAAATTACATTTAAAATTACATAAGGAATTTTCACAAACACATAAAGATTTAAAACTTATATACAGCTAACAACGAAAATAAAAACTAAACAAAAATTCAATGAACGATAGATCCCAAAGAGAAAGTAGAGAATCCGCAATAATACAGAAGCAAAGAGAAGCAATTTGCACTCATCACTAAAATTTGTGGGCACGAAAAACTATGAAAGTAGCACAAAGAATAAGCGACAAAGCAAATAATTCCGAGAGAAATGGATACTGAAGTTGAGAAGATAAAACGAAATGAGAACAACAGTTGTTAAAAAGTTAGATTCCATGTAGTGATCTCAAAATGTTCTTTTTGATAACACAAACATGGCAATGTGATATATATGCGGTCATTGTCTTTTATCATATAGTAGAATTTAATGATATGTCACAAATATACACATAATATATTTATGATACACAAGTTATACAACTTATTAATTTTTATATGTTAATTTGTTTAAGAAGTATTTTAGTGTAAACGATATATCTAGTCATTATGAGCTAGATGGGCATATATTGATTTGTTTAAGCAGTATTCATGTTAAAACCCCTATTGTGATATGAGGTAATACTCAAGATGGGGATATATTAACGTTGAAATTTTTATCGAATTTTAAATATTTATGTTATGTTGTGTTGTATTTTGGTAAGAGGCGACTTAGGAATATAGACATTTCTGAAAGATTACCAAATCATTAATGGGTGTGTATGACGTACTTGTAATGAATTCCGCAAGCATTCAATGTCATGTTGTCTTATGGTTGATATTTGTATTGTGAAATAAGAATTACTTTTTAGTTTCCTAAGTTATAATAAAAGGGGATCTTAGTTATTATTGAAGTGAATTGTTCTAGGGGACTTGGATTCCTCATAGCAAAGAAAGGCTAGAACAATAAGGCTCACAAAATTGAAACTTAATTTATCGTAGCATGTCAGGTTGATGGCTACAGAGGACGGCACAAAAAATAATACATGTTCTTACTTAGTGTTATTAAGTCTTTGATGATCATAACTTGAATAGCCCAAACTAGAAATCTAAGATATGATTTTACAAGATTTACCAACGGTTTTGTTTTTTGAGGTAATTCCTTGTTGTCAATCATCCTATCTTGTAATTTTAGAATCAAAAGTGTGACCTTAATGCAAGGTTGTGGGATAGAATAGTGTAAAAAACGTATGAGTTGATGTAATTAGTCATTTTTTTTTATTAAAAGTTATTAATCTATATTTTTTAGGAAGGAATTGATGTTTCAATTTATTCTTGTTTGTGATGATTGAAAATTTTAGAAATCTAATGAGAATGATTTCTTAGGCAAACTCTAAGGGGATGAGTTGACTAGAAATTTCATCAGTTCAACTATTGTAATCAAAAAAAAAAATATTGTAATCATAGAGAAATTATTGTATGCTTAAATGATCCTTGCATAATAGATTATACTTAGAGAAAGATAAAAAAAGGAGATTTGAATTTCAAAAGTTGTTTGAAGAATAGTTAATCGAATACTCCTAGTTTTTTCTTGTATTAGAATTTGAACATTTCGAGGTATTTAGGAAAGGAAATGTTCACATGAATTAGTTTGATTAAGTGAAGTTCTTTACTTCAGGTAGGTTATGATTTATATGGGGTTAGACTTTGATTAGTTTTTTGTATAAGATGTGAGTCCATAAAACGTGTTTATTGATCTTTAAATATTATTTACAGTTTTTAATTATTGATTTAGCAATGCTTACACGTTTACGATGTAAATTATTATAGTGTGTCTTTAAATGACCTGTGATTTTGTTGTGCAATTGTGATATTCATTTTACTTGTTATTGTTTGAGAGATAATTGAACATAGAAGTGTAAAGATAAGTTTAGATGATAAGAGTATATACACTATTCTAATAATGAGTGATTCCAGTCCAGTGCAAAGCTATGGATGAGCGATACTATTCTAATAATGAGTGATTCCAGTCCAGTGCAAAGCTATGGATGAGCGATAGTATATAATAGATAGAGGGCCACACAAGTACTATACACAAACACCCATGGTACCTTGCAGGTTATGGATAGGTGGGTAATACTAAATTTCTTAGCATGTATAAACATGTAAGTGTTATATGAGTGACAGATGATACTTGTAAGATACAAAGGGTTTAGATCATTGTGTATATATACAATTCCACAATTGTGTGTAACTTTTTATTGATTGCAGAGTTTTGTTGATGATCATTATATATATGTGGGTGAGTTAAATAATTGTGCAACATTGAAATGTGAGGAATGCGATGATCTATTTTACTATTGTTAACTCTTGAATCATGAAATCCATTAATTATGTGTTGTTATATCTATCTACCTTTATTATGACTTATCTCTATAGACTTTTTACTAGTCTAATTAGTTGGCATATGATGCCCACTAGTACATAGTGTATGTATGATTATACTTATGTACTTCTCTTTGTGTGTATATTGTAATCTAGAGTCTTTTACATGGACCCACACACCTCGTAATTAATAGTACTTTCGATTTACGATTGAGGTACTCTTATCCACAGTGCTATAAATTTTTATAATAGACGATGTCTATTTCCTATAGACATTGATATTCTTTTAGTTTAGATTTCACTATCCTTAGTTTCTGTATTTAGAGTGATTTCATGATTTTGAGAATATAATAGTTAGGTTTTACATTTCTTTCATTGTTACACTTTAAACATTATTTTGTACCTTCGTTCTTATATTTGAATTTTCACGTATTAGTTGTAGCATGTTAGTAGGTACGAGATGGTTCAACCATCGAAAATGTTAGTGTGGGTGCCAATCACAATAATTTGGATCATGACAAAGTTGATTTTAGAGTTTTAGAATTGTCGATTTCATCATATAAAACATAACATGTAGAGTCTTGCAAAATAGTATAGAATTGTACGTACTACTCTTTGAAAGGCTATATGATATTAAGAAAAACTCAATTCTATGTTTTCTTCGTGCTAATACTTGATTTCACTAAAATCTAACAATCTAACTTGGTGTTCTAACTTTGACTGATTAAAGTCCAAAATGAAGTGAATCACACTAATTTCTATGAGTTCTGAGTTAGTTGTATGATTACGTAAAGATTGATTTTGATTGATTTGAAGTTAAGTTTGAATTTATTCTATTATATATTATCAAAATGGACTATATTCAATTTCTTCATTTATTAATGCAATCCACTTTCTGCACAACATCGCAAGTGATACCTCATCAAATTTCTATGAATTTCGCCTCGTATATTGCATGTTGCATCATGTCTATAACATTTCCTTTTTCGACTCAAATATGAGATTTATAGCGAAAATAAATAATAAAAAAAGTGATGTAGAAATATGCTAAAAGCTTGAGAACGATGCAGCACAACATCAATCCCAAATAATTGAAAATTTTAAATTGTCTAATTCAATTTGCACTTAAATATTTTTATATTGTAAATTTGTGATGATTGTTGTTAATTATTTTGACATTCAATATAACATAAATCTATACAAATATGAGTTCTCAATATTATTTAATTATGTTTATTGAAATCTTGTTAGTAGATTCTTTTTTTTTTACTTTGTTACTTGTCAAAACTAATTAAAGTAAGTCAAACTTAAGCTCCTACAGTAACTTAAAAAAAAACTTTTATAATCTTTCATATTTATTGAATAGTTTTGAATCCATGTTTATGAATTTGAATATAATCTAAAAACTTGATTATAATAGATTATTGAGTAAGAATTATTTTGATTTTAACATATGAAATATTATTGTTATAACATAAATGTATAAGTATTTGAACATAAATTTTTCCTAAATAACTCAAATTTTTGTTAATTATATTAACAAAATATGTTTAATTTCTCCACAAACCCCATTAGCAGATAATTTAAGGTGCGTAAAATCTTCTTTATAGAACTTTTTGAATTTTTACCTGAATTCTGATTTAGTTAATATATTTTTTAAAAAAAATCAAATGATTTTCTTGATTTTTCTTAAATTTAGTGATGACTCTATTAATTTTATTATTCAAATTTTATTAAATTCACTTTTTTTTGTTAATTTATGGAAAGAATTAACTTAGTTTGTATTCGTAATAAAATCCTCTATAGACCCAACATTATTAATATACACAACTTTATCAAGCTTCAAGAATATATACTATCCACAATATATCAAACTATCAAAGTCCTTATCATAACAATCTCTCCCGATATATTTATTTTAATAAAACAAATAAAATACTTGTGATATTAAAATTTTAATGTCGACAGGGGCGTGGAATCTAGCGGGTTCACTTGAACCGCCTTGTCAAAAAATAACATAGTATATGTAACATCAACTTCTGATTTAAGAGGTTAATATATTAAAATGAATCCCTTATAAACAAGGTATAGGCTTGACTAAATCAATATGTTGTTCAACAAATGCTCCTAGGTCTTTGGTTCAAACCCATGGACAACATTTATCCCTCTGTTTTTAATGCTTTGGAAAATGGAATTTTTGGGCTTAGACTTTCTTCTTCTATTTCATTATTTTTACCTTTTTTTTTCATTTCTTCTTTTTAATTTATTTTTCTTTTACTTTATTAGACACATTCTTTCTCTTTTTTTTGAAATTCTTTTTATATCCATTATTCATTTTCTTTCATCGTAACTCCTTTTTCGTATACTAACTCGAATAACTCTTTTTAAAACTGATGAATTATGTTTAACTTGAAATTGGAAAAGAAATACAATTTATTTTTTTAAGAAAAAAGGTAAATTAGATGTCATGAATGAAGAAACTTAAATGTGGTCAACATCCTTTTAAAATATCAATTTATAGATTCTTGAAATTTCTTTTACATTTTAAATTCAAATTTAGAGAGATGAAAACTAAATATACTTGATTTATTCGTTATTTGTCTTTTGTACAAATTATAACTAACCTAGTAAATTAAACTATATGACCTAAAAATTGGTGGTGCTATTTATTTTTCTTTTGAATATGCATTATAATATTATTAACTCTATTCATACATATTTTTACAGAATCTTGATGATTTTTATAGTAATATGTGATTAAATGGATGTTAATTTAAATTTTTTAAAAGTTAAAAATAATCTAAAACATCACAAAATAAGAGTATAAAAACCACAATAAATTTTAAGAATGCTCAATGGAATATGATAAAAGTAGAAAGAAATTATTCATACGGTATGACAAAGTAAGTTAAAAGACATTGTCTTGTTGTACCATGTTGGTAGGTGAAGTTTTAAACGAATTTTTTGAAAGTGATATAAAAATGTAAGATAACTCTATTCCTCAAATTCTAAGATTAAATAGGTTCATTAAAGAGGTAAGTCGGAGTATATTGCCCTTCATTTCTATATATATTTGAAATATTCACAATCAAGTATATGCATGCTTCAGCAGAGTTCATTGTCTATGTTGATAAGGTATAAAAATGAACCACCTCAAGAAGATATTCTATTTTGTAAAATTTTCTCTGTCAAAATTCCATTCATAAAAGGAGAATACATATCAAATGATTGCATTTATATATACGTAGTTAAATTAGTGTTAAAAAATTTTACTTCGTTTGTTTTCCTTTTTAGTAAATAAAATTGACAAGAACTATATACGTGAATCAGACTTGCATTTGTTTGTCTCTATGGCATATAACAATTGAACATTTCATTTTGCAATAAATTAATAAAGGTAAAACAAAAAGTTAGCAAAACATTCAGTATTTTTATAATTATTATTACTCTCTCCATTTTAAAAAGAACGACCTCTCTCTTTTTTCGGTAACAACTTTTCACGTGGCATGTTTAAGGCCAAAAGTGTAAAGGACAATTTTATACATTTGACATAACATTAATTTAGGACCACATGATCAAAAGTCATCGTTATTTTCTTAAATCCCGTGTCAAGTCAAACTAGATCATTCTTTGTGAAACCGAGTATATAAGAATGGGAAATAACACAAGTATCTATGTTAACGCGTGTGCTTTCCGATAAAAATATTGAAGTTGAAGGGTATTTTTGTCCTAAACCCTTTTTTGCATCAACTCTAACGCCTCCCCCTTGTTAACCATCGGTCATCTCCATCTACTCTCTCCTCTTCTTCTCTCCTCCTTCACAGTTGTGTCCAGGATAGCATAATTTACAATTGAATTTGTTTTGATGTTGCAATACTTGATGTTTCCTTTGTATGGTGGGTTTGAGGTTCTTTGATTTTGGCTTTCTTTTCCGTCTTTTTTAACTCCTCTTTGTCTTAACATTGGACTTTGCTGGATTTTGGAGCTTAGTTGTTTGTATTTCTGATTTTTATCTTGCTTGTCTATAGTTTCAATTGAAAAAAAATGCATAGCATGAAATAACAGTGAAACAGATAAACATGATGACAAATATAAAACCCATCAGAAAGTTAATTAGTGAAGCAAACGGTAGAAACCAAAGTTAAGGAAAAAGAACCCAAATAATTGTGTCTGCTTCAATGTTATCCTCCGATTTCCTGCACATATTTTTGAGTTGGAATTGGTTAAACCTAAAATCGAGTTGAAACCACATTTTCCTCCTTCTCTTAAGGAAATTCTTTCAGTCGACACTTATACAGAGAAATATAAGCATCATAAAAGATTGACAAATATTGCTGGAATTTAGAACCTGTCAATACTAAATTATATTTTTGGTTTTTGGTTTTTCTTGTGAGGTCCTGAAAAGGGTGTTTTTTCATATGTGTAGTTTTTATAGTGAGAAGGATGGAATAGTGGTTCATTTTTTGGGAATTCAGGTACCTATTTTGAGGAGGAGAAATTCATTAGGTGCTAAAATTGGGGAAAATGGAGGAGTATGTCATGATAGAGGTATCTAAAGAGAGTATGTTTATAACTGTTGTGTGAGGGTGGTTTGCTCAAATTCAATTATGGAAGTAGATAGAGCATTATCTGTTAAAATAAGTCATTATTTAGTCACAAATATTTAATGAATTGGCTAGTTACGGAGTTCTTTAGTAAATCACATCAGTCTGTTAGAGGTTATTTGAATGACATGCGCAATGACATGTGCAGATAGAGTGAGTTAGTTGATCACATTCTAGATGTTTCTATTATTAGTCTATAGATCGATTCATGCAGTTTGATATAAGATAAATTTTACTCAGATGAAAAAAACCTTCTCCTTCTTCTTCTTCTTCTGTTAATTCCTTTATTTGTTCATTTCTGTTTAGAAGAGCTTTCAAGATCTAAATTTATTATGGTATTAGAGCCCACAATCCTAATTATTTAGGAGCAGTGTTATCGCTTAGATCAGGGAAACGTCAGTTGCATAATTAAATAAGCTAGAGATTGCACTAATGGCAGTCACAAAGATAGATCAAAATAATCCTCTGTACATTGTCCATTCAGATACTTCAGAAGTTGTTTTGATCCTCATAAATTTAACAGGTTCAGAGAATTATGTGATTTGGAGTATGTCAATGAGGATTGCTTTGTTGTCAAAGAGGAAATATGATATTGTTACAGGTGTTTGCAAAATATCTCTCTATAAAGATGAACTACATGAGCAATTGGAAACCTGCAGTGCAATTGTGCTGTCGTGGTTGATGAACACAGTCAGTGAAGATCATTTAAGTGCAATAGTTTATGCCACAACTGCTTTCTCAACTTGGGTTGATCTGAAGGAGATGTATGATAAGGTAAATTGTATGAGAGTATATCAGTTGCATAGGAAAATCACGACTCTAACACAAGGTACATATTCAATCTCTTTTTACTTTACAAAGTTGAAAACTCTTTGGGCTAAATATGATAATATAGTGCCTAATTCTAGTTGTAATTGTCGTCAATTAAAGGATTATGTTGAACATTTACTGCAAATGAGATTGATTAAGGTTTTGAGTGGTTTGAATGAGTCTTATGATTAAGCTCCCAGGAAGATTCTACTTAAGGAACCACACCTACCATAAATCAATCTTATGCTATGATTGTAGAGGATAAAATCCAGCAGTCAAACTATGTGGAAAATGTTGTTCATAAAACTGATCCAATTATCATGAATGTGCATATAAATAAGGAAAACAACATTACAAACGAAGGAAATGTGAGTTTTGTCACTTTATTGTTTACACGAAGGAAAATTGTTACAAGTTGATAGGTTATCCTAATGAATAAAAGCATAAAAAGAAGTCCAGCAATCTCAGAAACATATCAGGCAACTATGGTAAGCAGTTTCAAACTAAAATGTGAGAAATTTAGCAGGGTCCTCACAGTATGCAGGTCAACATTTAGCAAACCATGTTACATGTGGTACTATGACTCAGTTACAAGATATCCTTGAGGAAAATACAACACTACACAAGGGGCATGCATTTACTGATTAGGAGAATAAACAGATTATGCAGATGCATAACAAAGATGTGAAGGAATCTAAGCAAGTCAATATGGGAGGTATTGGTACTTGTTTGGTGTCAAATTGTTTTACACGAAATAAGATTGTGGATTTAGGTTCAACTCAACACATTACAGCAAATAAACACTTGTTGACTAAAAGTCATTGATTAACTAAAACACAGGAAAACTAGATTCATCTTCCTATAGGTGACAAAATAGAGACAAGTCATGTTGGTGATCCACTTTTGAAAATGAGAATGTTAAACATGTCTTGCATGTTCAAGACTTCAAGTTCATCCTATTATCAGTCTCGCAACTCACAAGGGAATTGTCTTGTTTTCACTTTTTTTATCCTGACTTTTGTATTTTTCAGGTCCTCTACAGTGGCAGGGTGAAGGGGATTGGTAAGGATGAAGGAGGACTTTATGTTTTCAAAGGGGATACTAAAATAGTACACAGGCAAAAGTCTACTTGAAATCCTCAACTAGTCGTTGCAGGATAAATATTACGGGATGTCAACTTGTTGCACAAAAGGCTTGGACATCCTTACTCTAAAGCTTTAAGGGTTCTGAATTTAGTTCATAATAATCATAGTGATAATCATTTTTCAGTTTACCAATTAGCTAAGCAACCTAGACTTGCTTTTTACATCAGTACCTCTAGAGCATCCATGAGCTTTGATGTTGGGCCCATGGATCTTTGGGGTCCCTATAAGACTCATACTATAGATAAGAAACATTACCTTTTAAAAATTCTAGATGACGATAGTATATATGTATGGGTTTATTTGTGCAATTGAAGTTGAGACTGTTGTTGCTATCAAGATCGTTCTCACAACAGTTAGCACCGAATTTGTTCTCATAAGGTAATTAGGTCAGACAATGAAACTAAGTTTTTTAAATCTCAATGTACAATCTTTTTTCATGATTTAGGCATCTTGCATCAAAGTAGGTGCTCTCACACACCACAACAAAATGGTATGGTGGAGAGAAAGCATAGACATATTATGAATATAGCCAGAGCTATTACATTTCTGTTACATTTGCCTATTAGGTATTGGGGTTTTTGCATCAAAGAAGCAGTATATTTGATGAATAGATTACCTTCATCTGCTATTGATAATGTTTGTCCTTATCAAATGTTATACTCTAAGGCATCAATTTTGGCCCACCTAAGGGTTCTAGGGTGTCTTGGATATGGCTCAGTATTGCCTTAAGGTGAAGAGTAAGAAAGAGTTACTCTTGCCATTCTCATAGGCTATTTAGATTTACAGAAGCATTATATTATGTTGGACATAAAATCAAACAAGATAGCAGTGAGTAGGGATGTGCATTTTTATGAAGATATATTTCCATTTGCTCAAACACAGCCATATATTGAGTTGTTTGCAAGATCTTCTGGATTATCATGACGCATTCTCTCTTGTAGCTCAAATGGTGAAAGTTAGATGTGTGATTGCATTAGCTGTATATAAAAGATGTAATTTATATAACATGTATGCCAATAATGCATTTCTTCAGGGTAATTTGGATGAAGAAGAATATATGGAGTGGCAAATAGGTTTTAAGAAGCCAGGAAACACAAGAGTGTGCAGACTTCTCAATTCTTTATATCGTCTTAAACAAGCATCTAGAAAGTGTAATTTGAAAATCACTACTGCTTTGTTAGACACTGGATTCACTCAAAGTACTCATGACAACTCTCTATGCACTCTTAATAGAGGTGGAGACATTGTGATTGTGCTTGCTTATGTTGATGACTTACTCACTACATGCAATAATGAGAAGATAATCATGAAAGCCAAAGACAGTCTCTATCACCAATTCAAACTCAAAGATTTAGCTGACCTCAGGTTTTTCTTTGGCATTGAAGTACTAAGGTCCCCTAAATGTGTTATTCTTAACCATAGAAAGTATCTATAGGAGCTCATTGCGGATGTACGACTGACTAGTGTCAAACCTGCTTCTACTCCTTTTGAGACAATTTAAAGGTCACTTCAGCAGCTCATGATGCAGAAAATGGTGTTATTGGAGATGATGTTTTTCTAGATATTTGTCCTTACAAAAGTCTTGTTGGTAAGCTACTTTATGAACCATTACAAAGACCAGATATTTGCTATGTTGTCCGAACCCTTAGTCAGTTCATACAGTCCCCAAAGAATTGAAATTCGGATGCTGCTACTAGGGTGGTTAGATACCTAAAGAGCACAATTGGTAAAGGAGTATGGATGCAAGACAAACCTACCACCACTCTCACGTGTTGGTGTCATTCTGATTGGGCTACTTGCCCCAACACTTGAAGGTCTATTAAAGGCTATATGGTCAAGTTTGATGAGTCATTGGTGACCCAGAAATCCAAGAAAAAGCAAACTGTTTCTAGAAGTTCTGCTGAGGCAGAATATAGGAGCATGGCCTCATCAATATCGGAAATCACTTGGTTATTAGGGTTATTTGCTGAGCTTGAGGTGCAGGTTCAAAGCCCTATCAACATCTTGAGTGATAGCGAATCAGTAATACAGTTAGCAGTCAATCCAGTCTTCCATGATAGAACAAAATACATAGAAATAGATTTTCATTTCATCAGAGACATAATCAAAGAAGGGGTGGTTTCCACTATGTATGTTCCTACTCAACAACAACTTGTTGACCTATTAACAAAGGGGCTTAGTCAAGCTCAACATTCTTATATGCCAGGCAAGCTTGGTGTTCTTAATGTTTTGTACCCTTCAGCTTGTGGGGGTGTGTTAAAAAAGTTATTAGTCACTCACAAGTCATTAATAAATTAGTTAGTTACAGAGTTAGTTAGTTAATTACATCAGTGTGTTAGATGTTGTTAGAATGTCATGTGCAATGACATGTGCACATAGAGTTAGTGGATCACATTCTAGATATTTCTAATATTAGTCTATAAATACATTCTTTTAGTTTGATGTAAAATAATTTTTACTCAAATGGATAAAAATTTTATTTTTCTTCTTCTTTTTTTCTTAATTCCTTTGTTTGTTCATTTATGTTTAGAAGATCTTCAACCTCTAAATTCAATATGATTGGGTAATTCAGTTTCAGGGATGAACCATACATGTATTCTTTATTCATTGTGCTTCTTCAAAGTTCTCTCAATTTTTGTTGGTTATAGTACTGGACTTATCGTTAGATTTTCATTTTAAGTGTTCATTAAGATGTTTGGGATTTCCTCTCTGTCACAGCTAGAACATGATTTTTCAAATTTTCTACACTAATCTCTAATCATTTGAGTATTATATCTTCATCTTATGGTCCTAATTTCTTTTTAATGGCTGCCTTTTCTCCTCTGAACAATGTTAAAGTTGTCTTCGTGTGATCCATAGGTCACAATTTTGAGCAATGGAAGCAACCACTGATGCTCTAATTGGTTTAGATTGTCTACATCACACTTCTAGGACTACTGCTCTTCCACCGGATCTTACACAGGGCTGCCATTTATTCATCTTAAGCTCAAATTTGCGTTTTGAATCATTTTCGTCTATTAGTTGAGTTAGGACTTGATAATACTTTGGGGTGCATACACCTTTCCCATCACTTTGTGTTGGAGTATCAAATTTTATGTTCCTTCTTTAGAGAGTCTCATGCAACCCACATAAATCTTAAGTGGTTTTTTTACTTGGAGGATAAGATGTTGGCAAAGACCGATTGATCTATCAATACTAAATTTACTTAGGGACAGCTTGACCATGCGATATGGTATCATGATATGGATACATCATATGGAATCATAAGATGAAATTGCAGTTTTGTTTGGACTTGTGATATGGAATGTTTGTGTTGTATATTTTCTCATAAACATACAAACTCATAAGTTGAAAAATTATTAAAATAGCCCCAATTGTTTATTCAATAAAACCGCATAATAAATTATCAGAAAGACATTTGTTCTTCACTCAAGTAATTGTTTCATCTAAATTTAATTTAATAAAAAAAATTGAACATAAATTGAAGTGTACTAACTTTTAATATAATCCTCCCACATAATACGAACAATTTTCATCACGTAGAATTTGCATTTCTGGATCATGTGATTGAGACAAACCAACATTGTTACATAGAGACATCTATATAAACATACCACTTATACTCACCAACATATATATATATATATACATATATGTATATGTTTATATATGTATATATATATATATACACACATATACATATACATATATATACATATATATATATATACATATATATATATATATATATATATATATATATATATATATATATATATATATATATACATATATATTGTTATCCATCTTTGGGTTCAAAATTTACAACTTATTTGATGGTTTTAAATTAGAACTATTTAAAAAAATTTAAAGTACTTGGCTACTGTTGGATATAATTTAATTTATTAATATCATTTAAAAACCAACAAACTACTCATCCATTACTAATTAAACTCCACATAATTAATAAACCAATTCTAATATCAATATTGCTCTAAACACTACTAAAACACGACGAAATTACAGATTCCTGAAAATGACTTCCAAAATTATTCAAATCCGAATTGAAGCCCCAATTAAATTTAGGTTGAGCCGCTTATTTCGGAGGACACTTTCATTAGGATTTTCTTACAAGTTTGAATTCGAAATTTATAATTAAAGGTAAAGAGTAGTACATCTTAAATTAACTCATGAACTTTATAAATATATTTTTATAAATATTTATTATTTGTTTTAAATATTAAAACTTTAATATAGTATTTTTTTTTATGAAAGTCATCTGTTAAGTAACATCACATAATTGAGATGAATGAATAATTAAGATGAACATAGTCAGACTTATAAGTTTATAATTAATTTTTATTTAGACATGTGAATTATAATATGTTTTGATTGAGGACTTGAATGTATGATAATATAGTTCTATAGACATTTTCGCCTCAAAATTTTAGAAACACTCATTGACAGTAGCTTTCTTGTTGTTGCATTATTAATGGGGCGGGTTTATTAATTGGGTGGGGTTTAATTAGTAATGGGTGGGTTGTGGATTGATTTATAAATAATTTTAATAAGTTAAATTATAAAAAAATGTTGAGTGTCACGTATTAAAAAAATATTTAAATAATTTAAATTTAAAATTGTCAAATAAGTGGTCAATTTTGAACATAAAGGTGAATGACGAAGGTATTTTGGAGTCAATAAGTTGATGAGAAGAGTATTTTAAAACCAATAGGTCAATGGAGAATAGTTTTATACCATTCTTTGTACTACAAAAAAAATATACGCCCTTTTCCGATATATATATATTAAAAGGTAAAAAAAAAAGTAAGTAAATCGGTCAATATTTTTATAATTTTATATACATAATAAATAACTAATTATTGACAACATAAGCTGACAAATACGAAGATAAAAGCTATAGTTGTTCAAGATGAGTAGGATTTTGTGAGTCATTGTGAAGTTAAACATAAATGAAGTTTCGGTAAGAATTATAAGATCCAAATGACACACGAAGATAACTCATGATTTCTTTTTAAATGAATATATTGTTCCCTATGTGTTCTTTTGAATAAATCAGTCCTTTTACTTTGACGTATAATCAATGAACGAATTACAATCGAATTAAAATCAACGACATCTAAACTAATTTAATTTTGATTTAAATAAGTTAATAAATCAATTAAATTAATATGATTTTGATCACAATCCAAATCAATTTGAGGACACAAAACTGGGTCTTCAAGAGATGGATAATTTATTAGAGATTACAATGGTCAGTCGATCTAGTGATAAAGTCAGACTTTTAAATCAGAGGTTCAAAATTTGAGAAGTATACACATGAACTAATGGAAGGGGGTTCGATATCTATTATACATTCGTCCACATTTTTAATAAGGGATTCAAAATCTGAAAAGTAAACACATGAACAAGTGAAAGAGGGTTCCACATCTATTATATATATCTAAAAGAATTAATTTTAATCATGTATAAATTGTAATATTTATTGCTGAAGGAGGTTCGGATGAACCCCCTAAGTATATGTTGCCCAGTACTCGATCTAATGTATATGCATATTTTAGAGTACGTTTATAGGTATATCAAATTGATTTTATATAATTTTTTACTATGTTTCAGAGGCAAAGATTTATGTTCTCCTCTGTAAAATAATGATAAAATAAATTAAATTAAAAATTTATTCGTTAAGGACAAAAATCGATAAAAATATCTTATTTGCTTTATTATAGATACAAGAGATTTATAAATCGATAAATCAAACTGATAATACATAAAATCAAGGAAAACTTTAACATATGGACACTTAAAAATAATTAATTACTCACCATAACTATAATTTGATAATTACAATTTGTAGCTACATGTTATATGGAGGAGAGAGGTGAGCGAGATTGGGAGAGAGAAGAGAGAGGGGAAAAGAGTGGGAGAAAGGTTAATTGTAAATGTATATTAGTTAAATAATTGTTTATTATACATATGTATTTGTATATATATTGCAAGAGAGATTGGGAGAGGGAGGAGAGAGGCGAAGGAGACTAAAAGAGAGAAGAGAGAGTAGATCGAGATTGAGAGAGGAAGGAGATAGGTGAGTGAGATTGGGAAGAGAGTGGGAGAGAGGTAAATTGCATATGTATGTGTATATTATACATATACACTTGTATAAATAGCAAGTGAGATTAGGCGAGGGAGGAGAGAGGCAAGCGAGATTGGGAGAGGGAGGAGAGAGGCGAGCGATATAGAGGGAGGGAGGAGAGAGGAGAGTGAGAGAGAGAGGAGAGTGAGAGAGGGCAGAGAGTGGGAGAGAGGTGAATTGTATATGTATATAGGTTAAAAATTGCATATTATAGATATTTATTTATATATCCTGGCGAATTATACATATACAAACATGACTAATCATACAAACTCGAAGTCAGCCCACGTAATTAATATATTATATTAGTCGCGGGTGATAATTATAGCAAACTATAGATATGATGAGTAATTAAATAGTATAAGTTTGCTTAGCCGCATAATTTTCCCTAAAATCAAACTAAACCTACCGATGTTTTCCTTGGCCCTTAATTCAGATGCTTATGTTTTTGTTTATTATTGGGAAATACATAACCATAATGTTTGGGATATCTTTAAAGTTGCACCGTTGTTTATTATATGGATTAAAAAAATTCTTTAAAATGAATAAAATAACTTTCCTAATAAAAATATGGAAAAAAGAAGTTCTATGAATGACAATCCTAATTATGTGCTCCCACCATTCAACCTCGCGTTGTATTTATCTAAATTAGATTAATTTATTTTCTTAAAAAGTATTTTCCAATTGTTTTTTTTTTACAAAAAAAATCAACATCTATTCTTTACCGAACACACCCTCTAAATCTATGCACGTGAATTTTCAAAATTCTAATTATTAAGTCATACGCTAATTAATTGTAACGACCTGTTTAGTCGTTTTGAGCAGTAGAGTTATTTCTGGTAATAGCTGTCTGGGTCGACGGATCCCACGACGGACCGTCATGGGCACGACGGACCGTCGAGGGGGTCTCGTTCCAAAACACTTAGATTCTAAAAAATTTGGGTACTGAGAACAACACTCTGAGCTTCGCGACGACATGGCAGGTTGGACCGTCGTGGGCACGACGGACCGTCACAGACCCTTTTGTGAAATTTAGTCTCTGAACTTTGTGACGGAAGCAGCAGGACGGATCGTCGCAGGCACAACGGGCCGTCACAGGCTGCGTAACCCTGATTGGGTCGAATTTCTGTTAAATGTTTTAAGGGGCGTTTTGGACTATTTCTGCTTATAATTATAAAGTTAGTGGTTTAATGTTAATAATTCAATTACTTGGGGGTTAAAGGAGACAACCTTGGAATAAATAGTGGGTTACTTTTACCATCTTTTATACTTAATTATATGGTAATTAGGGTAAAACAAAAAGAGTTTGAAAAAGGAAAAATAAAAGAAAGAACAGAAGAGAGGGACGAACGAGCGAGAGAGAAAGAAGAACGAAGAGAAAGCACGGGCATTGGGGAAATAGATTGCTTGATCACGATTCTTCGGTGGAGGTAGGTTATGGTTTATGCTATTTAATAGTAAACTCTTAATAGCGAATGATATGTATGGGGTAATATTGTAAAGTCTTCTATGTGCTTAATTATGTGTTAGCATGATGTGATTACATAATTGTGATAAAATAAGCATGATGAGACTGTTGAATCTTGAACATTTAAAAACCTCTTTGTTAATGATGATGCCTTGGTATAAAAGAAGGCTTGATGAACTAAAAGAATGAGGTTAGGGGATCGGGTGTCACGTTCCGATACCAAGATAGTATTAATGGATCGGGTGTCACGTTCCGGCACCAGGATAGTATTAATGGATCGGGTGTCACGTTCCGGCACCAGGAAAGTTTTAATGGATCGGGTGTCACATTCCGGCACCAGGATAGTATTAATGGATCGGGTGTCATGTTCCGACACCAGGATAGTATTAATTGATCGGGTGTCACGTTCTGACACCAGGATAGTAGTAGTAGATCGGGTGTCACGTTCCGACACCAGGATAGTAAAAAGAATGAATCTTGAATTATGTTAATATACTCAATTTAATGAACCTATTTCCCAAATCAGTATGTTATGGAGGCTTGAGTCCTTATGGGTGTACTTGGCGTTACTATCAATGATTCTTGTGCTTGTTGTTGCTACCTGTTGAGTATTGTAGTTGAGTTTATGATATTATCTGATATATATTGCTTTCTATTTTGAGTTGGCCGATAATATCTACTCAGTACTCGTGTTTTGTACTGACCCCTACTTGTATGTTTCTTTCTTTGTTATTTGTGGAGTGCAGCAAACGTACCGTCGTCCTCAACTCAACCGCAACTCTAGAAAGTCTTCATCCCGTCAGATTTCAGGGTGAGCTATTGTTTCTAGCTTGGACTGGATCTTCTTCTTCACGTCTTGATGCCTTGAAATTCTTGCATGGACTAGCTGTTTAGTTATTTTAGCTTCATAGATAGTCTTAGATTTAGTAAGTTGAGGATAGATGTTCTTGTGGTGATGACTTCCAGATTTTGGGGATAATAATAAGCTTTGAGTTTTAGAAGTTATTAATTGATTTCGTTAATGAGTTTAAATCTTCCGCATTACATTCTGTTTATTATCGTTTAAATGTTGGGGTTTAGATTGGTTGGTTCGCTCACATAGTAAGATAAGTGTGGGTGCCAGTCGCGGCTCGTTTTGGGTCGTGACAAACTTGGTATCAGAGCATTAGGTTCGTTGGTCTCATCACACAAGAACGAGTCCAGTAGAGTCTTGAGGAACGGTAAAGGGACGCTTTTACTTTTCTTTGAGAGGCTATAAGACTTTAGGAAAATTCCATTCTTTCCTTCTTTCGTGCTATTACATGGATCCAATTGGTATCTAGATGATACAAATTGGTATCTGACCATCTTCACTCTATTTCGCAGATGGTTATAACTAGAGCAACAACTGTGCCGACACCAACACTAGCAAGACAAGATGCGTCTGAAACAGCCAATGAGACTGTAACTCGAAGAGGAGCAGTGGCAAGAGGCCGCGGTAGAGGTCGCAGGAGGACGTCTTGTAGAGGAAGAGGACAAGCACCTAGCCCATCTGGTACTAGGGCGGTGACTCCTCCACCGACTAAGGAAGTGTTAAGAGAGGGTGATGAAGGGGGAAATGAACAAGTGCAGAACGAGGAATTACCACCCCAACCTACCCCAGTGATTATTAATCAGGTTCTTGCATATCTTAGCCGGTTATCTGATCAAGGTCAGACACCTCTAGTGTTTTCTGCACCAGCACCTCAGGTTCCGGGAGTAAAGCATGCAGCTGCTGTGGCTCCCCGCATGGATGCCACATTTTAAATAGGCATGTTTCCTCGGTTGACTACAGGGCCTATAATGACAAGTGATCAGCATGAACTTTTCAGTAAGTTCTTTAAATTGAAACTTCCAGTCTTCAAGGGTGCTGAATCTGAGGATGCCTATTATTTTCTGGTTGATTGTCATGAGCTACAACACAAGATGGGTATAGTAGAAGGATTTGGCATCGAGTTTGTGACCTATCAATTTCAAGGGAACGCCAAAATGTGGTGGCGATCGTATGTTGAATGTCAACTAGCACAAGCATCACCTATGACTTGGGCATCATTCTCTAGCTTGTTTATGGAGAAGTATATACCCCGGACTTTGAGGGATAGGAGGAGAGATGAGTTCCTACGCCTAGAGCAAGGCAGGATGTCAGTTACTGCATATGAGGCTAAGTTTCGTGCATTATCTAGGTATGCAACCCAGCTTTGCTTCAGTCCACAAGAGCGGATTCGTCGTTTTGTGAAGGGATTGAGGTCAGATTTGCAGATTCCAGCCTTACAGGTATCTACTGCAGCAAAATCCTTTCAGGAAGTGGTAGACTTTGTGATAGAGGTGGAGGGAGTGAAGCCAGATGACTTCAACATGGCATCAGCAACTAAGAAGTTTTGTAAGGGAGGTGACTTTAATGGTTCTTACTCCAGAGGACAGGGTGCAGGAGGTTACCCAGCCCGACCTATTCAGTCCTCACTGCAGACTGTAGCTGGGGGTCCACCGCAGACCGGTCAACATTTCTCTGAGTTAGGAGGTTATCCCCAGACTCCGTCGTTCTCACAGAGACCTATGCTTGACTCCAGAGAGTGTTATGGATGTGGGGAGACTGGACATATTAAGAGGTATTGTCCAAAACAGAGTTACAGACCCCCAATAGTCAGAGGTAGATGTGGTCATTAAAGAGGCCGCTATTCTGGAGGACGGGGTGGCCGAGGTAATGGTGGTCACCAAAACGGCCGGGGTGATGGGCAAACATGAACTTCTGCAGCGCAACATGGTAGGGGCAACGGCCAGACAAGTGATAGGGCCCATTGTTATGCTTTCCCTGGGAGATCTGGAGGGGAGACATCTAATGCTGTCATCACAGCTATTCTTTTGGTTTATGATTGCATGGCTTCTGTATTGTTTGATCCTTGATCTACATTTTCATATGTATCTTCCTCATTTGCTACTGCTCTTAATTTACATTTTGATTTGCTTGACATACCTATTTGTGTTTCTACTCCGGTGGGTGAGTCTGTGATAGTTGAAAAGGTGTATAGGTCTTGTCTTGTGACTTTTGTGGGGAGCAATACGCATGTAGTCTTGGTTATCTTAGAAATGGTTTATTTCGATGTAATTCTGGGTATGACTTGGCTTTCTCCAAACTTTGCAATCCTAGATTGTAATGCCAAAACTGTGACATTGGCCAAGCCTGGGACAGATCCGTTAGTGTGGGAGGGTGACTAAACTCCCACTCCAGTTCTTATCATCTCCTTTCTTCGTGCTAAGAGAATGGTTAGTAAAGGGTGTTTAGCTTTCTTGGCACACCTCAGGGATGATACTACCCAAGTACCGTCTATTGAGTCGGTTTTGATAGTCCGTGAGTTTCTAGATGTGTTTCCTGCAGACCTTCCTGGTATGCCACCGGATAGGGATATTGATTTATGTATTGATCTGGAGCCGGGTACTTGCCCCATTTCCATACCCCCTTATAGAATGGCTCCCGTTGAGTTAAGAGAGTTAAAGGCCCAACTTCAAGAGTTGTTAAGCAAAGGCTTTATTAGACCAAGTGCATCCCCTTGGGGTGCTCCTGTTTTGTTTGTGAAGAAGAAGGATGGAAGTTTTCGGATGTGTATAGACTACAGACAACTGAATAAGGTAACTGTTAAGAACAAGTATCCTCTTCCTCGCATCGATGATTTGTTCGATCAGTTACAAGGTGCTTGTACCTTCTCAAAAATCGATTTGAGATCTGGTTATCATCAATTGAAATTACGGGCAACAGATGTGCCAAAGACTGCTTTTCGGACCAGGTATGGACATTATGAGTTCTTAGTAATGTCTTTTGGGCTTACTAATGCCCCTGCTGCTTTCATGAGTTTGATGAACGGGATTTTTAAGCCATATCTGGATCTCTTTGTCATCGTATTCATTGACTATATACTGGTATGCTCAAAGAGCAAGAAAGAACATGAGGAACACTTGACAATTGTATTGGAAATGTTGAGGGAGAAAAAGCTTTATGCCAAATTCTCCAAGTGTGTGTTTTGGCTAGATTCAGTGTCCTTCTTGGGGCATGTGGTTTCTAAGGATGGAGTGATGGTGGATCCTTCTAAGATTGAAGCAGTGAAGAGTTGGGCAAGACCTACTAATGTTACATAGGTAAGGAGCTTTGTCGGTTTAGCTAGCTACTACCGTGGATTTGTCAAGGGATTTTCTTCTGTTGCTTCCCAATTGACAAACTTGACTAAGCAGAGTGTTCCATTTTTATGGTCATACGAGTGTGAAGAAAGCTTTCAGAAGCTCAAAACCTTGTTGACTACTGCACCAATTCTTACCCTGCCAGTGGAAGGTAAGAATTTCATTGTTTATTGTGATGCATCCTATTCTGGTTTGGGTGCAGTGCTAATGCAAGAGAAGAATGTAATTGCTTATGCTTCGAGGCAATTAAAGGTGCATGAACGTAATTATCTGACCCACGATTTGGAGTTCGGCTGCGGTAGTGTTTGCATTAAAGCAGTGGAGACATTATCTATATGGGGTTAAGTGTGAAGTCTATACAGATCATCGCAGTTTACAGTATGTATTTACTCAGAAAGATTTGAATTTGAGACAGAGGAGGTGGATGGAACTACTGTAGGACTATGATATCACTATCTTGTATCATCCGGGAAAAGCTAACGTTGTGGCAGATGCGTTAAGTTGAAAAGCAGGGAGCATGGGAAGTCTAGCACACTTGCAGGTTTCTAGACGCCCATTGGCTAGAGAGGTTCAAACTCTGGCTAATGACTTTATGAGGCTAGAAGTAAATGAGAAGGGAGGATTTTTGGCCTGTGTGGAGGCAAGATCTTCCTTTCTTGACAAGATTAAGGGAAAACAGTTTACTGATGAGAAACTGATCCGGATTCGAGATAAGGTATTGCAAGGAGAGGCTAAAGAAGAAAAAATTGATGAGGAAGGTGTGTTGAGGATTAAGGGAAGGGTATGTGTACCCCGCGTCGATGATTTGGTTCACACTATTCTTACAGAGGCTCAAAGTACAGGGTATTCTATACATCCTGGTGAAACCAAGAGGTATCGTGACCTAAAGCTACATTTTTGGTGGAGTAGGATGAAGCGTGACATTGTTGATTTCATTGCTCAATGCCCCGATTGTCAGCAGGTAAAATATGAACAGCAGAGGCCTGGAGTGACACTTCAGAGAATGCCCATTCCTGAATGGAAGTGGGAGAGAATTGCAATGGACTTGGTGGTTGGTCTTCCAAAGACAATGGGTAAGTATGACTCTATTTGGGTGATTGTTGATAGGTTAACTATGTCTGCTCACTTCATTCCGGTTAAGGTGACTTACAATGCAGAGAAGTTAGCCAGGTTGCATGGAGTTCCACTTTCCATCATATCAGATAGAGGTACACAATTTACTTCTAATTTAGGAGAAGATTGCATGCCGAGTTAGGTACTAGGTTGGATCTTTGTACTGCATTTCACCCTCTGACCGATGGTCAGTCTGAGGGAACGATTCAGGTTTTTGAGGATATGCTTCGTGCATGTGTGATAGAGTTTAGTGGTCATTGGGATAACTTCTTACCCTTAGCAGAGTTCTCATACAACAATAGCTATCACTCAAGTATTGATATGGCCTCATTTGAGGCACTGTATGGGAGAAGATGTAGGTCTCCCATTAGGTGGTTTGATGCATTTAAGGTTAGACCTTGGGGTACTGACCTTCTGAGGGAATCGTTAGATAAAGTGAAATGCATTCAAGAAAATCTTTTAGCAGATCAAAGTAGACAGAAGGAATATTCAGATCGAAAGGTTAGAGACTTGGAGTTTATGGAGGGTGAGCAAGTTTTGATAAAGGTTTCGCCCATGAAAGGGGTGATGCAGTTTGGTAAGCGAGGTAAGCTTAGTCTGAGGTATATTGGTCCATTTGAAGTTCTAAAGCGCGTGGGGGAGGTAGCTTATGAATTAGCCTTGCCCCCAGGGATGTCAGGAGTGCACCCGGTATTTCATGTGTCTATGTTGAAAAGATACCATGGTGATGGAAACTACATTATTCGTTGGGATTCAGTCCTTCTTGATGAGAATTTGTCTTATAAGGAGGAGCTTGTTGCGATTTTATATAGGGAAGTCCGCATGTTGAGGTCAAGAGATATTGCATCCATCAAAGTTCAATGAAAGAATCGACCAGTTGAAGAGTCCACTTGGGAGAAGGAGGCCGATATGCAAGAAACATACCCACACCTTTTCACAGATTCAGATTCTCTTTCTCGCCCTTGTTTTTCTTCTTGTGATCGTTCGAGGACGAACGATAGTTAAATTGGTATCTATTGTAACGACCTGTTTAGTCGTTTTGAGCAGTAGAGTTATTTCTGGTAATAGCTGTCTGGGTCGACGGATCCCACGACGGACCGTCATGGGCACGACGGACCGTCGAAGGGGTCTCGTTCCAAAACACTTAGATTCAAAAAATTTGGGTACTGAGAACAACTCTCTGAACTTCGCGACGACATGGCAGGACAGACCGTCGTGGGCACGACAGACCGTCACAGACCCTTTAGTGAAATTTAGTCTCTGAACTTTGTGACGGAAGCAGCAGGACGGACCGTCGCAGGCACGACGGGCCGTCACAGGCTGCGTAACCCTGACTGGGTCGGATTTCTGTTAAATATTTTAAGGGGCGTTTTGGACTATTCCTGCTTATAATTATAAAGTTAGTGGTTTAATGTTAATAATTCAATTACTTGGGGGTTAAAGGAGACAACCTTGGAATAAATAGTGGGTTACTTTTACCATCTTTTATACTTAATTATATGGTAATTAGGGTAAAAGAAAAAGAGTTTGAATAAGGAAAAATAAAAGAAAGAACAGAAGAGAGGGACGAACGAGCGAGAGAGAAAGAAGAACGAAGAGAAAGCAAGGGCATTGGGGAAGTAGATTGCTTGATCACGATTCTTCGGTGGAGGTAGGTTATGGTTTATGCTATTTCATAGTAAACTCTTAATAGCGAATGATATGTATGGGGTAATATTGTAAAGTCTTCTATGTGCTTAATTGTGTGCTAGCATGATGTAATTACATAATTGTGATAAAATAAGCATGATGAGACTGTTGAATCTTGAACCTTTAAAAACCTCTTTTTTAATGATGATGCCTTGGTATAAAAGAAGGCTTCATGAACTAAAAGAATGAGGTTAGGGGATCAGGTGTCACATTCCGGCACCAGGATAGTATTAATGGATCGGATGTCACGTTCCGGCACCAGGATAGTATTAATGGATCAGGTGTCACGTTCCGGCACCATGATAGTATTAATGGATTGGGTATCACGTTCCGGCACAAGGATAGTGTTAATGGATTGGGTGTGACGTTCCGACACCAGGATAGCATTAATGGATCGGGTGTCACGTTCCGACACCAGGACTGTAGTAGTGGATTTGGTGTCACATTCCGACACCAGGATAGTAAAAAGAATGAATCTTGAATTATGTTAATATACTCAATTTAATGAACCTATTTCCCAAATGAGTATGGTATGGAGGCTTGAGTTCTCATGGGTATACTTGGCGTTACTATCAATGATTCTTGTGCTTGTTGTTGCTACCTATTGAGTATTGTAGTTGATTTTATGGTATTATCTGATATATATTGCTTTCTATTTTGAGTTGGCCGATGATATCTACTCAGTACTCGTGTTTTGTACTAACCTCTACTTGTATGTTTCTTTCTTTGTTTTTTGTGGAGTGCAGCAAACGTACCGTCGTCTTCAACTCAACCGCAACTCTAGTCAGTCTTCATCCCGTCAGATTTCAGGGTGAGCTATTGTTTCTAGCTTGGACTGGATCTTCTTCTTCACGTCTTGATGCCTTGAAGTTCTGGCATGGACAAGTTGTTTAGTTATTTTAGCTTCTTAGATACTATTACATTTAGTAAGTTGAGGATAGATGTTCTTGTGGTGATGACTTCCAGATTTTGGGCATAATAATAAGTTTTGAGTTTTAGAAGTTATTAATTGATTTCGTTAATGAGTTTAAATCTTCCGCATTACATTTTGTTTATTATGGTTGAAATGTTGGGGTTTAGATTGCTTGGTTCTCTCACATAGTAAGATAAGTGTGGGAGCCACTCGCGGCTCGTTTTGGGTCGTGACATTAATACATGATCGGTATAAATAAATTAGTAAGATTTAGCAATTAATTAATACATGATTTATAATTTTTTTGTGGGAAAAATTAAGTGGTTAAACAAATTTATACTACTTAATTATTCATCATAGCTATAGTTTGCCATAATTACTACTTGCGACTAACATTATACGTTAATTACGTAGTCTGACTTCGAGTTGTATAATTAGCCACATTTGTATATATATAATTCGCTAAAATGTACAAATACATTTGTATAATATACAATTATTTAATCTAAATATATATAAAACAATTGACCTCTCTCCCACTCTCTGCCCTCTCTCGCTCGCCTATCTCCTCCCTCTTCCAATCTCACTTACCACTCTCCTTCCTCTTCCAATATCACTTGCCATATATACAAACACATATCTATAATATACAATTATCTAACCGATATACATATACATTCATCTCTTCACGCTCTCGCTTGCCTCTCTCCTCCCTCTTTTTATCTCACTTGTCATATATACAAATACATATGTACAATATACAATAATTGATATAATATACAATTCACCTTTCTCCAACTTTTTACCCTCTCTCTCACCTCTCTCTTTCCTATAACATGTAGTTATGAATTGTAATTATAAAACTATAGTTATGGAAAGCAATTATACTATTTTTAGTAGCTATATGTGAAAGTTCTATTTTTTTATTGAAGAAATTAAAATTTAAGATTGATATAAGTCATTGTAAACCTGTCCAGCGGGCTTGTCCAAGCTGACCAAGCCCATTAAAATTTATGTGATTGGGTATTGATTTAGGATCGGCCGAGGCTGGGGTTTGGGGTATAAATAAGAAAAAGCACCCCATATATAAGAGGTAATATTATTTTTTAGAATCAACTTTTAAAATATTATTACTTATAACATTTAATTGCATGTTACAACATATAACTTTTTATTTATAAATTAATTTAATTTCACTTAATTAAGTTATTAAAATTATTTTAGTTATATTTTATATAGGTGACATGTATGAAGAATCAATCATAATTATCTCTTATCCACTTTTAGAGATTTTACTTTGATTCATGTTCATTTTTTTATTTTGACACATAAAATAAAAAAAAATCAAACAAATAATGAACAAATTCAATGTTTACATCAAAATATAACATTATACATTTAAAAAACACTTCATGATTAAAATTATTGTACACAAAAAAAAATATGGAATCAGTATACATATTTCATATATTTTTTATGCACAATTTTCATACGCATTTCATAATAAAATTATAGCTATTTTATCACATAAGTTGTCACTTTTTCATTGAAGAATCATCCCAATATAATACCAAATTAATACTACCTCTAACTATTAATTGTCATTTATTAGATAATGAGTACATGAAATTCATTCCAATATATGTTAGGATTATAAAAACATGGTATAACTAGCGCCAATTTCAAATAAATTTTATGTAACTTTTTTTATGAAAAACATTCAAAAAAATGAATGTTCATAAGAAAATCTATACCGTTTCAAACAAATTTTATGTAATTTCAAAAATAAATATTCATTCCAAAAACCGTATAAATAAATATTATACACCAATAAAATTTGAACATTTTTTCCAGTATCACTGTTCTTAATTATTATTATTATTTACGTTTGATTAGTATATCTATATATACAAAATATCGCAAAAACAATAACATGAAATATCACATTTACCACCATACGTTTTTAATATTGATGATAAGTCGTCTGTTTCTAAAAAATGGAGATTATTCAATAATAATGAATAAAATTAGATGAAAGTGACGACTAAGTAGACAAAAAATTAAGAAGAGAGTGAAACAATCGGAAAAAAAGAAGAAGAAAAATATGTTTATACGAATTTTAACTATTTTGAGTTAAATATGGAAAACAAATATTCATTTTTATATGGATCTCCTATTTTTAGGACACATACTAGTTATAGTTGGTGAAGTCAAATTATTTACTACTAATATATCTGTTTTTACATTATTTATTTTTCACACTAATTAATTTTTACCGTTGTTTAAAATCATTTTTTTGATTTTTCTAAAATGTTAAACTTTGAAATTTTTATTGTTAAAGAATAATGTAGTAACTTATAATTATTAGACCTAGTTATATCAATTATAAAATTTTCACTTCTTCAAATCCTAACAAAGATATTAATGATGTATCTTCTCAAATGTTTTTACAAGATTGACATATTCATGTTGTATCTGTTTAATTTTTCAAGATGTAAGAGGTTCCTGAAAGAATAGGGAGAAGAAATTTAATTTTGAATTGTGTCAATTTGTTACGTTTTGTCAGACATTAATTCTTATGCTTACAACATGATTCGATTATTCATGCTTTTTGTTCTTTACCTTTGTAAGCGTAACAGAAAATTAAATTTATTCATATGATGGAAACGTATCCATCTTCTTTGCTATGTATCCGAATGACACTATTTTGGAGGGAATTTTTGTACATTAAAAAAAAGTTGTCGTAGGATGTAATTTTCTCCTTACACTATGGAATTCCTAAAACTTTTATATTTTTTTAAAAGGTTAACTTCTCCAACTCAAATGAAATTTGAAAGTTGAGTTCTAATCATGTAGCATATTATTGTTTATTTTAACTTTAAAATAATTATGATCACTGTAAATTTCAACTTTAAAATACAATGATGTAGTGTAGCATTATCAAATTAAGTTTGAATTACTTGTAACTTTTGTGAAATTTAACTTTTGATTTTAAAAATTAAAACCCAAAAGTCAATATTAAAATTTTTAACATTCTCAATCTATAATTACCACAACACATCCTCTTCATATCGCTTTATCTATAATTCTTCTTTGTTCTTGCTTATCAATCTATTTCAAACTTCCAAGTATCAATTATAAACTTTCATTTTTCATGAAATTAAATGAACTAAAATATTTTTAATGTAGCGTACTAATTTCAATTTTGAATTGGAATGCAGATATACAAAAAAAATATACAAACAATATATAAAAGGATGGATATATATATATATATATATATATATATATATAATACACACGCACACATGCACGCACACATGTACATGTACACACACAAGATGGGGAAAGTTTCTGCTTAACACACCTCGATGTGATGAAGATTATAGTTTTAGGAATAACGGGATAAAAATAAAGGTGGCAACAGATAAGAATATAATTTATCAACTTGTAATGAATTGACATTATCAAATAATGGTAGAAAGTAACCTCATTTTAACATATATTGAAGAAAAAAATTGATACAAAAAGAAGTGTATTGTTGGTGTCGATTATGTTTAATTAGTCTGTATATAGGGTATATTACTCCATTTAATATTTTTGCAAAAATTATATGCATATGTGTCATCAGGTTAACGTTAAATTGTTCGCTTAAGATACTAATGGGGTGAGCTAGAAGGATAGAGCCCTATTATATATTAAGTCGTAAGGTGATATTAAATAGAAAAGAAATTACAGCTTCAAGCTTGTAGAATCGTGAAAAGTCAAATGATTGAAGCAGTTTTAGATTATTTCTTTTGTCAAAATTTTAACATCTTCAAATACGAAAGGAGTGAGTAGTCATCAAAAGTTTTCAGGGACCATGAAAAAAGGTACACTTGTAACATAAGTTGACTTGTAACACTGAGGCGACTTAACATAGGCAGGAGAGGAAAGAGAGACCGCATATGCATTTATAAAAGCACATCAGTAGCGTAATTTAAGTAGAAGAGAAAAAGAAATTATTGCTACAAATTTGAAAATACATGTTTGCAAATCCGCAACATAAATTTTACTTTACTTTATTGTTCAATGTAGTTGAAGCATGTTTGAATCATATTAATAGAAGAAATTCTTCAACTATATTAAATAAGTTAGGTTGATAAAAAAGAAAGAGAAACGAAGTTCGGACACTTAGAAAAAAATTTAGGTCCAAATTTTTTCCATAATTTGATACTCATAAAAAACAGAATAGAACTTCAACGTAAAATCAAATCAATCATTAGCCAAATTTATTTATAAAGAAACTTCAGAATTCAACATTACCTAAATTCTGAGAAGAGAACCAATAACATTTAACCTAATTTGTATCTTTTCTACAACAGAAATTATGTCTATAAAATATAGAAGAGTAAACTGTAGATTTAGAATGACAACAAGTGCTTCACATAAAAACCACAAGCAACAATATTTCAACTAAGTAGAAGAACATTGAATTGAAGATAATGAATGAACACAAATTATAGCCATTAAAAAGCAAAGTAAAAATGGTATGCACTATATTTATTTTTCTACAAACTAATTTGTGAAAGTAGATGAATATTTATTAGTTTAGTGACAAATACCTCTTCATCTTGTAATATCATCAATTGATATTTCTTCGTGGTTCGGAGATGACCTTTATCTACCACTTGGACTTTACAAATCCATTCTTCTGTGTTCTCGTCGATTTTGTTGATATTCAATCTTTTTGTCATGGCTGGTAAGTGAGATTAAGTATGCAAGCAGACATCATTAATGGAAGAAGAATTGTATGAAATAGAAAAATATATGAGGTTAAATAATAGAATAGAATATGTGGTCTACCTATGAAAAGTAAAAGATAGTTTCAAGAAAAAGCTTTTTCGACAGTTTGATCATAAACAATGTTGTATGTAGATTTGTCGTCATCGTTATCAGCTATTGGTGTCCTTATCAATATCTTAAAACAATTAGAACTCTTCGCTCTTGATAAAGTGACATACAATTAACCATGACAAAACACAGGTTCACCTAAATAAATGCCAACAAAATCTAAAGTTTGGCCTTGAGCTTTATTAATTGTCATTGCAAAACACAATCATAATGAAAATTGGATCCTTTTAAATAGAAGAGGTAATTTTTCATCTTCTGATGTTAGTAATGGTATCCTAAGAATGAATACATGTGTATTTTTAAAATCACCATTAAATATTGTGGCTTTGATAACATGTGATCTGAAATCATTACATATTAAACATGTATCATTGCATAAACCTTCACAGGGATTTAGATTGCTTAGTAACATAATTGGACAATTTTTTTAACGTTAATTTTTAAGGAGGCAAACCAATGGGATTCAAATTACGCAGTAAGTCTTCATATTCACTTTAATCCATTGGATCTATGATCTCATCGGTAGCTAGATATGGTTTTCAGTAGTTGGAAATTGAGTGATTAACATATCATTTATTTCGTCAACAAAATCATTTTTTGTTGTTAGAATAGCAGGAGAAGTGATGAAAGAAAGATTTGATTAAGCAGTATGCAAATTCGGATAATTAACTTCAAAGAAAAGATTCAATGAATCTTTTTCATTCTCGAATGGTATGATTGAACAATTAGAAATTTCAGTTTTTCCTTTATCAATTTTTTTTCCTGTTCCATTACCAATTCTCATTAGGTATTCACAAAAGGTTGGATCTATTTTTGTACACATATTTTCTAGCAAATGTAATTTTTCAAGTTGATTTCAAATCCGAGAGCATAATAGACATTGATGAATAAAGTCTTCTGTTTTTCCACTACGAACAACATGAAGAGTTTGCCTGAAATCACCACTAAAAATAATAAATTTTCCGCCAAATAGTATTCTTGTTTCCATTAAATATTTCAAAACAAAGTAAAGATCTTCAACTACTCCTTTTTTCCATTGAAATTTCATCTCATACTATAAGTTTTGCATCATGAATTAAAGATGCAGAGAACTTTGTTTACTAATATTACCATTGAACTTTCCTTCGATATTAATTGGAATTTTAAAATTTGAATGAGCAGTGCGACCACCTGGAAGAAGCGAAGCTTCAACACCTGAACTTGCATTTGCCAAAGCTATAAATCCTCTCTATTTAACCGTTTCTAATAGAGCACGATAAAAAAAGTTTTTACGAGTTCCTCCAGGGCCATCTATAAAGAATGCACCTGATTTATTTGAAAATAATCTTTCCAAGATTATATTATAAGATTTTTTTCTGCAATTTTTAATTTATTTTGCAGAAGCAGATCATCTTCACTCATAATATGATTTCTTTCAAAGTAAACATGTGTAGCTTCTTTTGATATCGCAGATCTTTTAATTATTTCAGGAATTAGTTTAAATTTATTAATATCACAACCAACTGAATGAAGAATATCATTAATATGCTTTAATACCCAATAACGAATTTCCGTACTAATATTTGGAATTCTCACAAAATCCACTGATAAGGATATTTGAAATTTTTCCCATAATTCTTTTGGATTACTTGGGCTACAATATATCAGTAACATAGCAAACAAATGTCTAAGACTTTCTGGTATTTGATAAAATACTGTCTCAAGCATTCATTCTATTAAATTATTATCTAAAAGTAATAATCCTCTTTTTTCAGCTGCTTCTCCAAATGTTGTACAGAATTTACCATTAACCGTTTGCAAGTCTTGATATGATTTTGGTCCTCTTATGTTCATTAAAAGTAATCTAAAGGTAGTATCTTTTTCCTTCAGTAGGATGGAAAGTGACAACACATCCAATAGCATTTCCACGCTTATGGATTGTCCATCTTTTATCCGTTTTTGACAAGAAAAAATATTCGGGAAATTCACGATGTAATAAGTTTAAACTTTTAGTTGTGTCATTCACTGTGTTCATTACAAAAAATTCAATTAACATATTTTTTTGAATCATTGGATCATTTATAATTTTACTAATATTATCAATACTTTTGAATGAAACAAGTTGTTGTCCATCAAGATGTAGTTGAAGATGGTATACATTAGCAGACATTTCAATGATATTAAAAGCAAATGTACGCCATGTTGCTTTAGGTTCAGAAACCCATCTAGATGATTGATATTTTTTATCTCATCAACTTCTATGTTTGTATCATTAGTATGAATTTGGAATGCGATTTTATGATGTCCTTTGCATATGTACTTATAAATGTATTTAACTACGTCAATATCTGAACAAATCTCAACGTTTATATGGTAATTATGTTGGGATAATAAAAAGGAATTATAAGGGACAACCCACAAATTATTAAGAAGATGTTTTCTAATCTCTACATAGTTTCCAGTGTTGCGTCGTCTATCAATATAATATGAACTTTTTCCTTCTTTTATTTCATGAGAAAGATCTTTTGGATACTTAAATTTACAATATCCTTTTATAATATAAGGGCTTGTTGGATTTAGTTCACCGCAAGGTCCATGAATCATATGTTGTGTAATGAGTGAATATAAGTGAGGATTTATGGTAGGATTTGGTAATTCTGCGAAAATAAATCGATCATAGGCTTCAGGTGTAAGTATTTTGAATCTTTTATCAAGTATAATTAGAAAAGAAGCATGAGGGACTTCTAGTTTCTGAAATTCTACTGTGTACATATATGCCACGACTTTACCAATATGTGTTTCTTTAACAAATCCTTTTTTAGGTCCTCTAACTTTACATAAAAATACTCGACAAATCAAATCGGGTCTCTTTTGTGTTTCATCACTTGCTAGAATATTTTCTTTGATCTATGGCCAAGAAGGATTACATGTGATGGTTAAAAATATATCAGGTCTTCCAAAATGCTAAACCAATGCAATTGCATCCATGTACCGTCTACCCATATCTCTTGGACCTCCTGTAAATCTAAGTGGGAGACACTTGTGTTTACCTACTCGTGAAGCATCTCTTTCAACTCGTCGTGTAACATCTAGAAATCCCCTCCTAATACATATGTTCTATATAAATATGGATTGAAAAAATAAAAATCTAATCGTTGAGTTTCAATTTTTATCCATTGGTCAATAATGTATTGTTGAAACAATCTTCCTAAATGTAGAATTATATTTTCATTATCTCACATTTGAAGATGATAACAATAATATTCAAGACAGGAGACAATATTTCTTTTATGCTTTCCGTTTTTCATAACTTCAGCTTCTATATCAAGAAATCTATCAAATGTAGTCATATTTGTTATGCTTGGCAATTGTTCATTGTCATAATTTTTTTCTTCTTGAAGCACCTAAAGGATCAACTTTATAAATATCAAAATAACAATGGATACTGCAATGGATCAAAACAGCCGTAATAATAATTTACCAATTGACTACTATTGTTATTTGTATATACACGAGTTTGAGGGGTGAGTTGTAAGACCCCCAAAATGAGTAAGGTTTTATCGATCCTAACATGTTTGTATTGAGTTTCTAAGGTCCAAAAATTAATTATAATATTATTTAGAGGCAGTGTGTAAAGTTTGAGGTGATTTGGAAGTCAAATGTCAAGGGACAATCAAAACGTTCGACGACTAGTCACCTATGTGTATCATGTATCTATGCATGATTATATATTTTATTTAATGATATTATGAAGTCATAAAATGATTTATATGATGTTTTTAGGCAGTATATGGAGTTTCGTGAAGTTTGGAGGTAAAACGACCAAGATGTTCGAAAGTTAGCCCTTAAGACGCTCAAGTGTGTCTTGATGGGGCCTAGCCTGGTTGGACAAGATACGTGAATTTGTTTAGGGTGAAACTCATGTGGGAGGTATAAAACTTATTAAGGTTTTTATTTACATTGTTAACTTCCGGTACGACTTCTAAAGGGCCCCAAGAAAAGGGCCCACAAGAAGGACCAAAGGCTGTCGAGGTACTTCCATGGCAGTGTCAATCGACGAGCCAAACGACGCCCACTTGGTTTACCAACGGACCATTGGTGGGTTCTAGTTTATGTACACTTATATTGGTCAAGGATCAACAAAAGACAAGGCCAAGGACAAATCGATAGAAGCCACAGACGGGTTGTCGATTGACCTACTGTCCGTCGATGGTGGCCTGCATCTGGTGCATTGAGCACTATTTTAGTAAAGGGTGAATGGGAAATTCACTCCGCATCATAAACTGACTCTTAATTATACCTATTTTTGGCTGTATATAAGTAATATAAAACGTGACCAACCCATTCCCAATCCCATTCATTCATGTTGAACCAATTCTCTCTAGAAACTTCCATTGTTGTTGAAGCTCAAGAACAACTTGTAGATTGGATTCTCATGGTTTATTCACCAAGTTTTAAAGGTTTTAATTTAGATAAATGTATGGTGATCCTTCATCTTTAGTTATCCTTCAATCTAGAGAGTTAATCTCAAAGTTTTCAAAGAGAAAATATGATCAAATCTTTTCTACTTCAATCAAGCCATGGGTTCTTTCTCAAAATGTTTTTAATGGTTAAATCATGACTTATTTATTTAAATGGATTGGTAATGTTATTTTAATCCAATTTCATGATGAACCCATGTTCTTTTCCAAAATTGATTTAGCCCTTGCATGGGCGTTGTCATTATGGTTTGTTAATAGTTGAATAATGATTATCTTACATTGAATTGCTTATACCTATTGTTATTTACGTGAATTAATGATGAATTGATGATGAAGGATTCATGTGGATTAATGTATGAAGTTTTGAAGATGCTTAGCTTAGTTTTCCACGATTCATTGTAACATTAGCGTTTTAATGATGTAATTTGGAATTCGATTGTGTAGGGATGGTTGTATCTACCGCCTTGCTTGGATGTTATTGATAAATTGTAAATTAGTGATTCATCTGAATCAATATTGATTAGCTTATGATTCTTCTATTTTCCTTTTATGTCTAAAGTATCATGTTCACTGTGATACAGAGGTTATGGAAAATTGTAGTAGAAGTTCATGTAGATTATATTGTCCTTAACTAATGCCTTATGTTGATGATATTAATGATTTGTGGGTATGAATTCTCGATGATCATAGAAAAGGAGTCTTGGCATGAATTGATCTAGGTTCTTCTATCCTACAATAGGAATGTTGTAATAAACATTATGTGATCTTAATTCTAGGGTAGATGAATCATGATTTAGATTTGATTTATATCTATTTAGCTACTTCCACAAATATATATTATTGATACATGATGATTGATGATCAAAACTATGGAAGTTAATTGATGATCTATAACTCTCTACTTTCTACCATATATGTGATATAGTGCACTAGTTGTATCATGATCTTGTGACGACTTGTATATGGTTTCTTTATGATTTAAGTACATATAGATACTGCTTTATAATTTTTTAATTATGATAAAGGTGTATTGATCAATGATGATCAAAGATTGATGAATTCGTAAGAACGGCTCATCCCTATACTTTTCTATCTTAATGTAGTTGATGAAGCCTTGTATGGCATTGTGTGGTATGGTCCACTTATGGTAGCGGTATTTAATTTATTGTCATTATATATGTGTTGACCTTGGCCTTGAAGGAAAATTGATGATTATATGAAGGAGTGTTCTTGATGATCGCCTTATGTGTAACTTGTGCCTAGTCTTCTTCTCTAGTTGTGAATCTCGGTGATGTTACTATTGCTATGAGCATGTAAATGGCTATGTTAAGGTTATATATACTTGCTGCCTGTGATGAGGTCTTATAATGCTATATGTGATGTAAAGATAAGATAATTGCATAAAGACTAAATCTTACTGTGAGAATGTTGTAATCTTAAATAAATGAGTCTTATACTATGCAAACCATTCTATGATGTTGTGTGATGTATCATTCACTAGGATGAATTGATAGATGTACTAGCATAGGCAAGGGTATGTGACTTTGACTATGCATTGGACATGTGCACCTTGATGGGACAGTTCCTAGGTTGGTCTTCTAAGGACATGCATAGGATTGTATGAACATGTTATGAATATGACTTATATGCTATGATGTTAAGTATATGATATGATGAAATATGAATGTGCATAGTGTCTTAGTGTGGTTATATGAAAGGATTGCTCATATAGGTACACATATAGACTTATGCATTGATATATGAACATGTGTGAAATTATGAGTTATGTGAAAGGCTTGCTCACGTATATGCATACAGACACGCACATTAATGATGACCTAGTCAATAGAGGAGACTTTAAAGGTGTGATCAAGAGTATCCTAAACTAGATAGTGCTAATACATATGCTATGTCCATGTGAAAGAATCTTATCAAAAGATTTAGGTTTATGAATTTTCATCTATGACCTATGATCTAAGCATAGGAGGGGATGAATATCCTAAGACTATATTGTATAGAGTAAGGTTAATATGACTTTTCAATAAAGGGAACTTAGCTTAACACTGATTGAACTTGATTATAAGTGTATGTACCTTCCCAATGAGGGAAGGTAGGTCACCATAAACCTCACGGGGTGGATAGCCTCATGATCCAACAAGGGTGTTAGAGTGATGTTTCCATAAGTGAATTACAATAATGCCCCATCTAGGCATAAAGAGGGTTCTCACATGTACCCCAAGTTCCGTTACTATTCTTTCCACATAGGATCTAGCAATGTGATATCATTTAGTATGCTAACATAGTTTAATGTTCTACCTTGGCTAGGTAAGAACACCTTCAATTGGTGTAAGGCTGTACAACACCAAATTCCATGTTCAGCACCCATGGTCTTAGTGTCGGTTAAGGCTGTAGTTTCCCTAAAAAAATGGAAAGTTGAAGTAAATGAGTAGGATCCTAACTAGAAAGACATAAGAGAGGTTACTTAGGATAGATGGAATTAATGACGCCATCTAGACATTGCACAAGTAGCTCTTTAGGAAGTCTTAGGAAGGTGACGTAATGTGTATGTTTTATGAGTATGTCTTTATGCATGGCATGGTAGTATTTATCTACTTGTCATGAAAATATGCATGGTATGAGTCTATTTGATGTGGTCTTATTCTTATATGCACTATGTGAGTCTTAATGAATATATGATGAAGATTTTTGATATGAATGGAGTGGTCCTTATGTGTTATGTTGATGTATGAAATTCTAAGGTTTGTGGTCTCATGAATGTTCACTAATAATGTATGGGGTTATGGGGCTTCATATGTTAATTGCACTAGTAGACTATGATTGGTGTCATGAACAAGGTCTCATAATAATATACAAGAAAAGAAGTAAATATATGTTTAAATTGATGTAGCTTACTGTGATGTTCTTATGGTTTAGACTTAAATGTGTCTTTGATATATTATGCTTATATGATGATATGTATTGGCTTATGTAGGTTATATGTATGTTTTCTTGTGGCCTTATGGTGATGCATTTCACCAAGTATCACTAGAGGGTTACTTGGGATGTTAATGAATAAAGAAAAGAAAGCTCACTGTTACGGGAAATTATTTCACTCTTAAGTGACTTCAATTATATCATAAATTCTATATGTTATATTATGTGATGTTTGGAATTTGAATATGTCTATATAAAGTATGTGAGTGATATATATGTAATTGTTTAATGGTTTTACAAAAATTTACTCAAAAAGGCATGAAGTATAATTTCAAGAAAATGTCCCTTTTAAATGCATGTTTTTGCATGGTTGTCATACTTAGTGCATTCTTGTACTAATCTCATTCTTCTCTACTTTTTACACAAAGTGTAGGTTATGGATGCTTAAAAAGGACGTATATGATTGAGGATCTTGATAGATGATTCCCAAGCTCAAGGAAAGGGGTCCTTATGTTCCAAGGATTCCCTACTCATGCCATTACTATAAATTGTTTAAATATTGTACACTTATGTGTTATGTTTTATTGATCGTGTCCCTAGTATTATAATGTGTTGAGTCTAAGATGGCAAAGAGATTTAGAATCTATATATCTATTATGACTTATATTATATTATATATATATATATATATGTATATATATATATATATATATATATATATATATATATATATATATATATATATATATATATATATATATATATATATATATATATATGTATATAGATATGAAGTGATGTTTCTAGCATATGATGTGCTCTGAAAAGTTTTAAATTTTTCGCTAAATTTACTATGTCAATGCGATGAATGATAACTATGGGCTTGTATAAGACCTCTAAGAGGTCAAGTAAGCCATGTTACTTATAGGGGGTGCTCCCTGGATGTGACATGAGCGTATAATTTTGAGCATCTTGGTCTACCAATATTCAATCAACTTCTGATGCAATTGGAAAGTTGTATACTCTTAAGTCTATACTAGCATCGGATTTTAGAGAATGTAGAAGTTAGATAATTGTGGAATATTTATTAGTGATTTTAGGAATATGGCGTATGGATTAATATTTAATATTTCTAGCAGCTTTTGTACAATACCTTCATTCAGTTTGCTTGAACATTCCAATCGATTCCTCAATTCATTTTCACTTTCAAAGAAATGTAATTGTAAATTTCATCTTATTTCAGTAGGTTGTAGTAAGTCATCTATAAAGTGATACATTTTTCCTTGAAATCGAAATGTGGATATACCTTTATATTCTTTTGCTAGTTCTTTGTCATAACTAACCCCTAGAGATGTGAATGCAAAAATGTTGTTGTAAGTTTTAATGTAAGTTCGAAACTGTTCATATTCATTAGTATTTCGTACATATAGATTTCTTAAATTTCTTGGTGCTTGATGCGAAATATGTCGCACAACACCATTGCCACACCAAAATGTTGGTGGGTCATACTCAGATCTTTTTGCAGTGCCGAATTTACATCGGGGAACATCTTTTAGGGTAGCATAATTTGTTATCGGGTGAATGGTTTCCATGTAATTAACTTTTCTTGAACTACATCATTTATAATGTAGTTAATTCTTAAAACTAATTTAAGTGGATAAAGATTATTTTAGATTATAACCTATCTAGTTATCTTACCTGTATTAAGAGTTTGCTCATGTGTAGATAATGTGGTGGTGCTGGAGCTAGAACCAATGGAGGCATTATTATTGATGGCTTAGTGTATCCATATGAATATATGAAATCTTAGACAAACAAAAAAAAGGCTTATTAAACTTAAATACTCGAATGGAAATATTAGTTTCAATCAGTAAATCATAATGACATTGTTAACATATTGCAGTTTCTAGGAGCTCATAATCAGTATAGTTGCTTCTGGCAGAGTTGTTAGAATTTCTCTAATAAGGATGCTAGAGCTCTTTTAAAAGTAGGGAGAAACCGAAAACTGATAAGAAAATTTCCATATGATTTCTCTCTTAAAGAAGTATGGGGCTTAGCCATTGTTACAGTTAAAAGAGGTAAATCAAATTCAATTAGGACATCTATTATGAGCAGTTATAAAAGGTAAGTTGACTCCATTTAGAAAATGTATTCATGTTTTCCAGCAAAATACATTGGCAATGTACATATTACATCTTCTTAAATTTTTATCTAGTCATAAACACAATATCCATACTTCCTATAATATTAATACCTATATTCGTGTTTTTGACGTGCTCTTAAATAATCAATAAAATTCAATTCGTATGTAATAAAGTGAAATAATTGAAATATGTGTAAAGATAACCGACAAGTGGCAATATTTTTATAAACGAAATGAGAAGTGGCAGAGGAATGGTGGATGATATATGTGTGCACATACTGATGAACCCCTACCATGGTTGGAAGACTGGGCTGTAGTCATGGCCATGGGAAATTCCTACTTTTTGTCTCTCTTTTGGTGGGTAACTATTGATTAAGTTGTTTTCGATATAAAAGTACAACTATCATATAGAGTTCCTCAAAAGAATTTTTTCTTTGCGAAAATTCTTCATCTTACTGTCAGTCATTCCATTTTTGTGAAAGGATGATACTTTTTCATAAATATTATTTAATTCAATTTTATCTCTAATATTACGTACTATACTATACTATGCTAGTGTTTGGTCATAGATTTTCTAACATTCTTGGAAATATTACTTGAGTAAAAATTTGGATGAAATTTCACCATGTGTTTGTCAATAAGATTTGAAAAATATATTTCATGTTTTTAGAAAAATTTGATTTATGCCCATAAGTTGTAAAAACTATCAAAAGTAAATATAGGTTTGTATTACAAGTCAATTTGATATTCTTTAAAACAATAACAAATAGTGTCCATTAAATTAGAGCAATGTGGTAATTTGGAGTGAGTGCAACAAGCATCATTCCATACATCATGAAGTAGACAAAGCTCATAACTTTTTTACCTTGAGCCAACTTTTCATCATTTTCATCAACAACCAAATCATTATTTAATATTCAGTAAATATATCAACACTATTTTAGTGTTCACGTAAAAAATTATGTAATACAACACAAACAACTACTATAGAGGGTGTTTTTGTAAAAAAATAAAAGTTTGGGATAAAAATTTAATTTTTAATAGATCCCAAATAATTCGATTTGGCCCAAATACTAGAAAAAACCAGTATTTGGGAATTTGAGATATTTGCCAAAAATATTTGCCAAGTAATGGCAAATTGTATGGACAAACATTTTTTCCAAACTTTTTCCCAAATATTATATGGGAAATATAAGGTCAAACGGGCCCTATGATATATATATATATATAATATATATATATATATATATATATATATATATATATATATATATATATATATATATATATATATATATATATATATATGACACTAAAATAGAATGACACACATGAAAGGTATGTATTAGATTGTGATAATACTATCGTTATCTCTTGTATGAACAATAAACCAATTATATGTGGAATTTGAGCCCATCCAAAAATCAATAAATGCCTAATTCACATTAAGTGTAAGATCATGATTTCACTTATCCCATCTACTAGTAGCTTCTTACTTTGTGTATGATAGATATTTTCCTGTTATTTTTCGAGTTATATTTCTCATTATCAGTAACAAGACAACAATTTTCTATCCTTAAACTCTTCAGCCACACCCAAATCTTCTATCGATAAAAATGGAGCATAATAGAGTGGCTGGAAAGCTACTACTGAAGGAGATGAAATGAGGAATGAGAGATAAAGAACTCATAATAACGGATGAAAAAGAACATACTTGTAGGTGAATCCTTAATTATAATAACTGCAAATGGTTAACTTCACCCTACACGCAAAAATAATTGTAGAATGAATTTAGTATTTTTTGCAATTTCTATCTATCAAATATTATCGGTTACACTATAAGTACACTTGTTTTCCTTGTTAACAACATGAAAAAAGATTTTCCAAGTTTCAAATGCAATGTATTATACATTGGATAGATTGGATTGAATTCTATGTGAAAAAATAGTATGTGAGCACCTTTAAGTAAAATCAGTAGTGCATACTATAGAAGTAATATTTGTAGTTTGATATGTCTTCTACAATAGAAGTTGGGAAGCCTTTTCCATGGCTAAGAAATATGCTAATATATTCTTACTTTCTATGACCACAAGTGTGAGTCCTTAAGTTTACTTGGCTTGATAGATCAAAGCTTTTGAGGAAGATACCGAAACATTGAGGGATAAATGTCTAAAGTTTTATAAAGGATGCCGAAAGTACACATAAGGCCCTTCATCTTGCTCTATATATTTGTCTTCATATCTTATGTTTCATGGAAAACTTCATTATTAAATCATTCCATGTAAAGAGGGATCAACTAAGAAAGAGGAAAACTATTGGTTTCAATACACTCTTTTCCTACATAACAATAGGAATTCTGATAAAGAAAGGTTACTGCATCTGAGAAAGAAGAACAAAAATGTTAAACAGAAATCAAAAATAGTACACAAAAACCATGGATGTGCTTTCAACTTTCATGAAAAGATAAATAGAACATCTAAAGACAATACAATCTCTGCTTGACCTAAGATAAAAAGCAATTCAAATTTTCTCGATTTCATCTTCTATACAAATTCGACAAATAGACAAAACTTAGAAAGAACATGATAATCTAGCTACTAAAATCAAAGTCGTCATATTTTTTCAGCTAAACATTTAAACATAATTGAGTACATGAGTCAATACAAATCAGGAACCATACTGTTATGGAAAATATAAAAAATCTTATGATTTAGGTTGAACATATTTTAAAAAATAATCAATCTCACACACCTGAAAATAAGTTAATTGATCCACAAAAAAGAAAAACATAGCAAAGGCATTTATAGAGAGAGATATGAGGACGAACAAGATTGTTAGGTGCTCAAAGGACTGATCAAGAAATGCAAAGATGAGAGAAATGGTCAGTTATGACGATATAGGACACAATTTAATATTTTCTAATTTTGGATTCTTTTTAGTTGATTCTATAGTTTCCGGAAGTCCTCTGGCTATATAGTGAATTTATAATAAGTATTTACTACTCCATGGCATGCAACAACATAGAAAGTGTAATCCCACAACTACTTTCCAAGAAGCACTGACGGAGCCAGAAATTTATCAAAGGGTGTCCATAAATAACAACTTGTTATATTTAGGGTGTCCAAATTAGGTTATTTACCCATTTCGTATTATCATTTACTTGTATATATGCTAATGTTTTTCCGATGAAGAGTGTCCAATTGGACACCCTTGATAGTGTGTGCCTACACAACTTCCAAGAAGGGGGTGGTGTGCACGAAGCCTTAGGTTGTTTACGATATGCTAGGTTACGAATATTATCAGACCAATTTTATATCACCCTTCAATTTGAGTTAGCAAAAGCAATTTTTCTTGCATAATATGGATTCCAAACATTCATGATCTGGATGTGAATGAATCCATATTATGCAAGGAGACATTTCTTTTACTAATTTGAATTGAAGGGTGATATAAAATCGGTCTATTTCCGGCATCATATCCACAGTTAGCCCATTCATCCTAGTTAGCAGTTCCAGCTCCGTATCAAGGTCACAATCCATATCGTCACTAGCATCAAGATTGTCACTATCATCAATATCGTCACAATCATCAATATCGATCTCGTCAAGAAGAAAACCTTTAGACTAGTTATCCAGGAACTTGTTCAGAAATACCGTTATGAAAGGAACATAGGAGTTGTAGGACTGTGTATCAACTCTCTTTAATTTTCATAGGATTCTTATTGCAGGTCATGATTCATGAGATAAGATTGGTGGGTATTAAACTGCTGCCTGTGTCTAGCCATATGAACATTTCTCAACTCTTGGCTCTTGGTTCATAGCAGCAGTCTTTGTTGCATTCTGTCTTTCATTATAACCTTTAACTCGTAACCAATAAAGCTATGCCTAGTCACAGGAAACTGAGGTTGCATTACCCTAGAGTCATGGGCGATCTCAGGAACACGGGAAAGAGGCTAGTTCCTTAAGAAGGTGACCGAATTATACTGTAAGTTCTACTCTGCCGCCGTTTTTGCATGGAAAGGGGAAACATTACAGGAGTACTGGTGGTGTACATAGAGAACACTTGATTGGGGTCCAGGTGGTGGACCTGATCTGATTATCGATGATAGTGGTGATGCTACATTGTTGATTCATGAAGGTGTTTAAGCCATAGACGAATACGCGAAAACTAGTAAATTTCCAGATCCTAATTCTATTGATAATGTTGAATTTCAGCTTGTGCTTACGGTTATTAAGAATGGATTTAAAAGTGATCCGTTAAAGTTTACAAAGATGAAGGAGAGCCTTGTTGGTGTATCTGAATAAACTACTACTGGTGTTAAGAGATTCTATTAGATGCAGGCTAATGGAACTTTGTTTTCCGTGCCATTAATGTTAATGACTCTGTCACCAAGATCACGGTATCCTTTTATGCACCGATTATTGTATTATTTCGTTGTTGTAATCTATGCCGAGGGTCTATTGGTAGAAACCTCTCTATTTCTACGAGGTAGGTGTAAGATCTACGTTCAATTAGATGTGGAGACACATACACCCTTTTATCATAAATGTACATTGTGTAGCTAGAGTAAAAGTATATATTTTTATGTATATGTAATACGTATTGATAACCTTGACTTGTATGCAGTTTTTTTTTTATATTTTGATGATTCTTAGTGGAAATTTTTGACTCCGTCACTAAGCCTACCCCCCCATACTAACCCTATGTTGCTCGAATCTTCAAAAGTTTCAATGGGATTGTGTTGGATTAACCAAAATTAGTGTATTCTGGAGAATTCGACATGGGTGCGGCATTAAAAATGAAAAGTCTGAGCAACTAAGCGGTCAGACCTTACATGTTAGATTACACTTAGCATGTTGTTGTTGTTGAGGTTCAATATGAGATCTATAGTTATTGTTGAATTTGAGACTTGATCTATAGGTTCATGTTTAGTCGTATCTTTTAACTCATTTGATATGTGGGAGAAATGGATGTTCTATCATTTTATTGAGGTAAATTTGATATTCCTCTTATATATAGCAAAAAGTGAACATTTTTCCAATCATTGTATTCTAATATTCTGTTATAGTTTTGAAGAATAACATCAAGTTAACTGACGGATGGATTTTTTTGTGTTGGTGTGTACACATGTTCGATAGCTTGTATAGATGTCGACATTCACTGCCCGATGAACTCATGAGGGCTACTGATGTTATGATTGCTGGAAAGGTTCCCCTTATTGCCGGTTATGGTGATGTTGGCAAGGGTTGTGTTGTTGCAAAGAAGCAAGCAGGTGCGAGTGTGATTGAGACTATTACTGACCCCAATCTGTGCTCTCTAAGCTACTATGGAAGGTCTCCAGGTTCTTCCTATCGAGGATGCTGTTTCCGAAATTTATATCTATGTTACCAAAATTGGTAACAAGGATACCATCATGGTTGATCATATGAGGAAGATGAAGAACAATTCCATTGTTTTCAATATTGGACACTTTGACAATGAAATCCACTTGCTTGATCTTGAGACCTACCCTGGAGTGAAGAGAATCACAATCAAGCCTCAAACCGACATATGGGCTTTCCTCGACAATAAGAGTGACATCATTTTCTTAGCTGAGGGTCGTCACATGAACTTGCGATGCTCTATTGGACATCCCACTTTTGTGATGTCATGCTCTTTCACTAACCAAGTCATTACTCAGCTTGAGTTGTGGAAGGAGAAGGCAAGTGGCAATTATGAGAAGAAGGTACGTCTTTCCAAAGCACCTCGATGAGAAGGTTGCTGCCCTTCTGTAAGAATTATTATTAATTATTTCTTACTTCTGCTTAACTTTACTTGAAATCCAAGTACTACCATAATTAGTAATTAAAAAGGAATGGATCTCCTCCGTAGATTGGTTATTTTATGGACGTACAAGATTAAATCATAACCTCTATAAATTGATCCTCCCTCCACCCATTAGGGTTAATCGCATATTCCATACAATAATTCTATCGGTGACGGTTGTGATAACATAATGTTAGGGCAAGACGTTAGAAACCAATTTATGACTAATGCTTATGCTTTTCTCTGTGAGGATGTCTTCCTCATCAGGTAGGTACTCCTAAAAATCTCTATGTAAAATTATCGTGTTCAATATCATGATATTATGTATTCATGTATTTAATCTTATATGTGACATCAGAGCCTAAATTGTTTGAACATATAATCTTCATAAATTATATAATCACATCATCCTTGATAGGGTCATAAAGAGTAATTACCGCCCACCATTCCTAAATAAATAAATAATTTTTTTTTATTTTAGGTTGCACAAATTCTGAAAATTTCTCCCATAATGTAATATTTATGTTCTCTTTTAGATTGTTCAATAAATTAAAGTGATCATTAAATTAAGTAATAAATAGTATGTGCTTACTTGGTGCAATATAGTTTGTTAGTCACAAAAGTGGCCAACTAGAAAATTAATATTTACACATATAATATTTATGTTCACTTGAGATATGTGGATTAGTAAAATTCATTATTTTTTTGGCACATTCAATATTTCAAGAGAAACTGGGTATGATTTTTCAACTTGATGCATATATTATGTTTCTATAGTTTGTTAGTCACCAAAGTGACCAAACTAAAATACTTAAAATTATGCACATGCACAAAATTTTATGATATTATGTGTGTTTTGTATATTTATATAGATTTTTAGTCAGCAAAATGGCCAAACTAGATAAATTAATGTCTACACATATCAAATTTATGATATCTTGATGCATGCATTATGTTTCTATAGTTTGGTAGTCACTAAAGTGGCAACTAAAATGTTCAAAATAATTCACATGCACAAAAATTTATGATGTTATGCGTGTTTTGTAATTATATAGCTTGTTAGTCACCACAAACTAGAGAAAATTAACGTTTTCAGATATCATGTTTATGATCGCTGATGCATATATTATGTTTCTATTGTTTGATAGTTACCAAAGTGGCCAAACTAAAATATTTAAAATTATTCACATGAACAAAATTCTATGAGATTATTTATGTAGCTGTCTTCATATAGCTTGTTAGTCAGCAAAGTGGTCAAACTAGTACGCTTAAGAAAATTATGCACTCATAGAATGGTCATTTATCTATTAAAGTTAATTAAATGTCTATATTGAAAAACAAATAGATATATTGACTTCCACTATTGGTAGAACTTAAAAAAATTTACCCAAAGGTGAATCTGTCATTCTACAAATAATGAAAATTATGAGATAATTAATATTTTCAATCAAGCATATGTTGTATATCCAAAGATGCCGTATATGTTTGGTTAAAATTATTTAATTGTTATTTAATGATTTTGAAAAATGGCATTTAAATTATAATAGTGTGTCGTAGTATCTATCCAAAAGAGAATTACGATGTACTTTTATCATTTTACTGTATTCACATTACTTTTTTTTATATGTGAGCATGCATATCTATTTGCAGTTATTCCTCTCCATTCGCATGCTTTGTCTGTTACTGTGTTCAATGAATTAAACTTTTGTGAATGAAATGAACAAGTCCAGTTTCACTTAGGTGTGACGGATCGTGACTTTGCCCTACTTAATGACAAATCCACTGCAATTAGTGATGATGAGAAGTCTTTTCATAAATCATGGGAGCGCTCTAACAGACTAAGCGTTATGTTCATGCGAATGATTGTTGCTAACATATTTTATAGTACTATTCCACTAACAGAAAGTGTTAGGCAATACCTGAAGTTTGTGGAAGAACATTTTTGTTTTGTCGAAAAGTCTCTCGCTGGTATACTAATGGCTGAACTCACGACCATGAAATTTGATGGGTCGCGTAGTATATAAAATCATATCATTGAGATGACTAACACTGCGACAAGACATTCGACCTTGGGGATAAAAGTGGATGACACCTTCTTAGTTAAGTCTATATGAACTTATTGTCTCTTGAGTATGGACCATTCCAAATTAACTATAACACTATTAAGGATAAGTGGGATATTAGTGAGTTGTCCAGTATGTTTCTCAAGAGGAGTCAAGACTTAAGAAACAAAGAGGTCATTCCATTAACCTCATGGGTCAAGGAGCTCGTAAAGGACTTGAATTGAAAGCCAACATGTTTAAGAAAAAAATAAAAAATAAAATAAAAAGCACCTGCTAAAATTTCACAGGATGTTTATAAGGAACTCAAGGATATGTATGTCGTTTGCATAAAAAGGAAGGACACTATCAGAAAGATTGCCTGAAATATAAATCATGATTCTTGTGCAACTACTCATGTATCCACTATGTTGTAGGGATTCATTAAGATCCAAACTAAAATGCAAAAAAAAATCTTGTTTATGAGAAATCACATTAAGGCCAAAATTGAAGGCATAGGGACTTATCGTTTGATCTTCGAGACTAGACATCACCTTGATCTATTATAGACTCTTTATGTTTCTTTAGTTTCAGGAAATTTGATTTCTTTTTCAAAACTTGATGTTTTATATTTGAGTTGAGTTTGGACATGGTTGTTTCAATTTATATAAAAATACTATTTTTTATGATTCCAGTGTTCCTATTGATGGTTTGTATCGATTAAAACTCGAGAATAATTAGATGTAGTTCACTAAATGAAAGTTCTGCTTATTAATAACATAAATATTTGGGTCACGTGTCAAAGAAAGATTTAAAAAATTATTAGAGAATGAGATTTTTCTGAATCTAAATTATAACGATCTTGATGTATGTTTGATTGCATTAAACGAAAGCAAACCAAGCATATCAAGAAACGTGCCACAATGAACATTCAGCTTCTTAAAATAATACATATTGATATTTGAGGACCCTTTGATGTTCCATCTTTTGGTAAAGAAAGATATTTTATCACCTTTATGGATTATTCACGTTAAGGATTAATCTATTTATTGAAAGAAAAAAAATCTCAAATAGCGGACGCTCTAAAAGTGTATGTTAAAGAGGTTTAAAGACAATTAGATAAGAAAGTGAAAATCACTAGGTAAGATAGAGCTAGTGAATATTATTGAAATTGTAACGAATCAATTAAATGTCTAAGTCCCTTTGCAAAATTCCTTTGGAGTGATGAGGTTGGTGGGAGTGTTTAACGACAAAGTGTTGAAATTAATGAGATAAGGGTAAATATTTCATTGCCCATGAAGTACCTACTTCTGCACCAATCACAGATGTTGTTCCTCTTGTTGAAGAAAACTTTAACAATGTTGAACAACATTTGGGCGAAGCACTTCAAGAAAGAACAAACTTACAAGTATCTGGCGCAACTAAACCACAAGCAATGCCATAAAGAAAATTGGTCATTATGTGATTTATTTGAAGAGACAGATTTTTACATTGGAATTAATACAAATTTGATTTCATTTTCACAAGAAAGATAAAAACAATGAGTTTGATATATGGATTGATGTCATTAATGAAGAGTTAAAATCCATAATAATACAACAAATTTTAGGATCTCGTTCAATTACCAGAAAGTTCTAAAAAAATCGAGTGTAGATGTGTCTGTAAGACCAAACGTAAAGTCAGACTTGTTGTCAATGAATACACTAAAAAAAAGAGGCATTGATTACAAAGAGACCTTTTTACCGGTCTTAGAGAAAGACTCATTAAAAATTGTTTTGGCTTTGGTAGCTCATTATGATTTAGAGTTATACCAAATGAATGTCAAAACTGTCTTTCTTAATGTAGACCTCGAATGAGGATGTTTATATGGACTAACCAAAGGGTTTCAAAATTAAAGGAAAGGATCAAAAAGCGTGTAATCTAAAGAAGTCAACATATGGACTAAAACAAGTTTCACGACAATGGTATATAAAGTTTAATGATACCATAACATTTTTTGGATTTACGGAAATCATTGTTGATCCTTGTATATACCAAAAGATCAGCGGGAGTAAGTTTACATTTTCAGTCCTGTATGATGATGACATTTTACTTGTTGCTAATGAGTTAGGCATAACTATGTATGAACTTTGAAATGAAATGGAAGATATGGGATAAAAATATTCCATGATAGTAGGGATAGAAATATTCCATGATTGATCACAAGCATTATTGTGGACCATAATGTTATATGTTTTTATAGCTTATGAACCTAGTATGATAAGTTGCTAATGTAGTACTTAATGGAAGGAAGTATGTATCTTAAAATTTATATACAGCCCCTATAACTCGCATTAGTAGCTTGTTATATTGTGTTAGGGTTAATCATATATTCTCCCCATCGCTGACGGTTGTGATAACATAAAGTTAGGGCAAGGAGGTATAACCCAAGTTATGACTAATACTTTTGCTTTTCTCTGTGATCATGTCTTCCTCATAAGGTATGTGATCCCAACAATATCTATGTAAGATTATTGTGTTCAATATCATGATATTATGCATTCAAGTATTTAATATTACATTTCCGTCTCAGACAACTCGGAGTCAAGATCACTAAGCTCTCCAAGGATCAAGCTGATTACATTAGAGTACCAGTTGTCAAATTCGGGTTTACCCCCCAGACATAACCAGCGTCATAGTCCTTTTCAAGGACTAAGACTAGGCTCTTAGTTACATGTCATTAAATTCATAGGTTGAAAAATGCGGAAAAATTCCAAACTTTAATTATAACAACTTGGAGGCTTATATAGACCTCTACATACACATAATATATAATCATATCTAGTATTTATAGATCCTTCATATAGGAAGGTTACATAGCCTTCTACTTTTATTGCACATACATATATATAAAATAAAAAAGTAGTCTCAACGATTGTCTCATCTCATATTATCTAAAAGATTATCACAATATGGGCATATCCCTTACATCAATCCAACAAGACCACATATAGGTCATATGAAATTATAATAATCAATAGAAAAATGAAAGAAATGAAAGAGTCTTTAAGCTCATAACAAGTCTGTAAGGTAGATGGTGGCATTGCACTCGGAAGTTGACGACTTACCCCACTTGGATGAAATGAAGAATCCAAGCCTTCAACAATGTCGTGTTTCAAACTCTTCAATGACCGAAACCTAAAATGTTTGGGAAAAGGGGTGAAAATGGGGTTAGTACTCCACATGTACTAAATATGAGACCTTATGCACATATACAAGGAAAAAAATGCTAATAGGGCACTATTAGTCAAAACATGTCATTTTACCCCTTAATAACCTAGTGGAATGTCAAACAGTCATATCAACCAACCAAACATGCTTACTATCTCAACAAGTAATACTTATCCCAAAATGCTTGAAACAGTGATTTACTACAACCCTATCATCAAGGAATAATATCACAAGAATGAATAAGAATAAATCATATCATAATAAGCAAGACAACTACTCATTAATCCTTTTCAAGTCAACAAGTGCAATCACCAATCAAAGATTCATAACCTCACTCAATCAAATATCCTCAACAAGAAACCATGACCAATGTCCAACTTTACATAACATACCATTTAGGTTTACATTTCATCATATATTAACATTATAACTCAAGGCATACTCATAAGTAAAATAATCAACATTTAGTATCAACAATGTGCCAAAGTGTCACGACCTAACACGATGGGCCGTGACTAGTGCCCGATTTGGACACTTACATACAAACCTGCAAGTGTAACAAACTGAAACTACGACTATATAGAATTTAATCAAATCAAGACAACCCCAACGCCATATATATATATAATACCTGTCACACAAGGAGTCATAACCATTCAACCGTAACAACATACGCGAGCCGACAAGGCCGCCACTATCCAGAGCTTAATAGCATACGCAAGCCGACAAGGCTGCCACTACACAATACACAATGATGTACGCAACTGACAAGGCTTCCCCTGTACAAGCGGACATCCCAATCAAACCATGTCCAGACCATTATCCAAAATGTATGTATACAACCCACATAATGTCTATAGACCTCTAAAAGTATAGTAGTGAAACTCGACAGGACAGGGCCCCTCCATGCCCATAGACAAGCAAAGGACAACACAAAAAGTTATGTACCAAAACGACTAGGCTCTGGAACAGTGGAGCTCTCCAAATCAGCATACTAGATATCCTAGGCGGGAGGACGGGAGGATCACCGAACTGTGCGTCTACACCTACAGGCATGAAACGCAGCCCCCCCCCCCCCCCCCGAGGAAAGGGGGGTCAGTACGGACAATGTACTGAGTATGTAAAGCATAAAGTAAAGATTACAGGATACCAATATGGTAAGTGAAAACAAAATGTCGCTACACATGTACCCTTTTAAGTTAAAATCATGCATATCTTTAACATATAAAGTTCCCAGTCCCTAGTAAGGGGCTCGGCAAAATAATCATCACATCATCTCCATCATCATCATCATCATCATAACCATCCTCATCACCAATCATATATATAATATACATACTCGGCCCTCTAGTGATGGACTCGGTGACATATGCAAGAAACTCCGCGCGAACATTACCCGGCCCGGGACTCGGTGAAATGATAAATGACTCTATGCACGAGAAGAATATTATGAGAAGCCATATGCAATTAAAATCATTTCTTATAACTCAATAGAACAATCAACATGAACCAGCAAGGAGTATTACCAAAGATTAACGTTTTATCAAGATTATGAACCTTTGATACGATATGGACACGTAATCTCAATGACACTAACAAGTACTAAAATATATATGAGAAATCATTAAGACTTAGACATAGCTGATATATAGAGGAATAGTTGTGGAAGCAAGAATGTACGTCACCTAGACGCTCTAGAAGTAAGTATCAAACCTTTCCGTTATTCGCTCATTTTTAAAAGTCATGCCAAACAAAGAGAGAAGGGGTAGCGTTACATACCGTATAGTCGAGCCGCACGTCCAATATTTAATGCTCAAGCTATTAATCTATAACAAGCAACAATCGTGCCACAATTATATAAACGTTGCGCTTTACTACTTATTGTAAGCTAGCTAATAATCTAACGAAAATCCGGCACCACTTCCCCTAGTTTCCTTACTACGTCCCAATCCGACAACAACCCAAATTATCTACATCAATACCAATAACACATATAACCCAACGAATCATATTAAACAGCCCCCTCCCCCCAAACAGTTTTGTCTCGGCAACCATAGTAACTAACCAATGACACACTGAGCGATAATTCGTTTTATAATTCGCAACACATCTACCTTATCGTATTCATCCTTTGGAGTATATACCCATAATCACATTTAACATATACATAACGCCAAAACAGAATTTCCCGCAGTTTGCTTTAATCAAAATAGCCCAAGCACTAACACGACACCACTAATAATCCGATTTTGGTTTCCGTTCATACTTAGAACATTAAATAACTAAAACAAACTTCCTAAGCTACTGGTCAAGCCCCCTTCTTTACATTAATGGCTAATTAACAAAGGCATTCTGAGGAATTAACACAACAAGCAAAGAAATTACTAACCAAATTCTTTCAAGCTGCTGGCCAAGAGTTGCATGGTCGGTTTTCTCCATTTCCATGGCTGCCTAATCCAAGAGGTGAAGAAGATGATATGTTGCAATGCATTTCACCACCCCATTTATAATATGAAGTGGAGGCAACCCCCTGTACACGTGTCCCACTAAGCCCAGCTCCCAATCTGATCCCTTTTAATTTGCCTTGAGTGGTGGGGCCCATAGATTAATTTAATCCTAATCAACCACTAATTAATCCCTCACTTAAAGGTAATGGCACTTACATTAACCAAATCATACATAATAATACATTTGGAATTAAAATCCTTGCCTAATATTTCTTTAATCAGTTGGAACATAAAATAAAATCTCATTCCCCGGACTTACATCTACTAGTTCATGACACGCACTACGTATAAAAATACGAGGCATAACATCCTTCCCCCCTTAGGAACATTCGTCCTCGAATATTAAGTTAGCATCTTACAAAAAAATGTTCCAGCGATGTCGCTCTAACAGTTGTACCTATCAACCTGCATTCCGTAGCTTACAGATTCCTCACAGAGTCACAACTTACTACATAACCTCGTTTATCAATCAATATAGTCAAGATAGGAATTGAATTACCTCCAGGTACGGGGAACAAGTAAGGATACTTATTCTTCATTTCGTCTTCCGCTTCTTAAGTCATCTCCTCCATATTATTATTTTGCCACAACACTTTGACGGAAGCCACATCCTTAGTACGTAACCTTCTAACCTGGCGATCAAGTATAGCTACGGGTTTCTTCTCATATGACAACTCTTCTTTTACCTGAACATCATCTACAAGGAATACTTACGTAGCATCGATACATGGAAAACTGGATGTACCGCCTCCAAATCATATGGTAGATCCAACTCATAGGCAACCTTGCCTAGTCTACGAACAATCTGATAAGGCCCAATGTATCTCGGACTGAGCTTCCCCTTCCTGTCGAATCTCATCACACCCTTCATGGGTGATAACTTTAGGAATACCCAGTCACCAATCTGAAACTCCAAATCTCGACACCGATTATCTACATATGACTTCTTTCGACTCTAGGCTGCTAATAATCTTTCTTGAATAAGCTTCACCTTGTCAACAACTTGCTGAATCATATCCGAGCCTATTAACTTAGTCTCGCCAACATCAAACCATCCAATAGGTGACCTGCACTTCCTCCCACATAAGGCTTCGTACGGTGCCATCTTGATACTAGAATGGTAGCTATTATTATAGGCAAACTCAATGAGCGACAAGTGGTCATCCATGCTATCTTTAAAGTTAATAATACAGGCCCGCAACATATCTTCTAATGCCTGAATAGTACGCTCAGCCGTCCCAGCAGTTTGAGGATGAAATGTTGTGCTAAGGTTCACCTGTGTCCCCAATACCTTCTGAAATGATCTCCAAAAGTTGGCTGTAAATTGAGCTCCTTTGTCCGATATAATGGATAAGGGAACCCCATGAAGTCTCACTATATCCCTGACATACAACCTCGCATAATCTTCAGCCGAATAAGTAGTCCTAACTGGAAGAAAATGGTCCAATTTCGTCAGCCTATCTACAATAACCCATATCGAATCATACTTCCGTTGAGTGTGAGGTAAGCCTGTAATGAAGTCCATATTAATTATCTCCCATTTCCAAGTCGGGATCTCTATTTCCTGTAATAATCCACCAGGATTTTGATGTTCGATCTTGACCTGTTGACAATTCGGGCACCAAGCAACAAACTCTGTTATATCCTCTTTCATGTCATCCCACCAATATAAGCATCTGAGGTCATGATACATTTTCGTTGACCCTAGGTGAATAGAATAATGGGAAAAGTGTGCCTCTCCCATAAACTGCCATCGTAGCCCCGCAATATTGGGTTCACACAATCTGCCTTCATATCGTAACACTCCGTCAGGTGTAACCTTACATGGGGTATTTTCCTTTTGAAGAGATGCATCTCTATACTGTGCCAGAATAGGGTCCTCGTATTAGTGTCTCTTTACCTCAGCTATGATTGAGGAGTCAGTAACCTCTCGAATAGAAACTTCACTATCTTCTGAATTAGCCAGACGAACTCCAAGGCTGGATAGCCGCTGAATCTCCCGAACCATCTCCCTCCTTTCTTGTTGTACATCTATCAAGCTACCCATGGAATTACGGCTAAGAGCATCTGCTACAACATTCGCTTTCCCTGGATGATATAAAATATCAACATCATAATCCTTTTGCAGCTCTAACCACCGCCTCTGTCGTAAGTACAGCTCCTTTTGTTTAAAGATATATTGGAGACTCTTATGATCTTTATAGATGTCCACATGGACACTATATAAATAATTCCTTCATATCTTCAAGGAATGAACCACGACTGCAAACTCCAGATCGTGAGTAGGATAATTCTTTTCATGCTTCCTAAGCTGTCGGGAGGCATAGGCTATAACTTTGCCATGCTGCATCAATACACATCCTAGACCAACACCCGAAGCATCCCAATAAATAACATAGCCGTCTGGTCCCTCTGGAAGAGTTAGGAATGGAGCTGTAGTCAATTTGTCTTTCAATAGTTGGAAGCTTCGCTCACAAGCATCAGTCCACTGGAACTTGGCTGCCTTTTGAGTTAGGCTTGTCAAAGGCGCTGAAATTGAGGAAAAGTTTTCTACCAATCTCTTGTAATATCCTGCTAACCCCAGAAAGCTGCGTACCTCAGTAGGTATCGTAGGTCTGGGCCAAGTCTTTACCGCCTCAATCTTCTGCGTGTCTACCTGAATACCATCAACTCCAATAATATGCCCCAAGAATGCCACTGAAGTCAACCAGAACTCGCACTTAGAAAACATAGCATACAACTTCTGGTGCTGAAGCACCCTGAGTACCGTCCTTAAATAGTCTGCATGCTCCTCTTTTGAACGTGCATAGACCAAAATATCATCTATAAATACAATAACAAACATATCAAGGAATGGTTTAAATACTCGATTCATTTAATCCAAAAACACCGCTGGAGCATTAGTCAGCCCAAAATACAGCACTCTAAACTCATAATGCCCCTATCGGGTTCGGAATGTCATCTTTGGAATATCTGCCACCCTTACCCGCACCTGATGATAATCTGACCGGAAGTCTATCTTTGAAAAACACTTAGCACCCTGCAACTTGTCAAATAGATTGTCAATCCTTGGTATGGGATACCTATTCTTTACTGTTACTTTGTTCAGCTGCCTATAATTAATACACATCCGCAGCGGCCCATCCTTCTTCCTCAAAAATAGTACCGGTGCTCCCCAAGGTGACGTACTAGGCCTGATGAAGGCTTTTTCTAGCAAATCCCTCAATTGCTCTTTCAATTCTTTCAACTCAGCAGGTGCCATTCTATAAGGAGGTATATATATAGGCTGGGTATCTGGTTTACATCTATAGTAAACTCTATCTCTCATTCTGGAGGAAGGCCTGGAAGTTCCTCTGGGAATACATCGGGAAATTCATTAACTACCGGGACTGATTGAAGAGTCGGTGCCTCTGCCTTTATGTCATGCACCCGAACCAGATGATAAATATAGCCTTTTCTAACCATCTTCCCAGCCTTAAGGTATGAAATGAACTTACCTTTTGGCGATACTGTACTCCCCTTCCACTCTATAATCGGTTCCCCTGGAAATTGAAATCGAACAATCTTTCCTCTACAATCAACATTAGCATAACAAGCATCCAACCAATCCATGCCCATGATAATATCAAACTCAATCATATTTAACTCTATTAGATCTGCTACGGTACGAAGACTATACATAACCACTGAACAATTCTTATATACTCGCATAGCTATGACAAAATCTCCTACAGGTGTAGCTACCTCAAATGGTTCTATAAACTCAGACTCTATTCTGATCCTACTAGCATTGAAGGGGAACCTGTTCTATCAATTCATACAAACTTCGGGATATTATTGATAATATACCTGTGATCACATTAGGTGACGCCTCCTGATCCTGCCTACTAGTCAAAACATATATACGATTCGAGGGACCGCTAGAACTTGAAGCTCCACCACGTCCTCTACCACGGCCTGTTGGCGCCTGAATACCCTGCCCCGTAGGGCACATAGCCATAGAAGAAGATGAACCAGCAACGAACCCAGTAGGCTGTGACATACCACCTGCACTACCTCTATGGTGACACTTCCTCATAGTATGACCCTGACGGTCGCAAGAAAAATACGCACCTGTAGCCCAACGACATTCCCAAGGATGGGACCTACCACAGCAAGAACACCGAGGCAAAGGTGGCCTCGACTGGCTCAAACCCCTGCCCATCTGTGACCCTGACGCCCTAGATCTCTGACAAGCTTGCGAATATCCCGTACGATCGAACCCCCTACCCATGAAATGTGAGGGTGCACTCTGTGCTGGCTGGGAAGAAAATCTAACATGCTACTGAGACTGCCCGCCTCTAAACTCATCAGGATAACCCGCTGATCTAGCCCTCTTATGCTGGCCTCTATTATAATCTCTATCTGGCTGACGTCCCCGGTGCCGATCCTCTACTCCTTGTGCATAGTCCTGCACCCGAGCAATGTCCATACCTGGCTGAAGAGTCACTGCCATACAACCGTCAATCAGATAACGATCCAATCCCATCACATAACGATGTACGCTGTCTGCCATGTCAGTCACAATAGTAGGCGCATGCCTAGCCAATGAATCAAACTCGAGGCTATACGCTCGAACACTTCTGTCATTCTGCCTCAAATGCAAGAATCTATGGACTCTAGATCGCTTCATCTCTGGAGGCAGGAAGTGGCCCTGGAAAGCCTTTACAAATTCATCTCATACCGCTGCAGGAGTACCTTTACCCTAGATAACTCCAAAGACTCATACAAATTAATAGCTACATCCCGCAAACAATACGTAGCCAACTCAACAAACTCGGTCTCCGAATCCTTGATTATCCTCAATGTACGCTGCATCTGATGAATAATCTTTTGCAGATCATCCTGGGGCCTTGACCCAAAGAACTCTGGAGGATTACAACTTAAGAAGTCACGAGCCCTTAAGCTATCAGATCTGTCCGCATGATAAACTCCTAGTCCATGCCTGCGAGGCTGACCTGCCACTAATCTAGTCAGCAACCGAACCGCATCTCTCATTGCCCTATCCTCCGCCCCTGACTAAGGAGTTGGAGATTCAGGTGCTGGGGCCTCGGGGGCTGGTGGTGGTGTCCCCCGAACTGGAACTGCTGCTGCTCTAAGCTCCTCTGGCAGTGATGGTGTTGCAGAGCTCTCCGACAGGAGCACAATACCAGGTATAGACTGGGCACGGGCTCTAGTAACTATCCGGGTCTGACTAGTACCTTCTGCTACCGATTTGCCCTTCTGGGTGGCTATCACTTTCTTTGGAGGCATAACTGAAAACACAGGGATTCGTTAGAGAGGGATTATCCTGTTAATATAGCTCTATCGCACGATCTAGAATAAGAAGAAAGGATGACATCCTAAATGTCCTGTAGCTTCCTGTTTATAGATGTGGTGCACAACACACCGATAAACAACACTCTACTAGACACGGTCTATAGAAACTTTCGAGGAAGAACCGCTCTGATACCACTTTTTGTCACGACCCAACCCGATGGGCCGTGACTAGTGCCCATTTTGGACACTCACATACAAACCTGCAAGTATAACCAACTGAAACTACGACTATATGGAATTTAATCAAATCAAGACAACCCCAACGCCATATATATATATATATATATATATAAAAGACATGTCTCATAAGGAGTCATAACCATTCAACCGTAACAACATACGGGAGCCGACAAGGCCGCCACTATCCAAATCACAATAGCATACTCAAGCCGACAAGGCTGCCACTACACAATACACAGTGATGTACGCAGCCGACAAGGCTACCCCTGTACAAGCGGACATCCCAAACAAACCATGTCCTGACCAATATCCAAAATGTATATATACAACCTATATAATGTCTACAGACCTGTAAGAGTATAGTAGTGAAACTCGACGGGACAGGGCCCCTCCATACCCATAGCCAAGCAAAAGACTACACAAAAAGTTATGTACCAAAACGACTGGACTCCGGAACACTGGAGCTCTCCCAATCAGTAGACTAGATATCCTAGGCGGGAGAATCACCGAACTGTGTGTCTACACCTGCGGGCAAGAAATGCAGCCCCTCCCCTCCCCCATCCCCCCCGAGGAAAGGGGGGTCAGTACAGACAATGTACTGAGTATGTAAAGCATAAGCTAAAGATGACATGATACCAATATGGTAAGTCGAAACAAAATGTCGCTACACATGTACCCTTTTAAGTGAAAATCGGCATATATTTAACATATAAGGTGCGCAGCTTCCATAGTAAGGTCTCGGAAAAATACTTATCACATCATCTCCATCATCATCATCATCATCATAACCATCCTCATCACCAATCATATATATAATGTACATACTCGGCCCTCAGGTGAGTGACTCGGTGACATATGCAAGAACCTCCGCACGAAAATTACCCGGCCCCGGAATCGGTGAAATGATAAATGACTCAATGAACGAGCAGAATATTATGAGCAACCATATAAAATTAAAATCATTTCTTATAACTAAATAGAACAATCAACGTGAACCAGCAAGGAGTATTACCAAAGATTAACGTTTTATCAAGATTATGAACCTTTAATACGATATGGAAACATAAAATATCAATGACTCTAAGAAGTACTACCATATATATGAGAAATCATTAAGCCTTAGACATAGCCGATATATAGAGGAATAGTTGTGGAAGCAAGAATATGCGTCACCTAGATGCTCTAGAAGTAAGTATCAAACTTGTCCGTTATTCGCTCATTTTTAAAAGTCATGCCAAACAAAGAAAGAAGGGGTAGCGTCACATACCGTATAGTCGAGCCGCACGTCCGATATTTACTGATCAAGCAATTAATCAATAACAAGCAATAATCGTGCCGCAATTAGATAAACGTCGCGCTTTACTACTTATTGTAAGCGAGCTAATAATTTAACGAAAATCCGGCAACACTTCCCCTATTTTCCTTACTTCGTACCAATCCGACAACAACCCAAATTATCCACAGCAATACCAATAACACATATAGCCCAACGAATCATATTAAACAGCCCCCTCCCCCAAAACAGTTCCGTCTCGGCAACCATAGTAACGAAGCAACGACACACCGAGCGATAATTCTTTTTTATAATTCGTAACACATCTACCTTATCGTATTCATCCTTTGGAGTATATACCCATAATCACATTTAACATATGCATAACGCCAAAATAGAATTTCCCACAGTTTGATTTAATCAAAACAGCCCAAGCACTAACACAACAAAACTAATAATCTGATTATGGTTTCCGTTCATACTTAGCACATTCAATAACTACAACAAACTTCCTAAGCTACTGGTCACGCCCCCTTCTTAACATTAATGGCTAACTAACAAAGGCATTCTAAGGAATTAACACACCAAGCAAAGAGATTACTAACCAAATTCTTCGCAGTTGTTGGACAAGAGTTGCATGGTTGGTTTTCTCTATTTCCATGGCTTTTTAAGCAAAGAGGTGAATAAAATGATATGTTGCAATGCATTTTACCACCACATTTTTAATATGAAGTGGAGGCAGCCCCCTCTACACGTGTCCCACTAAGGCTAGCTCCCAATCTGATCCCTTTTAATTTGCCTTGAGTGGTGGGGCCCATAGATTAATTTAATCCTAATCAACCACTAATTAATCCCTCACTTAAAGTTAATGGCACTTACATTAACCTAATCATACTTAATAATACATCTGGAATTAAAATCCTTGCCTAATATTTCTTTAATCACTTGGAACTTAAAATAAAATCTCATTCCCCGGACTTACATCTACTAGTTCATGACGCGCACTACGTATAAAAATACGAGGCATAACACAAAGTCATCATATACATATCATATACAACCATAACATAAACATATGTAAGAACATTTTCCTAAGACTACGCTCAACTCTAAGTAGTGCAATGTTTAGGTAGAGTCTCATACCCCTACCTTAATTAAGCTAGACCTCTTAGGTTATTCAAGTTAGAGTTCAAGTCCTTTAATACATTTACCCATTTGGGAACATCTTGACCTAACCGACATAGACTACATGATCTATTTTAAAATCCGGTGTCATAACCCTACACCGAAAGAAGGAGTTTACTTTTAAAGGTAGTCACACAACATCAAATATAGTACCTACGTGGATCCACTAGCTAGTATTCCTATGGGGGGAAACATAGTTCAAGAAATAGGAGATATAATTGGGACCCTCTTTATGCGCCATGCATTATATTCTCTAATATACAGAGTAATGTAGTGATCCTACCTTCCCTAGAGTCCCTTTTTAAAATGTCTTTAAGCCTTTAATTATCAATCATTGTTTAGTTTTTGTCATAGATTTTATAACTTGTATAATCATCATTATCAATAGCTTAATAATAATTGTATGAGTTTAAGTCCTTTCATCACAATTCATATAAATGAGGTTTACACATTAGCATTTCATAGTGTATCAAGTCACATTGATAGTTTTCACCATCCTTATATCACATACACCTTAATCAACCTCACAACATAATCAAGACATTTCAATTCAACATCATAAAACCCTATCATCCTAGTATAAGGTATACTCTAGTGTAACATCAGGACTTATCCACAATTAATCACAATTGGAAGTAAAGATAGAGATACTAAGACTTACCAAGTCTTCCTTATAGTTCATCATCAAGGTCTTACCATCAACCCATATCTCAACTCAATTAGGGAAGTAAAATCATCACACAATGATAATTAATAAGATAACAAGGCCAATTGCATCTCTATAACACAATGCAACACTCGATCATAGATTAGGACAAGATACACAGGCTAATTTCACTATATACTTTATAACCTAAATCACATATCAAGAACTAAAATTTTAGGCCTATAATTAGTCTTAGTTTATTCATAATAAAACCATAGGAAAGTAACCCAATCAATAACCAAGACAATTGAATGATCACAATACAATATAGATCAAGATCACAATCTAGGGTTAGGGATTGAGGATCATGTTTTTCAATTTATACCAAACCATCAACAATTACCATAAACAAATTAATTGCATGTTAATCTATTCAATATAACCTCAAGAAATCATCAACAACTCAATTCATAACTTCAATTTCGTAATTGGATGGAACCCATCAGAAAAATCAACTTTTGAAATCCATTTTGAAGGAATCCTTTGAGGTTAAAGTCTCAAAGGTGAATGAGATCCCGTACCTTAATGTTTGACAAAAATTCGATGGTGGATTTGTCTCTTTATATCCCCCAAACTCTTATCCTTGCTAGTATTCAATGGTCAGTTCACGTAGAGAGAGAAAGAAGAAAAAAAGGAAGAGAGTTTGTATTTGAGAATTGTCTTAGATTAATGAGGGTTGGGAGTATTTAGATTGGGTATAAAATCAACGTAATTAGACTCCCTTAACCCCTAAATAATTAAAGGATACCAACTTAAATTAGGCAGAAAACTCGAACTCACAGACGAGTCCCTGAACAACAGGCCATTTGTGAGTCGACAGACCCTTTCCCTCTCGTCCTTCACTCCGTCGATATGTTATAAGACGGCGCAGGTGAGGTTCTCCGTCATAATGGCTAATTATGGTACAATGGTGGCATCGACACGGTGTTTGTACACACCCGGCCCGTCTTTTGCGCCGTCGGTGCACACTGCCAGACAATGTTACTTCAAACGCTAGGGTCCTCCTCAAGGGCCCTTGGTTGATCCTTGGGGAGTTGTACCCGGACGTTTTGACCATGGAACAACCTAAACACCTATTATCTACCCTTCCACCAATTTTCGTACATTTATGACTCCTAAAAGTTAGTAAAATATGCTTAGGCACGCTAATATCCCTTTGCACCAACTTCTCGGACGTCATTGACATTCTCGGACGCTAAATGACCTATATTAATTTATAAAGGACTTAAAAACAGTACTTAGACCTTATGAAACCTATTTTAGGCATTACAACACGTCTTGAATTGTTAAGATATTACATTATCCCCCCTTAGGCACATTCATCCCCGATTGACACCAAAACTCTTTTGAAGGATGAAATAGGCTCAAGACTAGCAGCCCAACAAATTAACAACATCTAATAAACATAAATATTATCAATTAAACAAGTTAATTCTAAAAACTCCTATAAGCACACATAAGGCTCAAACAATTTTACATCATGAGGTATTTCCTTCTCACAACACACAGGAGCTCAATATACATTGCATGAGTCAATTAGCACAAAGTTCATCTTATCAACATGATACATATAATTTTATAAAGACTCACTATATCAAAATATACAACATAACTCAAAACAATAAAAAAAACAAGTTTTCAAAGGCAATATTACAGTAACTTCACTATTAAGCTTAAAAATGCATACTTTGCAAAACATCACCCAAAAATCAAGAAACCTTAAATTCTAGTCATATTTATATTATTAAAAAGAATGACTAACCTTAATTATCAAAAACATGAGGGTAAAGGGACTCCATGTTGTCCTCAGCCTCCCATGTAGCATCCTCAACTAGGTGATTCTTCCATAACACTTTACATAAACCACCTCTTTATTCCTCAATTGATTGACTTGCCTATCAAGAATTTCAACTGGAACTTCCTCATAAGAGAGGTTATCCTTGACACCAAGACCCTCAATAGGAAGAATAGACTCGGGATCACCAATACACTTCTTCAACATAGAAACATGGAAAATCAGATGAACCGAAGCCAATTCACAAGGAAGTTTCAATTCATAGGCAACTTTACCAACCTTTTGCAAGATTTCATAGGGACCCACATAACGAGGACTCAGTTTCTCTTTCTTGCCAAATCTAACGACCCCTTTCATTGTTGAAATTTTCAAATACACCTTATCACATTCTTCAAACTACAAATCCCTTCTCCCATGATCGGCATAAGCCTTTATCGACTATAGGCCACTTGCAACTTTTTCCTTATGATATGAACCTTTTCCAAAGTCTTATATATCAACTCGGGACAGAGAATCGATTACTCACCTACTTCAAACCACCCAATAGAATACCTACACCTTCTACCATATAAGGCTTCATCGGGAGCCATGTAAATGGATGAATGAAAATTATTACTATAGGCAAATTCCACCAATGGAAGATGATTATTCTTATTCCTTTTAAAATCAATAATTCATGCCCTAAGCATATCTTCAAGGGTTTGTATAGTACGCTCGGCTTGTCCATCCTTTTGGATATGAAAAGCAGTGCTCAACTTCACCGTAGTACCCAACCATTTTTGAAATGATCTCCGAAATCTAAGTATGAATTATGTGCCCCGATCCAAAATGATGGATAACGGAATACCATGATGGCACACAATCTCCTCTAACAATATCGTTGCATAATCTTCCGCCGAATACGTGGACTTGACAGGAATAAAGCGAGCGGACTTAGTCAATTGATCCACAACAACCCATATGGAATCATATGACTTTTGAGTCCGAGGTTAACCTACTACAAAGTCCATATTGATGTCTTCCTACTTCCATGTAAGAATTTGGATCTTTTGTAGTAAATCACCCGACTTTTGCTGTTTGGCCTTTACTTGTTGGCTATTCGGACACTTTGCAACAAACTCCGCTATGTCCTTTTTTAGACCTTCCCACCAAATATATCTCCATTAGTTCATGGTACAGTTTTGTCGAACCCATATGAATTGAGTAGCGGGACCCATGTGCTTCTTCTAGGATCTGATCCCTAAACCCATCTACATTTGGAACACACAATCTTCGTTGGTACCTTAGCACACCATCCCCCCCCAAGGATAATGATTCATTCAACTTGATGAGAACCAATTCTATCAACTCCATTAAGGCTATATCAAGGTGTGGTTTTGAATTCACCTCAACCACTAGAGATGACTCGCAGTTTTGATGAACTATAGCACCCCCATTTGGAGAACCTTCCAACCTCACCCCCAACCTAGAAAACCTATGTACTTTCTTTGCTAGGTCTTTTTTATCTTCATCAATGAGGGATACACTACCCATAGTCATACGAGTTAGGGCATCCGCCACCACATTATCTTTGTCGGGGTGATAGAGGACACTTTTCATACTCTTTCAACAACTCTAACCACCTCTTTTATCGGAGATTCAACTCCTTTTGGGTAAACACATATTGGAGACTCTTATGGTCGGTAAAGACGTCCATATGAACCCCATACAAGTAATACCTAAAAAATTATCAAAGCAAACACTGCAGCCATTAACTCAAGGTCATGAGTGGGATCGTTTCTCTCATGTACCTTAAGTTTCCTAGAGAAATAGTCTATTATTTTCCTACACCCCAAACCCACTTGGGATGCATCACAATACAAAACAAAACCCTTTGTACCCTCTTATAATGTCAACACCGGAGCTTAAGTAAGCCTATGTTTCAATAATTGGAAGTTTTTCTCACATGACTCTGACCAATAAAATTTCTTATTTTTTTGGGTCAAAGTAGTCAAAGGAGATGCAATGGAATCAAAACTATCCACAAACCTCCAATAATAACCCGCTAAACCAAAGAAACTCCTAATGTCGATTGGAGTCAAAGGTCTAGGCCAATTCTTCACCGCCTCGTTTTCCTTAGGCCAACCTCAACTCCCTCACTAAAGATAATATGCCAAAGAAATGTCACCGACATTAACCAAAACTCAAACTTACTATACTTGACATACGATTGATGTTCTTTAAGGGTTTGCAATACTACCCTCAAATGACCCATATGATCGCCCTCATTCTTCGAATATACAAAGATATCGTCAATGAAGGCAATGATAAATGAATCTAGGTAATTTCAAAACACTCTATTCATTAGGCCCATCAATGTCGTCAGAGCATTAGAGAGACCAAAAGACATTACCAAGAACTCATACTGCCCATACTGAGCCCAAAACGTCGTCTTTGGTACATCCTCAGCCCTCACCCTAAGTTGGTGATACCTCGACCTCAGGTCTATCTTTGAAAAGTAGCTCGCCCCTCGGAGTTGATAAAACAAGTCATCAATCCGAGGAAGAGGGAACTTATTCTTAATGGTGATCGTGTTGAGTTTGCGGTAATCAATGCACATTCTCAGGAACCATCCTTATTCTTCACAAACAAAACCGGAGCACCCCATGGAGAAATACTAGGCCTTATAAAACCCTTATCTAGTAAATCCTTTAGTAGAGACTTCAACTCGGCAAGAGCCATACGATAAATAGGAATTTATATGGGATTTGTATTCGGTACCAAATAAATGCCAAAGTCAATTTCCCATTCGAGAGGAATACCGGGAAGGTCATTAGGAAACACCTCCAGAAACTCACTCACTACAGGTACCGATTAAATGGGAGGAATTTCGGAGTCTAAATCTTTGAATCTTACAATGTGTTATAGACAACCCATTGAGATCATTTTGCATGCTTTTAGACAATAGATGATACGACCTCTATTCTACTCAACAACGGGTTGATTACGGGAGTGAAACCTCACCACCCTTGTCCTACAATGAATGGACGCAAAATATGCATGCAACCAACCCATACCCAATATAACATCAAAATCAAGCATATCTAGTTCTACTAGATCAATATACAAAACTCTATTGGGCAACATTATTGGACGATTTCTATACACCTTTTTTGCAACAACCGACTCACCCACCGAAGTAGACACTATAAAAGGTTCATTCAAAATAACGGGTCAAATATTAAATTTTTATCTACTAGAGGTGTAACAAATGATAAAGTAGCGCTCGGATCAAGTAAGTCATATAAATCAATAGAGAAGACTATCAACATACTGTTCACCACGTCGGGAAAAGTCTCTTTCTCACCCCTAGAGTGGAGAACATTGAAGCGGTTCTTCTTTGGAGCATCACTAGAACCACTTGCTTGAGCTTGACCACTACCGTTGTATTGACTCTTCAAGTTTGGACAATCTCTCATCGTGTACCACTTTTTCCACAACTAAAGCAATTATCGTTCCCTTAACGCAATCACCATAGTACTTTTTACCACACTTTCCACAAATTGGCTTCTCGGTTGTTGAATTAGCACCTTTTCCTTTCTTGAATTTAGGGTTTGAAACCCTATCACCTCTTGATTTTAGGAACTTGGAAGGGACTTTATTAGAAACCCTCTTCTTAAATCTAGGCTTGTCTTATATTTCAAACCTTTTCTTTGAAGAACCTCAATCATATGATCTTTCCCTCTTAGCATCTCTATTCTTTCCCTTAGACCTTGCCTCCTCAACCCTTCTTGTATGCACCATAAGATGACAAATGTTCATGTTTTCATGTAGAATGTTTGAATGGCACTCCTCTTGTAAGTCCTCCAACACCCCCGTCACAAAATGGCTCTTTTGGTCTCTAGGACCGGAAACCAAGAAAAGAGCATATTTGAACAACTTAATGAATTCCAAATATTTTTCATGGACACTCCTTCCTCCTTTGTGATATTTAATGAACTCCACCACTTTTTCCTCCCTCATCTCCCTAGGAAAGAATCCATCTATAAAAATTGCCTTAAATATCTCCCAAGTCACCGGGCCACCCCTCAATGACATGTTGTCCCTTCATTTCACATACACAGATTGCACCACGTCCTTGAGTTGATATGTGGCAAACTCTGCCTTATCACTTATGGACAACCCCATAGACAAAAGGTATTTTAGAGACTTCATCGATGAATTCTTGGGGGTCTTCATCAACCTTAGACCCATAGAAAGTAGGAGGGTTCGTTTGAGTGGTCCCTTAGACGGGAAGCCATAGTAGTGACTTGTTGATGAGGATGGGGCATAACCTCCCGATTGGCTTGGGCCGTCATGGCTTGGTCTTGGACTGCAGCGGCTTGAGCCAATTATATGAGGGCATCCCTTATATCTCCATCCGTCAAGGATGGAGGATTGACCAGATCTTGGTCAACATTAGCATCTGCTTCAAGTTGAGGGACTTCCTCACCGTGGGGAGGAGCTCCCGCATTGGCAATTTCCTCTTCAAGTCTTCAAGCCGCATTCCTTCGAGTGTTCATGATTCCTATAAGCAAAACAATAGAATTAGATACAAAATCACACCATAAGTATACTTTATCGGCACCATATAAGATTTTTAAGAAAGATGGGGATTCCTATGCATCATATAGGTTCCTACTCGTAAGTGTGGTGCGTTTCAAAATTATGAATACCAACCTACATATATGTGGTAGAGAGAGATACATAACTCAATGATATTCAACCTCATGCTCTGATACCAAATTTTTCACATCCGGGTTTACCCCCAGATTTAACCGACGTCGTCTTCCTTTTCAAGGACTAATACTAGCCTCTTAATTTCATGTCATTACATTCATAGGTTGAAAAATGCGGAAAAATTTAAAACATTCATTATAACTACTTGTAGGTTTACATAGATCTCTACATACACATAATACATAATTATATCGAGTATACATAAACCCTTCGTATAGGAAGGTTACATAGACTTCTATTTTTGTTGCACATACATATATATATAATATAAAAGTAGTCTCAACGATTGTATCATCTCATACAAACTAAATGATTATCACAATATGGGCATAGCCCTTATATCAATCAAGAAAGACCACATATAGGTCATACGAAAGTGTAATACTTAATTGAAAAAATGAAATAAATGAAAGAGTCTTTAAGCTTATAACAAATTCGTAAGCTAGATGGTGGCATTGCCCTCGAAAGTTGAGGACCTACTCTACTTGGATGAAATTAACAATTTAAGCATTCAACAATGTCGTGTTTCAAACTCTTCAACGACCGGAACCTAAAATGTTTGGGAAAAGGGAATAGAATGGGGTTAGTATTCCACATGTACTAAGTATGAGATGTTATGCACATATACAAGCAAAACATTCTAAGAAGGGACTTTTAGTAAAACACGTCATTTTACCCCTTTAGAAACCTAGTGCAAAGCCAAACAAGTCTTATCAACCAACCAAAAATGATTACTATAGCAACAAGTAATACTTATCCCAACATACTTGAAACCATGATTTACTAGAACCCAATAATCAAGGAATAATATCACAAGAATGAATAAGAGTCAATCATATCATAATAAGCAAGACAACTACTCATGAATCCTTATCAAGTCAACAAGTGCAATGACCAAGCAAAGCCCCATAACCTCACTCAATCAAGTATCCTTAACAAGAAACCATGACCAATGACCAACTTTACATAATATAACATTTAGTTTTGCATTTCATCATATATTAACATTATAACAAAAGGCAAACTCATAAGTGAACTAATCAACATTTAGTATCAACAATGTGCCAAAGTCATCTTATACATATCATATATAATCATAACATAAACATATGTAAGAACCTCCGCCTAAGACTTACCTCAAGTCTAACTAGTGCAATGCTTAGGTAGAGTCTCATACCACTACCTAGATTAAGCTAGACCTCTTAGGTTATCAAAGTTAGAGTTCAAGTCCTTTAATTCATTTTACCATTTGGGGAAATCTTACCCTAACCGACATAGACCACATTACCTAGTGTGGAACGGTGTCATAAAACCCTACACCGAAAGTAGGTGAACTACTTTCCAAGGTAGTACCAAACATGAAACATAACAACTACGTGGATCTACTTGCTAGTACTCTTATGAAGGCAACATAGTTCAAGAACTAGGAGATATTATTGGGACCCTTTTTATGCGCCATGCATTATAGTCTCCAATCTCAAGAGTAATGTAGTGCTCCTACCTTCCCTAGGTGAGAAGAGACACTCCTCAATCTAGTTCACTCGATGCTAAGCTAGAGTCCCTTTTGAAATGTCTTTAAGCCTTTAATTATCAATTATAGCTTAGTTTAGGTCATCGGGTTTATCCCTTGTATAATCATCATTAATAGCTCAATAAGAATTGTATGAGTATAAGTCCTTTCATCACAATTCATATAAATGAGGTTAACACATTAGCATTTCATAGCATATCAAGGCACCTTGATAGTTTTCACCATCCTTATATCACATACACCGTAATCAATCTCACAACATAGTGAAGGCATTTCATTTCAACATCATACCACCCTATCATCCTAGTATAAGGTATAATCCTATGTAACATCACGACTTAACCATAATGAATCACTGTTGGAAATAAAGATAGAGATACTAAGACTTACCAAGTCTTCCTTATAGTGCATCATCAAGGTCTTACCATAAACCCATAACTCAACTCAATTAGAGGAGTAGCATCATCACACAATGATAATTAATAAGATAACAAGGCCAATTGCATCTCTATAACACAATTCAACACTCGACCATAGATTAAGACAAGATACACAGGCTAATTTCACAATATACTTTATAACCTAAATCACATCTGAAGAACTAACATGATAGGCCAATAGTTCATGTAAATTTATTCATAATAAGACCATAGTAAAGTAATACAACCAATAACCATGACAATTGAATTATTACAATACAATATAGATCACGATCATGTTCTTCAATTTAGACCATATCATAGACAATTACAATAAACAGGTTAAATTACATTTTAATATATGCAATATAACCTAAAGAAATCATCAACAACTCAATTCATAACTTCAATTTCGTAATTGGATAAAACCCATAAGAAAACTGAACTTTTGAAATCCATTTTGAAGGAACCCTTTGAAGAAAGAGTCTCAAAGGTGATTTCGATCCCATACCTTAATGTTTGACAAAAATTTGATGGTGGATTCGTCCCTTTAAATCCCCCAAACCTTTACTCTCTTTAGTCTTCAATGGTGAGTTCAAGTAGAGAGAGAAAGAAGAGAGAAGGAAGAGAGTTTGTATTTGACAATTATCATAGATTAATGACGGTTGGGAGTATTTATATTGAGTCTTAAATAAACTTAATTAGAATACCATAAACCCTAATTAAACCACCTAATTCACTAAATAATTAAGTGAGACTAACTTAAATTAAGAAGAAAAATTGACCCTCACAGACGATACCCCGAAAGACGGGCAATCTGTGAGTCGACGTAACCTTCCCCTCTCTTCCTGCACTCCGTCGATGAGTTCAGAGACTGTACAGGCAAGGGGCTTCCTTATCATGTCTAAGTATGGGAAAAAAGTTGCATCGACACCCCTTTTATCCACACGCAGCCCGTCTTTTGGGCCGTCGATGCATACTGCCAGGCAGTGTTGCTTCAAACGCTAGGGTCCTCCTCAAGGGCCCTTGGTTGGTCCTTGAGGAGTTGTACCTGGATGTTTCGACCATGGAACAACCTAAAATCATATTATCTACTCTTCCACCAATTTTCATACATTTTTTAGTCCTAAAAGTTAGTAAAATAGGCTATGGCACGCTAAGATTCCTTTGAACTAACTTTCCGAACGTCATGGACGTTTTGGTTCTTAAACTTTATAAATGAACTATATTAATTTATAATGGAATTAAAAACAGTATTTTCACCTTATGAAGCCTATGTTAGGATTTACGACACATCTTGGATTTTCAAGGTGTTACACCAGTTGAGGATCCTTACAAGCCTGCTCACTACATGTACTAAAACACACACAATCTTATAGCATGATGTTTTATTATTTAATATATTGATTCTGTTTTCCTTTGGTTTTGGTTTATGATTTTATTTGATGATATTTAAGTAACATTTCTAGTTTTTATCCATTCAAATTTTAGCACTAGTGTTTCAGTATACGTTTTGAAAGTTCATCCTCAAAAGTTTGTTAGGTACTTCAACTATTTTCAAGTACGCTTTTGGGACTTTCACTCACAAAATTTAAATTTTAAAAATCCAAATAAAATGCATGTGCAAGTATAACTTCAAATTCCATAAATCACAATGTCAAAGCCTCAATGGTTTCAACTTCAAAATTTGTCAAATCGGAGCTAAAATCTATTACTTTAGTAAGCTAGCTTTCGATGCTACGCAAGTGGCAAATTAAGCTAAGACGTGGATTGATCATTGACGAGAATGGACTTCTTGTAAATGCAATAGAAGAGTCAGAGTCCAGTTCCCCTCCCTTCTCGACGAAGGATAACAAGATATTGGAACAAAAGGGGAAATTTACTTTATATCCACTTTCTTGCCCCTTGGCTAAATCGAAAGATAAGAAATATTTTATATTTTTACTTTTACCTTATAATATATTATTAATAGGTACCTTATGATAAAATCTAAATATCATGGATTTGAAAAACATTTTACATTAATTATGTCTACTATTTTTTTTCCTAATTTCCACCAATCCAAATAGAGATATGTCAGTGTAGATATTAATAATTCATCTACTAGTAGGCATGCATTTATTCTGCTAATTAGAGTACACGAATGTAGTACTACTACTATTATAAATTTTCTAGATAAAGTTAAAAATTGAATTTATTTCCACTGAAGATTTAAAACTTACTTCAAAGATTCCTCCCTCGACTATTTCATCAAATAACTACTACTTCCACCAACACATGTACCAGTAAGTCTACCCGCCACTGCCACGACTTAGGGGTGCAAGGAAATGACCTAGTACTGTTTGTCTCTGCTGAGTGTCGAGATATAGTAACTAGTAGGTCCACTGAATAAAGAACCATTATTTTGTAAGAAATTACAGGAAGAAAAAAAAGATGATCTACTTCTGTCTGTTAGTGTTAGTATGGATAATTTATGCTTCAAATACATTGTCTCTACTTAGAAGTTGAACAAAACAACTCCAACTAGATGGGAATATAAAGTTAAATAAATCCCAGTATAAGAGTGGCAAGTGGGCCAGGCCGGGACACGCCCAACCAACCCGGCCACTCCGGACTAGTGTGTCGAGCTCCCGTATGGGGGGCCGGGTTGAATCAGAAGAGGACCTTTATCTAAAAATTTTCAGCAAGTGCATTGTATATTTAAACTTTTTCATATTGTTGGTACATCTTCATGCAAATAAAGACGATTTATTCAAAGAAAAAGGAATGTCTTCTCAGCGCATGGATGAACTCCATACATAGCCGACAAGACTAGATGAGTTGAAATAATCAAGAAATCACACTCTTTAGAAAACCATTTGTTTTATATATGATAATGACTAATGTTAAGCTTTCTTGATATCATTTAGCAAAGATAGATAGACATTAGTTCTGTATTGTCAATGCTGACAATTGACATAGAAAGCGGACACAAGTAGATAATTTCAAAAAATTGAAGGATATCGTTTTCCTAATGGTTGAGGGTAAAGCTAATGAACTAAATATTACAGGATATTTATCAAATCTCAACTAATTCTTTTAGAGTAATCATAAAGGCTTGTTACTTTTTCCAGTATGCATATCTTCTTAATGTTTCTTTGATCAGTCATGTTGATAATACGCCTAAGGAAACCAGAAAATGTTGCCACCCTTCTTATCTCCAAAAGATTATACCGAAAGAAGAGAAACCATATATAGAAGAACCATCCTCATTGAAGGATTATTTCTTATCATTATTGGACTACTACTGATCTTTCTTAAGCACCATATTAATGTCTTTTCTATTAGTTTCTTCCTTAGTTTTCCTTCACACAGGTGCTTCACTCCTGTGCTCCCTGCACACCTATCCTTTCAAAAATACGACTCAACAAAGCCTTATACGTCATCCACTTCACGTCATTTCAACAAAATACTCCATAGAACGCACCCCAAACCAAATAGAGGATATAAAATAGCCTTACCTTCTTGACAGTTGGCATTCCCTCAAATTCTACTTGCTGGCCTAGCAATATGCATCTAAAGTATATCGAGATAATCGTTAACCCAAAAATTGTGTCATCAGAGACATATCGACATTGAATTCTCCTAGAAAAACTTTTATACCCCTCTTTATATTAGCTTTAAAACATTCAAACTTATTTGGAAGTCTGTAAGCTCATCATAATAATAATACCTAAAGAATTATCTTTTTTGTTTCTTAAACAACCGAAAGAAAAGATGTTAGACTCTGCTCAACACAAATTCACACCTTATCATTTATTCTACACACAACAGAAATCATCGTGTCGTTAACAAATGGAAGTCATTCTAGTGGATCAAACGAAATTACAAAGAATACTAATTGTGTGAAACATTAGAACTTGACTTTGCTTAAATGCCTTATTGATCCATTCAGTATCATCCTCTATACCAACATTTCACTATAACGGCCAAGTTCTTTCAAGAACCAATTTTTCATGGCATGAAAACATTTCACTATAGAAGCCAAAAAATATCCAAGCAAACAATGCTTCATAATGCATAGAAACAGATTTGGAGCATATAATATACATAGAATCAAAAATATATTTGGCAACTTCAGTAACATTAATATTTATACTAGTATACAACATTAGCAACAAAAAACCCCACCACCACAAGTACCAAACATAACTAAATCAATATTCGAGCACAAATACTACGAAAACTCACGCCATATACACAATTAAGAGTAAATTATATGGATTTTAACCATATTTTAAACAATTCTTACTTATAACAATTTATTTACGAGTTATGACATGTCCATTAAATTTAATTTAATTTGAAAATCAATTTCAATTTATTGAATAAATTACTAATATGATTTTATGTTTATATTATTAATTAATTATACTTAATTAATATGATTGTCGTTCCTTTTTTAAAATTGAAAACATCAAGTACACATATTAAGGGATTTACCTATATTAGACTTCCTTGTTTACTTTTACACTCCAAACCTCCCATTCCTCAATACCACCACCCTCCCCCCACTCTTATCCTACTCTATATGAAATCACCCCCACTACCACACTTTCAACTTTGTCTCTCCCATTTTTCTCAACAACCAACTTCACCATTCTTACAATCGTCCGTCCAATTAAGTTTTCCAACAAAATAATGTCTAAGAAACCCATTGAAATGCCTCAAAAGAGTCTCATATTTATGTTTAAAGGAATTTTTACTGATGAAGTTCATGCTCCATCTTTTATTGTTAAAAATCTGGCGACTGGTGGTTCATCTCATTTAAAAGGTCGAAAAGAGAAAAAAAATGAAGTAGAGAAAAGGGAGACCCATGCAAATAAAAAGGGAAGAAGATGAACGGGAAAATTGTTGAAACCCCTTCTGATTGTTAGAGAAATCAAAAAGAAAAAAAAAGAAGAACAACAAAAGAATCTGAATTATTAACATCCAAAAAAAATAAAAAAAGGTGTTAGGGTAAGTACTCAAAATAATGATTTTTTTAATATCACATTATGCATAGTTGTGTTTTTGAAATGTGTGTTTGTGTAAAAATTTTCTAAATTTGAAAAAAATGTGTAGGATTTTGAATTTAATGTTTGATTGATCTATATTGTATGAATTATGAATTGAGTGTTAACATTGAAATGATTGTTTTTTAATTGTGTACATGGAATGAATTATTAATCTGGTATGCAAATTGTATGAATAGTTTATCCATTAATGTATTAAAATTGTTAAATTAGTTTTAGCGTATTATGAAAGTAGATTGATGAATGTCATAGTGAACATGAAATATTATGATGTTTGAATAAAATTGGTTTAATTTTTTTTTATCAATGTTTATATGACTATGATTTATTTTTGGTTTAATTTATATGATATGATTTAATTATAACCTATCTTTAAACTATAGTTACTGCTGGAATGAAACTTGAATACTACTTATATGAAGTATGTATTAATTAAGTATAAACACTTTTATTTTACACGCAAGGATGATATACTCACACTGGGCTTTATGTTCAAACATGAATGTATTTGTTGATTTTTTTATTTGCATCGGGCAGGAGAGGTTTTAACAATTTATGGATCAAACACCTTTTTGTGTATTTTATGACTAGCACAACATAATGATTCAATGTCAACTATTGCGGTATTTGATCATTCTTGAATTTGAGACGAAAATGTTAGAACCCCTTCTGATTCATATTCAGATTTTGTAAGTGTAACATTCCAGAATATTACATGCCTAGTGAACAGCTATTAGGTCTTTAGGAATGCGTATTGGGGATACATAGGCGTCTCAATTCCTAATATTGTAAAATTTGCTAAGGGGGTGTGAGCCAATTTTTATATTTACCCAAGTACGCATAACATGATTCAAGCTTGTTTAGAATTGTACCTACAATGAAGACCCTAAGCTAAAAACATATATTTTTTAGTATTTGCACACAATGTACTAGGCATCCAAGTATCAAGCCTAGCACCATAGCACATGCTCATATAAAATGATCATATAGATTAAACAATGTCCAAGGACATACTGAGGATCCTTGGGACAATAAGTAAACATTTCCAAGTGAACCATAAATAATAGTTAGTTAGGAAAGTGAAACAAACCCATGTGCAAGACATGTGAAGAAGCTACCAAAGGAAAGGACCACCCTAACCGAATTCGGCTAGGGTAGTTAGGGGGGAAACGTGCACAAGACACCACTCCATGTGGGGCTTAACCTCCCTAACAATTCTAGACTCTAACCTACTTCCCTAAATCATTAAATAACCTATGACTAACCATATTGGATCCATTAGTGCACCCAACAACCTAGGACCAAAACCGGGCTGACACTAACCTAGTACTAGTTAAAGAGACAACCTAGTACCTAACCTAGGATTGTCCAAAAGGTTTCTTATGGTCCAAAAAACTAGGGGTACTTTATTAATTATCCTAGGTTGCATAATTAATTAATTTAGTAAATTTATTAATTAATATTAAAAGAAAATTTTTAGATTTTGATTAAGACAAGAAATGGACAACCTAGTACCTAACCTAGGATGGTCCAAAGAGTTAGTTAAGATCCTAACGACTTAAAGGTACTTTAGTTATTAGCCTAGGCTACTTAATTAATTAATTTAGCAACTAAAATAATTAATTTAAAGGGTCAAAATCGAAATCACAAAGCAATATCCAGATTTCAGTTAAAACAAGAAAAAGACAACCTAGTACCTAACCTAGGATGGTTCAAAGGAGTAGTTATGGTTATAACGACTTAAGGTTAATTACCCTAGGTTACGTAATTAATTAAATTAGCCATTTATTTAATTAAATTAAAGGGTTCAAATAGAAATTCTTACACTAACCTAGTACAACTCAAGAAATATCCTAGTAATTAACCTAGGATGGTCCAAAAGGGTTAATTTTTGTTCCAATGATTTTTGGGGCACTTTAATAATTACCCTACGTACCGTAATTGTTTTAAGTGTTGATTTGTTTGTCCAAATGTTTCATTGCTATTATTGTGGCGTTATGAGGTGTTAAACTCATCAATTATTAATATGATGTTGTCCAATATGTCTTTAAAAAGTTACCCTAAAGTCATGAACCAAGATTGGTTAAGAGAATGATACTATATTAAGATATATTTGAAACTGTTATGTATGAAGGTATTACGATTTGTTGTGTATACCTACTGTAATATGTGACTCGTTGATGATGTTGTGTTCATTGAATAATCATATTATGTTGTTCAAGATGTTTAAAAACTTTATGCCTAAAGAAAGCTATGTAAATGATCTCCATGAAATCATAATGTGAGTGATTGTTTGGATTATGCCAACAAAATCTTAACAATACATTACCCAAAAGGGATGCATGCAAATGGCTATAATATTATGTTAAATAATTAAAAGATTGGCTAATGAACAATATACATATCCAACCAAGCATGAAAGAATGTAAAATTGGCCTATGCCAGCAAAGATGGTTATGTAATTTATACCCAAATGTTTATGTCAATACTAATCATATATCAATCTTGTATAATAAGAGTATCAAATATATTGTAAGCACTTCTAAATTAATCAATGAATCCATAACCAAGGGCATGCCATCCATTCGGACAACTCCCAACATGCTCTAAAGTAATGAACTATGAACATATGTAACTCATTGAAAGAAGTGCTAATCATCCATAAACAATGAAATGAAGCTAATACTACACTAAAGTACAAAAGTAATGTGAGTTACAACATAATTAAAGGGGTATAAATTAAGTAAGTGACCAGAATGGGGTGTTAAAGAAAGTGAGACAAGTCTCATTAACACCTAAGCTACTATGTTAAAACAATACTCACGTATGAAGGTGTTAGAATGTGTGAGTCAGTCTCATTATCACCAAAGGATGATATGTAAGGAAAATTCACATTTCATCAATGTAAAGTAAGGATGACCAATCATCACTAGAGTAAGTAAATCTCAATCTAGAAGCAAGCCTCTATAATGCTTGAGTCAACACTAAAAGATAAATAAGAAATGAACATTCATGTAATGAGGTGAGTAATTATGTTAATCTATGATGCTACTGAAAATGGTGACAACATGATAAGAGGCTAAAATGAATGGTGAGACAAGTCTCAGTCATGCCTAAGTAAAGTTTACTAAAAGTACTCACCTAAGATAGTGTTGAATATCAAGAGAAAAGTCTCAATCATACTCTATATGTAAGTGTAAGGACAATTCACACTTAATACTAATGATGAGAAGAGAAATAATCTAATTAGTAGTGATGCCCTCATGCTAGAAGCCAGCTTCCATGATGTATGAGTTTAATGTAATGTAACTTTATACTGAGCACCGATAGGCTAGCTATGAGCGGTGATGCCTTCTTTTGGGAAGGGCGGAGCTTCACGTAACTCTCATGAAATGAGACTGTTTGGCATGCCGGGTATGGGTTTCTTTATATCTCCTAGTCGTTGAACCTATACTACCAATATAGGGACCTAGCAGGGTTTGACCTAGCAGGGTTTGACTCCCTATATATGCTAGCATGTTTGGATCACTTTACCCGGTGATTCAACCTCTTTTTGGTGTGGGGAATACACTGGATTTCGTGATGCTCACATGATCTATGTCGGTTAAGGTTAAAATTTCAAACAAAAGAATGAGGCTAGCATCAAAGTATGAAATGAATGATACCGAAGATGTTTATGTAAGACAATCAGGATGTTAAATCAGATTCAAGTAATGACATTAGGTCATTCTTGGTCATTGCACTTCATGATCCCGATGAGAGTCTTAAACTTCATCCTATGTATAGCTGGTGTTTACATCAGCCTATCAATGAATGGAATGAATAATGTGAAGTACGAATGAACGAATGAAGCAGACTCTGTGTTTGCTAAAGAATGCCCTTGGGTTGATGTCTCATATGTTGGGCCCTCACTTGAGATGTCTTCTGCTACATCAACGATTCAAAAGTGTCGTGTGTATAAAATGTAAAATATATAAAACATTAAAGTAATGAAATCAATGGCATGATTAATAGAGAATTTATTATGAAAGGTAATGAATATATAGTGTAAAGAATGACTCACTATAAGATAGGGAAATCATTCCTTAGTCCTTGGATTACTTAAATCGATTCATTGTGGATATGGGACTACAATGAATAATTGCACTTGTAATTAAAACATAGGACCGAATGAATTATTGAACTATACAACAACAAGAAGAAAAAGACTGAAAAATAATCTAAATGTACAAAGAGGAGCTCTCGGCCTAAGAGGATCAAAAATCTCAAATCTTCGCCCGAGTTGTTCTAAAATTATGTTGATGATACTGATGTCTTGTAATCATATAGAAAAATAGTTATATGCTTTGAATGAATTAAAATACATCATACTCATACCACAATTAACAACTAACAATTTAGGAAAGGCTAGTGACTAGACTTTCCAAAAATAACATGTTGTTTAGGAAGAACTTACTTTGATCATTCATAGTCTTATGTGTATGTATGCATACACCCATACTTAGTACAAGTGGTGTACTAACCCCTACTATTTACTATTTTATAGATGCACGTTAAGGGACATATTGACGAATCTTGCAACAGTTTGAACATCAACGTTTCTCCTGACCATTTGGTAGGTTCTCTTTATTTTGAGGATGCTATAATTTTAGTCTAGCCTTAGTTTTAGACAAATCTAGTGAATGTTGTCCCTAGAGTTTCTTTCGTACTTTCATGTTGCAGCTTTTGTAATAAGGTCATGTTTAGCAAACATATTTATGATATATTTTATTCTGTTTTGAATTGATTCCTATGATAGATGGTTGTTACATTTATGTTGAGCTTAGTATATGATGAACGCATGAAATAACTATATGAAGTCTATGTATACTTCATACGTTTAAAAGTTTTGAATTTTCCGCTAAAATTAACCATATGAATGTGATGAATGCAAGGTGAGGCTTGTCTGCGATCTCTGAGATGTCAATGACACCGGTTGCGATTCGGATTCAAGAATCCAGATCGTTACAGTAAGTAAGAAGAAGAGATTTTGTAAGTGGAACAAGAAGAAGAAGAAAAACAAAGAAGATCAACCAACATCGATTCAGGGAGTCTTCAAAACCATCAAAAAGAAGAGCAACAACGCATGAGGATTCAAAAATCCTAACACCCCAAAAAAGAAAAAATGGTGGTTAAATATTATATTTACTTTATTTTATAATTATTGTGATTTAGTAGATTTTTCTGTTGAAACTGCTATATTATGCATATTATTGTTATGAAAGTTGACTTAATATACGATTTATGAGTATGGTATGGATTTTACTTAATGTTGACATGAATTGGTATAAAATTTGTATGATGTGTTACTTATATTTGGTGTGAAACTTGTGTTAATATGATATGAAGTTGGTACACAGTTTAGAGGAACGCTATTTTTTTTCAAATTAATATAATTGTGTCTACTAATCTAACATGAAACATGAATAATATTAATATAAAAGCCGACTTAATATACAATCGTATAACTATGAAACTGATTTATTGTTGGTACTAAATTTGACTTAAGTTGTGTATTATATTTGTAAAAAAATGGTATGATATTAGTGGTCTAACTATGTGAATTGATTGTAGTTTGTTAAATCACTCATTTTTTATTTTTTATGTTTATAAATTATGACTAGTGTTGGTATGAAATAGGTATTTCTTATAATATCAATTTCTTATAATAAATTGGAAGGTTTCCTTTTCAATTTCTCCAACAAGGTTCATAGCAATGTGGAAAAAATAAAAAAAATGATGATGGCGCGATCAGTGAAGTAACTTCGATTGTTGCTAGGAAATTTGAGAACCTTGCATAGCAAAAAACGATGCTCTGAATATCGGTAACTATCCTACCCCAAGACTATGAAGATCAAATCTGAATAAAGAACATGCTATGGATATCAGTAACTATCCTACCCCAAGACTATGAAGATCAAATTTGAAATAGTTGATTGCAACTTAGACTCTTTAGTATTTTATATTTTCTTAAATTTTGAACAAAATCTATTTTTTTTATGCTGTTTTAAGTATTGAATGATATATAACATGTTGTTATAAAATAATATATTGTGGAAGTCCTCTACACAAAATGGTTAATACATTACTTTCCAACATTATGAAGATAATCCACTACATCAAGAACTTACTACATTACTTCCCTTCATTACGAAGATAACCTCCACCTTTTGTGATAATTATTCTTGTAACATTTCACTTCCATAACCTCCTTCTTTATATTCATGTTTAATTTCACGTTTATGACTAACCTTTTGTATGCCTCTATGTTACACTATAAATAGAGGCATAAGGGTTCATATTCTATACATTTGAAGATTTGATGAATACTTTGATGAATAAGAAAATCTCTAATCTTTCGTCTCCCTATTCCTATTGTTTTATCTTTTATATTTCTTGTCTTATTTTACTTTAGTTTTACAACACGTTATCAGCACGAATGTTCTACCACTGACAGATTGAATCAAAATAAACAAAAGAAGGTAAAATAATTGTGCTTATTTTCTCACGGGGCATTTGCAGCTTAATGAAAATATTAGGTTAGCAAATATATCTGAAAAATTACTTGCAATATTTTTGAAAATAAATTTTCTCTTGAACTTCAAGTTCACATTTTTTTTAACGAGGATCTAGATAATCCGCCCCACACATAATTTTAAGCTGTTACACATATCTGCCCATAATGTTAGGAAATATAACATTCACCCTAAACCTCATTTGGGATCTATCTTGGTGCATGAAGAAATAAAATCATATGTGCGCACATTAAATTTTTAGATGAAAATTATTTGGTTCCTGACCCTGAACCAATTGTGTTGGGAGAACCTTGTTGGCCTGATGCAAACATGTTAAATATACTCATCTCATGCCAATTTTATTTGAGAAATTTTTTCTCAAATAAATGGTCTAGCTATAATTGGAGGTATACAATTTCTTCTAAACCAACCAACATTATATACATGATTTTGTAGTTTGGAAATGTGCTCTTCATTTAATCATATGACCAAACAACCTTACAAAAACGAATTTGTAAGTTGATACAAATGGACATACATGTGACCGTACCATAGATGTATCTATTAAATCATAATAGTAAGCGGTCCACATGACTGGTGAACGGGCTCATATTCACCTTTTTGTATGTTCCAAAAGTTTTAGGGGATACAATCACAACCTTAACTGGTACAATGATCATTTATCACGTGAACAAGCCACAAAAGAGAATTCCTGAAGAATTTTTTATTTCTTCAACATATAGCCATGTGAATTCTCATTTTTTTGCATCATATTTGAATCAGAATGGCCAATCAATTATGCCAACTGATATTTATTTTAAGTAAACTTCTAGTTTACTTTTGCATGTGATTCCATCAGCATGCTCATGTTTGTATACCACAAACAAGAGGGAAAATGAGTAATCTTATATATAAATATTTACAATCCACTTTTGTCGTAGTAATTTGAAAATATTATATCTTTCCATAATTTATAGTCTCAATATAATATTTTTCTTTTCAATTCTTCTAAAACTTAAAAGTTTTTTTTGAGACTCACTATAACCTAATATTATGAACAATTTTATTCCTCCGGATAAGAGCAAATTATCCTTTCGGAACTCTCAACTAATTTTGTGTACTACCACAAATTTCACAACGTCATTATTATGGTGACCATCTCCTTCACGTAGAAAATTATTATTAATATTGGCATGGTTAAATTATAACATGCAAGATTTATTTCTTGATAACCAATGACTTTTGGTCATAGTTACACCCTTTATAGGAAAGAACTATTTCTTTTCCTTGTCCTTCAATAGTTCATAATTCAACATATCACAATATTTGTGTAGTAATTAAATGACCATTTATATAAAAATATTTCTTTTCAATATCTTAAACCTCCCGTAAAGGTGAGATGTGACATTTATTCAACAATTCATAGATATGTTCTATCCATAAGAACACAAGTCACATTTTATTTAAGAAATGGACCATAACCATTTGAACATGCCCTATAAGTTTTTATTAGAAACTCATTGTCAAACTTCCACATTTATCAAATTTATGTGTCTCACCTCAATATCACTTTAAGAGATCACCTGTACCAAATGTACTATTACTGTATATTCTTTTATTTTTATGGAGAATTTAAAAAAAACTTTCAAATTGGGTTGTACCAATTCAATATGCCCAATAACTCTTCATACTACTTTGATGACAAAAATTTAACTTCTTACTTGAAGGACTATCTTAAGAATAAAAAACGTTCTTCCTCTTAATTACCACAATTGATCATCAACATTTTACCACACTCATATTCATACATTTAATCACTTGTCATTTTCAGACATATTATGTCCTGCTACCACATTCACATAAAAGAACGGATCAAATCAATTGGACAAATTTCATGACTTTTATCAAGAGCATATCAATTTGCTCAATCATTGTGACATCATCTTTGTATAATGTTGGGACTTGAATCCAACTCTTATCTATAACAAGGCATTTTACGTTATTATTTGTTGGAACCCAATCCAACATTTTATTATCATGATGCACCGAACTCTCACTCGATGTATTAACCTCTTGCTACGATTGGACTTGAATCCTTCATCTTACCCTCAATCAATGACATGATAAGCCAAATATAATAGTATTCACCACTGAACCTTAAAAAATATTGTCACTTTTGGTTAACATGCACAAATAAATATAGAACAAAAGAAACACAATAAAAATATTCTCAACAAAGTACGTATCAATATCTTAAACTTGTCAAAACCGAGAGTTACATATAGCATTATATTAGATTCTACTATGTTTGGTGCGTGATTATTAAGGTAGTTAATTACCATTATAAATCAAAGAATCAATTTCACGCTAAGAAAATAATAATTTCAATACATTAAATTAAAATTGCTCACTACCACCACTCCTTTTTCAATTTCCATGTGAATTCAAAATATTTCACACGAAAAATAAAATCATTTAAAAATTTATGTAATAACCAAAACAATGAGTATAATCATAAATAAAATATAAAAACAAGTTTCACATACAAAAGAAAGTGTATAGAGTCATAGGAGAAAAAGAATTGCACATTAACAATAACATGGATCATTCACCTTGTTCACAAGTAAAATATAAAATAGATTCCAAAATAACTTATCTAATACCTTTTAAATCCTTTAAAGATTTTCATTTAAACTTCATCGTCAAGCTAGACATAATAATCAATCATTATGCATATTAAAGTATTTTATCTATTGCAAGACTGAAACAAGTTTTATTGTATCCACCAATAGAGACTATATCTCCATTTAACAATGTCAGGATTTTTGCGTAAACCCTTTATTTTTCGAGGCACAAACCGTACTTTATGTCTTACGGTTATACTTTTGCACAGTGATTCATTTGTATTCACTGAGATATATTTTGATCTATGATCTGTAAGTTCTAAAATATCACTTATCTAAATGAAACAACATATACTTGAATAGTGCATATTATTTGGTTAATCATTTATCTGTCCACACTATATGACAGATTCAAATTTATGATCCTCATAACAATTTATAGCATTCAGTGCTACTTCATATCAAATATACCATCGATGGTCATTTTGATTCGATTCTAATACGACATTATCGAGATCTATTCATATTTCATCATTTTCAAGTACTTGCACCTTTGCCAAGGTTTTATGAAGTGTTATGTCACAGTGCTCTTTCAAAGCACTTACCTCATTATCAATGAACATTTTGATAATTTGCTCCTCTCCTTTTTCAAAGAGTTTTACATTTGGAATTGATTGCTCTATCACGCTTAAAATTTAAATATTTTAAACATAAATAAAATCAGAAAATTTTGTTTTTAGTTTCATTATTATTACTATTTTTTTGTATGTTTCATTAAAATGATAAACCGCAAAACACTATGAATCCAAAGAATGTCATCTACCATCATGTTTAATTAATACAGATTTCATTACAAAAAAGTTGAAGATTGTTGAACTAAAACTATTTGAACTAGTTGTGAATGACGACAATCACAGGAAAAAATAATTCCAATAGAGAGAAACATTTGAAATCAACAAAATAGGAGAGAGAAATGTTTCAAACAAATCTGTCTTTTGAAATACTTTTAAATGATTTGAGTAAAAAAGAAAATCAGTATATTCACGTTTTGTTTTGAATCTCTTTAATTTTTGGCAATTATTAATTATCATTAATGTATTGAAATTAATTACTACAACTATATCCGTTTTACCATTTAATATTTTTTAAAAAATAAATTTTATTTTTAATTCTTTTTTTTTAAAGAAATTAATGCAACCTGAATTTTTTTATATTACAACAGGTTAGTTTAATTTTACTGCTATAACATAAAAATATTACTCTAATATATGTCATATTAGAAATTTTCATAATTGAAAATTAGAAAAAAAAATCAAATTCAACACTAATCATGGTTTATCATCGTATGAGAACTTTAAAAGTTGAAGAAAAACATAAATTATCAATTTTAATATACCAATATATCATTCATGTAAATACAAACACATGACAGTTGTTTAAATTAAATATCTGATTATAGTAGCCAAAAGAATCACTAATCAAGTAAATTAGAATTTTGATATTTCTATCATTTAATAAAATTTGAAAAATTTCTTTTCTCAAAAATATTAATTTTTCAAAAGTATTTCGTTAGAATGACACCAATGGATAAAGACGAAACGACGATCTATTGTTTTTGACGTGCACTAAAAAGATTCAATAATAGTTTTTCCTTTTTGCAGTAATTGTTTGATAAAATTAGTCAAAATTGAATAAAAGAACTTAAAAATCTTATAATAATATTTTTTACAGCAATATCATTCTTACAATGGTAATAATCAATTTATCTGAATAAGATTTTTGTCATGTATTCATGATGTATTTCTTTAGATCTATTTTTTTAAAACCTTTATTTACTCATATGAAGATTTGATTGTTTTAATTTGAAGTATTTAATGTTTTAAAAATAGATATTCATTTTCTTATGAAGATTTTGTACTTTTTTTTTTTTTACAAACATCATTATATTTCTAAGTAAAAATAAAATTATATTATACCTTATGAAAATTTGTTGGCTTGCGATAGGCTCTTAGATCTGTTGGATTGTATTTTGATAGGATTTGTGAATTGCATAATTCACAACTTCACCTTCTATTAAGGAGGTAAGTTTATCATCTTGATATCACAATATTTAATAACATACCATCTTGAAAATTTGTTGGCTTGCGATAACCTCTTAGATCTGTTCGTCTTTTATTTTCTTTTTCTATGAAGCAAAGACATGTCAAAGCAAAATGGGTAAAGTTGCTAGGGGTCCTTTTAAATTAGTCAAACATTTTTTATTTTGATATTTGTTAATTTTCTGAACATTTTTCATTTTGACATTTGATGTTGGATATGCTCATATCGAACATTTAAATAACTCAAAATATGTGTCTATTAGAAATCTTTTTGACGAACTAGAGATATTTTTTTTAATAATTAGCTAAAAATATAAATACATATATTGTATTAATAATTGATGTCAAAAGTAGAGAATTAAACAAAAATTTATGATATTTTGGTCCAAAATAATTTAAAATTATAAGAAGTAAAAAGAAAAACTAATTTAAACGTATTTTACTAATTCAAATAAATATTTCAACAATTAATTTTTATTTTTTACTATTTTCTAAGAAAAACGGAACCGTCTTCAACTACCCAAACATCCGTCCCAATTAAGAAGTAAGAATAGGTTTAGGTTGAGAAAATTGATGATTCCTATTACGAAAGGTATTGCAAGTATCCCTTCAAGTGAAATCTGAAATGTAACAAAAAAGCCAACGACAAGCGAAAAGCTTGAAAGAAACATAATTAATTGGATATTTTATGATTAATTACTATACATAATTATTAATATTAAAATTCCTATATATTTAAGTTTTTTTTGAGAAAAAAAGATATTTATTTTCCTTTTCACTTACTTTTAATTTATTATTCTTATTCATTAATATAAATGTCAAAATTTTATGGAACTCTACAAAATGTATTCAATTTTAATAAGATTTATATAGGACGTTTTTAATTTCAGTTAGATTGAATCCTACTTCAATCTTCATGTCTATATAAAAATATTATACTCAATTGAAAAGTATCCTATAAATTTTTTAATATTTATATTTTTGGGTATTCATAGAAGATCATAAAGACATTAAGTATTTCTTTTTCAAAGAAATCTCGAAAACTTCATAGATTTATGAGATATTTTTTGATGAAATCAAAATATGGTCTCTTGCGTTTGAAAAATACATTATTAATGATTCTCGAATCTCGGAAAAATCTTAAGAAATAAGAATCAAGAGATAAAAAATTTGAACCATTTTATTTTTGGGCAAATAATAAAAACCACATACTTTTAAGGTAAAATTACAACTTTTCCTTTATGAGTTTATAATTACAGAACTCCCTCAAACTGATATAATAATATAAGCGGTAATACATTAATTTGATACGCGAAATACATTAATCGTTTAATAAGATACATTTACATTTTATATATGATTTACTAATTTGATGCGCTGATACACTAATATAATACACGAGATACATTAATTTGATACGTAAAAATAAAAAATTTTAAAAATTTACAAAATTAATAATTAATAATAGTAATGAGAGAGCTTATTTCTATCATTTTTCCTTTATTTTATTCATGAAGTCATGTTTCTTCCTACTATATTTGTAAACACCTAGCTTTTTATCTTAGCACTTTTAGTTAATTTAAAAAAATAAATAGTAGTTAAAAGAATTGAAAGAAGAAAAGAAAATTCAAAACGGTGTAAGAAAATTTACAAAAAAAATTGCGTGATTTTCGCACCCAGAATTTCATTTAACAAAATAATGCGTAAACTTCTAATACTCCTATATATAAGAGTTGTTATTCAAAAATCAGAGAACTATCAAAGTTTCTATATGGTTTATAATATTATTTAAAGTTATTAATTGTTATAATTTATAATAATTTTTACACAAATATTACTCCCTCGTTTATATTTATGTACTGTCCTTCAAATTTTCTAGTTATGTTACCTCCAAATATTTGAAGTTGTTTAGCCAGTAAAATAAATTGCACCCTGTCTAATTGATAATCATAAATAAATAAATAAAACTTTACAGTCGTAGAACACTTTCTAATCGATTATGTGTTTATGAAATTAAAAAACATAAATAAAAAATTATAAATCTAACACGTAATTCAGACAAAAACGAAATGACCATCCTATTTCAGATAAACATTAAATTACTCCTATCTCACCCATGTATTAGGTGGAGCGCTTCTAATTTAAGAAGATAATTAAGCAACTATTACTAAATGTGGTAATATTTGACCTTACGTGGAGTTCCAAGAAAATAAATGAAAAAATTTGAAATGTGAAAAATCAAAAAATAAATGAAAATTTTGAAATGTGAAAAAATCAAAATGTACACTCACTTTTCTCTCTCGCATCATAAATATTTACTAATATTATTTTTAAAATTAATTGAAAAAAAATATTTAAAATATTATTTTTAAAAATTAAACGGGACCAATAAAGATAAAAAATATCTATCATATCAGGAAAAATGATATTCTTTTTTTAAACTGAATCGGAAACGGAGTACTAGTTAGTTAAATTCTACTATTTTGTTATTGCAATATTCATAATTTATTATAAGTGAAAAATAGAAAAAATATAATTGATTTTATTTTAATTTAGTAAATGATTAGTAAGTAAGATGCTGAGACAAATAATTTTTTGGCAAGATGCATAATCTAAATTGGGACAATTAGGAATATTTAGTTTCTTAAATATACAATCTAAATTGGGACAATTAGGAATATTAAGTTTCTTAAATATACAACTAAGTACAACATCACCTCCATTTATTTCAATATTTCAAAAGAGAAGACTATTACAAAATATTAATGCCGACTCAGTCATGAAGACGAGCCTCATAGCAACAGTACGTACAACACAAAAATTAACAAAACACAAAAGCTGAAAGATCTTACAAACAAAAATCATACACAACGTAACACATTGAATAAACAAATTTATCAAAATAATACATTTTTGTTTAAACCTAAATAATCGCCAACTTCACCTCCTTTCTGTTTTGTTTTTAGAAGTAACAGAATTTTTTTACCAAACTAACCATTATATAAAATAATTTATAAAAATAATACATTTTTCTAAAATTTTACAAAATTAGTATAAATGTAATTCACAATAACATTTTAGCGTATATTTCATTTTTTAAAAACTAACAATATTAGGCTGATATACTTATTGTAAGAAATTTTCTACTCCTAAAACGTTTTTTGAGTAACGTTTTACTCCTAAAATGTTATTGTGAGTAACGTTTCAGGAGTAAAACATTACTAAGAGTAACGTATATCAATCTAACATCATTAGCTTTTAAAAATAAAATATATCCTAAAACGTTATTGTGAAATACGTTTATATTAATTTTATAAAAAATTTTAAAAAAACATATTATTTTAGTGAACTGCTTTATATAATGACTTAGTTTAGTCAAAACCTGATGGTAACAGGAATTCTAAATAATCTTATTATTGATTTGATTGCATGTTCAAACATGTTTGAAGTGAGAACATCAAATCTAGTTATGCACACACGTGCATTTAATTGCTCTTGTCTATCACTTGGTCTTTGAATTTGATGCATGTCCCATGGATTATTTTTCATATTCCTTTAACAACCAAAACAGTGATATATAATGTAAATTTAGATCACAAATGAAGTGTATTATTTTATTCCCATTGAAATTTGGGTTTGAAAATTGCAGTATTGAGGGTCTAACAACCGGCAAAACAACACTAAACTGGCAATTTTTTTTTTTTTGGGTTTCGAGACATAATATATATTGTTCTACTGTTATTAAAAATAATGTATCATCCAATGAATATGGAACTTGCTAAGTTACTTTGTGGGTCTAAAATCTAAATGGTCAAGTCTAGAAATTAAATCAATTTTTCCTTCATATTTTGTGCTTCTAATCTTGCTAATGGGACGTACTGTCCTAGAAGGTACGTTTTAATATCTTACACTTATCGATTCAATAATTTTAGTCGAGTATTTTTTATTGAGAAAGGAAATCTTACACACTTACTATTAGTCGTATGAATCATAAAATAGACCTTTTTCTATCCTACATAAAGAATGTTAGGTGTTGTATTCTTGTAATGTGTGTTTTTTGTAACTTCTTGATGTTGTCATATTTATATATTGACATCATATAGGTTACATTACATTAGTCATTTATACTCCGCTTGTCATTGTTATCTATTTTTTCATAATGTTTTGTATGGTATTGTACTATATGGTAGATACAATGTTTTGTTTGGCTAGAGTATATTATTTGTTGTTGTTTAATAATATTTTTATTGTTTGATTTGACTGTATCATACTGTATTGTAATTTATAAATTTACTAAAATATCCTTAATTATTCTTGGGTAGAAGGTTTGACTAGCTAGAATTAATATAGCGTAAAATGTAAACTTATATTATGAAATATTATGTAAGGATATGATTGAAAAGAGAAATTAAGTAACAATGTGAACACACCAAATCAATTGTTCCATAAGATGTGAGTTTTTGTAGAGTTCGACATTTGGACTCATTTAGGAATTTGTTTATATAGGTTTGGTTTGCTCAATTTGTGTCATGAACTGATGAAAAATCCTTGATTTTGAAGTATACAGATTGAGGAACAAAGCAAGGACATTTAGGCAAAAAAGACAACCTAAGCTTAAAAAAAAGAGAGAAAAACAAGCCTAACAATCGCCAAGAGAACTCGGCAATTCGCCAAGTTACCCATCGATTTCCTAAATATAGAAAACACTAAGCCTGAAACGGGAAGAACTTAAGGGCACTACATTCCTTATCGGTGATCTGCTGATTGTATCGAAAAGTGCTGATTGAGACCGAGGTGTGAATTCAAATTGGGGAGCTAAAAGACTAAAGGGCGCATCGCGAAAATGATTGGAGACTCGAATCTAGATCGCCTAAAATTACAGTGTTTGAACGAGGAAAATGTGAAGAAAGAAGGCGATTGGAAAGGACGATCAACGAGTGGCCCAATGATTGGCGAAACCGGACTTTCCTCACCTATTGGCCTCAAAAAATTCACACCTCATATTAGTATAAATTTATTTTTTGAAGAGAGAGAAAACGTACAGACATTGCAGGGAACAAAAGAAATAGAGCAAAACATTGCTATTGTTGATTTTGAGTAATTTTAGCAATATTTTTCAATTAGGTATTGTAACAAAGAAGACATTATTCATTCTAGACTTCTGATTTTCAAATACCCATCAATGGAGCATGTGGTAGGTACCGAATTTCGTCATTTTTATGATGATTGGCTAAATCCCAATTTTGGGATTTTGACAATGTAATTGTGTTTGACTTAATGCGTGTTATTAATTATTGACTTATGGTGTTAATTGAAATGGATTGGATTTATTATTGTGGTTTAACTCATATATTGTATGTTTAGTGCAGTATACCTCAGGTTTTTATGCTTTCTTGAGAGAGAAGTATAGAGATATGTTAGTAACTTGGCATTCATAACTAGCGGGTCATGATGGTTTCAGCTTAAAAAAGAGAAACTCAATATTTATCCTTTAATCTAGCTCGAGAGAGTAGATTTTGATGAGATTTTGGGCTCATCTTTGTAATGAAATGCATTGAGGTTCGAAAGAAATCAGTGGAAATAAGCTAATTGTTTGAGCGAAAAGTGTCTTACCTAAAGTCCATCCTACCCATGATGAATTAACAATTTTGGTTAGTGATTTGCACTCGTTGAGTTGAACATCGATGTTGATTAGTCAATCTCCCAAGCATTGTCTCCTTATTTGATTGTGCCTTGTTGATTGTTGAAGTGGTTTTGTAATCTATAAGTTGCTCACTTGAAATATTGATGACGTCTTTGAGTTTGTTTCATAGTTTCCTGAAACATTTATTCCTTCAACTATAAAAGTCATCGTTATAACTTCATAGTTGAATTTATAATAGAACTACTCTCTGTGGGATCATTCCTAACTCATTTAATTAGATTTTATACTGATTTACGATCGTTGAACACCTAGAATTGGATGAGGTATGCTTGAAATTTTAAATCAAAAGACACCGCTACCGGAAAGTAGTGTTGTTTAAAATTTCTTTATCAAAGTTTAACTTATAAATTTGTTGGTTGTAGTTGAATTGATTCAAATTGTATTGTGCTTATGTTGGTTGTGCGAGCAGGAGAGAGAATGAGTGAGATAGAGATGAATGGTAGCCAAGCAGGTCACAGAAATGATATTGATGATGTTAATAGTGTGCACTACTCAATCTAATTAGGTGGAATTGGTGCAATCCGCTTATTGTAAGTCGAAAAGGATGTTATATTTGATTTCACGAGCACAACTCTTCATCTCCTTTAATTGAAGGGACTCTATATGAGGTTACCACATTAGCATATGAGGGATTTCATAGATGTTTGTAGCCCGTTTCATTATCTCTGATAGGGGAAGCTAGCAAATGGTTGACTGAGTTATCAAAGAATTATATCACCTTGTGGCATGAGCTTACCATGACATTCAATTCAAGGTTATTTTCCTAGTCGAGGATGATGAAACTCAAGGGTAACATTCAAGGTTTCAAGCAATTGGAGGGTGAACTCATCCATGAAACATGATGGAGGTTAAAGAAACTCCTACTTCAATGCACGACTTATGGACTACCAAAAATTTGTTGCTCCAATAATTCTACCGGAATCTTGATTCGTTAAATAAAGTAGTGACTGATCAATTGATCCCTCTCTAGAAATCTCTACATGCTCTAGGATATTCAAAAGTATTCTTAAAATATCTAAAGAGTTTTTTGTAAGTTTTAGTTCGTGGGTCGCCCATGTGGACCGACTTGACTCAATCTACTATATGTCTTATCCAATTAATTAAGGCAAAATGCACAAGTACCCCCTCAACCTATGTCCGAAATCCCAGAGACACACTTATACTATACTAAGGTCCTATTTACCCCCCTGAACTTTTTTTATAAGTAATTTTCTACCCCTTTTTAGCCTACGTGGCACTAGTTTTTTTAAAAAAAGTAAACCATCATTGGGCCCACAATATAGTGCCACCTAGGTCGAAAAGGGGTAAAAAATTATTAATAAAATAAGTTCAGGGGAGTAATAGGACCTTAGTATAGTATAAGTGTGTCTCTGAGATTTCAGGCATAGGTTGAGGGGGTACTTGGGCATTATCCCATTAATTAATTAATTAATTTGAATTCCTTTTAAAATGATAAGGCGGAACAGTTATATAGTATTTGTTCAACCTCTCCTTAAAATACTCCAAGTGGGAGCATTTTTGATTGAACGTGAAAAAGTGCATGAGAGGAAAATGTGAGAAACAATAGAGAAAAAGAATAAACTAGCGATCCTAGACATATCAATTGATAAATGTGTGTCTCTAAGCATGACATAGATATACACCACTGGATGACCCTAAGTCTAAAACTCGAACTAGGTGTCTGATAAATCTGGTAGAGTAATGGGATGTCAAGTGAGTGTGAGGAAACTTTGACTAGTCCACTATTTGTACTGAGCTAGAACTTGCCTGGTTAGTCCTGCTAAAAGTAAGATGTAATAGACAATTAGGAAAGGATTATAGTCCCTTGTTCAATATAGCCAATTTTTATTTTTATTTTTTTATAAAAAAAGAATGAAATTAATCCCTCTTTGATCCAAATAATTTGAGATTAAAATAGACCTTTCTTTTTCACCCCAACTGATCTTTTCTTGAAATAATGTGTTGGCCCTAGTTCCTCCTTGGACATGTGTACCTCAGCTTATGCCAAAAGCATAAGTTGAAGGTCGATAATGCAGTAAACAACCTTTTCGTGGCCCTGACCCAACTTTGGGTATTGTGAACTTTGACTCATGGCAAAATCATGAGTTGAGGGTGACTATTATAAGGAATTCTCTGGAATGTCCTGTCAAAGAAGCAAAATCAACGACTTCCCCTACAAATTACAGTGTACATATTTCAATGTTTGTTTGCCTTATAATTCTCTCAGTTTCAAGAGTTTTCTTAAGGAAATTCTCTAGGTAGTTCTCGAGTGTTTTTCTAACCTCCCCACAACTCTAGATTATTCCCCCTTTTCCAGTGTCAAATTTGAACTGTGAAGTGGCAGGACAATGACGCATGTATATATAATGTCTCATTACACTATCCACACTCAATCATCACCTTAAAGCCACAAGGCAATCATACATACAATCTCCACTAATCATCAAACATATATACATATACATAAAGGCATAACATATCATGGTAATACAAACTTCATATACAACTCAACATAATGCATAAAACTCATGCAAGACTTAATCAAAGCTATCATATGTCAACATTATCAACAACATCATTCTACGAAATAGTCAACAACATACTTGGACTTTACTTAATAAAACATCATAGAACCCTACACATAATCTCATTCTAAGCCGACTAGTGCAATGTACATGTGAAGTCCCATAACCTCACATACTAAGTAAACCTACAAAGAGACTACTAGCCTTAACATATACTTGATACATCAACAATACAAGTATAAACAACTTCATACATGCCAAGCAAGATCTTCAATATAACGTCAATAAGACCCAATTTATGCATATAAAGTAAGACGACATTTTATAGACTCAATAAGACTTATAACATGCATATCATAGCAACAAGTAGACAAACACTACAATGCCATGCATAAGAAACATAAACATGATCATATACATTAGAACACTTTCCTAGAACTCCCTTCAAGAGCTAATTGTGCAATTTCTAGATAAAGTCCCATACCCTCACCTACACTAAGTAACTTCCTTTAGGTTGTCCTAGTTAGGGTCCTTACTTAACTTCCATTGTCCATTTTACGTTAGGGAAACTATAGCTGTCATATTCAGGGAGCACCCCCTAGACGTAACTGGCATTGTCGTCCTCGGAGAACTAAGACTAGCCTCTTAGCATTCATCATTACATTCACAGGTTAAAGATGCAGAAAATTTATAACTTTTCTTTAATATCTATCATGAGGTTTAAATAGATCTCTCGCATACACATAATATATTCTTATCGGGTATACATAAACCCTTCGTCTTAGAAGACTACATAGTCTTCTACTTTTATGTCACATATATATAAGAGACATAACATAGTCTTAAAACGGATATGTCATATCATAACCATCAGGAAAAGAGTATAACAATTGGGAATAACCCATACATCAATAAAACAAAAGCCAAATATAGGCTATACAATCATAGTACTCGAATGAAAGAGAATGAAAAAAGTGTATTTAAGAATAATCAACATCCAATGCTAGAAAATGGTATTGTCCTAGAAATGGTGAGGACCTACCCAACTTGGAGAATGAGGATCTAAGTCTTCTTCAAATGTCGTCACGAACCCTTCAACGACCTAAGCCTAAAATGTTGGGGAAAAGGCGAGAAATGAGGTTAGCACATCATTTGTACTTAGTATGGAATCATATGCACATACAACACAGAAATCATGCTAAAAAGGGACATTTCATTGAAGAATGCTCATTTAGTTTGAAAAGCATTATTAAAATCCAAGAGCCAATAAAAGTCAATAGAACATCTTCATTAAGTCAAGACCATGTACATCACAAGACCAACAATACTAAGTCTAGTCAAGTCAACATGCATATCAACATAATTGAGCACATAATCAAGACAACTCTATCACCAAGTTATAACATCGACAAGAATGTATACGAGTCCATAACATCAAAACCAAAGCAAGAACATCACTCATAAACCCTCATTAAGTCCACTAGTGCAGTGACTAAGTAAGGCCCCATAACCTCACTCAATCAAGTAAAACCAATATGAACTATAAGCAACACCCAACTTCACATACTATATGATTAAGAGTAAACATTATCATACTTTAACAATGGATACCAACCACACGTTCATAAGTGATACCAACATAAAATAGTATCATTTACGTGTAAGATCATCATATACATATCATTTACATTTGTAAGCATGTAAAAATATAAGCACATATGAACATCATTTGAAGACTTCCCTCAAGGCTAACTAGTTCAATGTATAGGTAGGGTCCCATATCACTACCTAGACTAAGCTAAACCCCTTAGGTCACCTTAGTTAGAGTTCACTTCAATACATCATTTTACCTTTTAGGAAAATCTTGCCTTAACCTACATAGACCACATGAGCTAATATGGAATCCGGTGTCAATGAAATTGTACACCGAAATAAGGCGGTCTACTTGCCAAGGTAGTACAAAAACATGAACATAGCATCTGTAGATCCACTAGCTAGTATTCTTATGGGGGAAACATAGTTGAAGAAATAGGAGGTGAAGTCGTGATCCTTTTTATGGTGCACTCATTATAGTCTCCAATCTCATGAGTACATTAGTGATACTAACTTCCCTATGTGGGAAGGGACACTCCTCACTCTGGTTCACTCGGTGCTAAGCTAGAGTCCCTTTAGAAATGTCTTTAAGTCTTTATTAATCATCATAGCTTAGTTTAGGTCATAAGGTCTATCCCTTATATAGTCATCATCATAGATCAATAGGAATTTCATGAGTGTTTTCCTTTCATTACAATTAACACATGTGAGGTTAGTACATATACATATTCACATTATGATAAGACACATATTAAGTCATCACCATTATTATATCATTACATCTTAACCAACAACTCACAATTCATGAATTCCAATTCAACATCATACCAACCCTAATCAATCTTATCATAAGTTATACTTTAATATAACTTCATCACTAAACACAAGTAATCACAATTTAAGTAAAGGATTGTGATCACAAGACTTACCCCAATCTCCTTCACAAGACACCACAAAGGTTTTACCATCAACCATCAAGTTCAACCAAAAAAGGGTGTAATGTCATCATAAAATGCTAATAAACACAATAATGAATTCAATTGAATCACTACATAACAATTTATCACTAGTACATAGCATAGGGTTAGGGACTTAAGTCAAATTCATGATATACTTCACAACCTAGGTTAATTCATGAAGAACTAGCATAATTGAATTACAATACATCATAACATACTCATAATTATCTATGGAAATCATTAACAAATTAATTTAAAAGATTCAAATTTGTAATAGAAAAAAACCCACTTGAAACTCTTTTTTTGAAATAAATTTGGAGGAATCATTTGGGGAAAGAGATCTCAAAGGTGAAAGGAATCCATACCTTGTTAATTGATGAAGATTTATGGAGAAAAGTAGACTTCTTGATGACCTAGAACCCTCCTTTGCTTGGTCTTCTATGGAGTTTCTTTGGGAGGAAAAAAAAAGAGAGATAAGGAAGAGCAATTCGGTTTTGGGAATTATGAGAGTTGAGTTAGTTTAATTAGGCTTAGATCTTTATATAGAGGTCCTTAATTAACTTAATTTTTCACGACCCACAAGTAGACCCTAGAAGTAAGGGAAACACTTGGGTCGCAACACCGCGTACTCGACCTTTTAGGAGGTCTTATACAAGACACTTAACTTCATTACATAACATCATGCATAAAAGGAGGGAATTTAAAAACATTCTTAAAACACAAACCAAAAGGCCTTTCATAAAAGCGGAAGCATCTCTCATAGCGTTGTCTTAAAAACCATCTAAATTTTGACATGAATGAAATATTTTGGGACGCAACCCACATAAAATCTAATATATAAAAAAAACACATAAAGGAACATAAATGTTCGTCCTCAAAGCTGTGAGGACTAACCACTTCTTTTCTTCATGGAGACCTTGGAACTCTACCCTTCAAGCAACTAAATCTTCTCAAGATCCTACATGGACAACATGTAGTCAATATGAATTAGTACGATATGTAATAAATATGAAAACTATCATATCAAACATACGATATCTCAAAGGGTTAGTCAATAATAGGAATAATCATAAGATATAAAAGCATAAGCATAACATGACTATCAAAAACATAATAAAGCATTATAAATCATATAAGAGTTCTTACTTACTTACTTACTTGTCCTTCTAACTCATGTGAACTATACCACAAGCTACCTCCATGTATACTTGTGCAAGGTTAATGTAGCATCCCATTCTAATAACAAAGTTAAATCCCTCTGGTTGGTCATTCTTGATTATAAACCACTATCATAATTAAGACCTGTGGTCTTCATTCTAAAGAGTACTATACTTTTATGGTCATATCAAAACATGCTTGTGCAATGTACATAATCAAGCCCATATTACCCTACATACTAAGCCTATCTTGAAAGCCATCCTTAACAAGTTCACCCTCCATAACCTCTTTATTACTTTCATCTACTAAGATTCTCTCATATTTATCTACTATACTAGGAAAGGAAACTCTAGTTAAATCCTATATTCAATGTCTTCTTCATTAGTGATCCTATGTTATACCTTGTGCAATGCACTCATGGTGACCCATAACACCATTCATGCGAGGTACTACTTTTCGATCCTTTCTTTATTTCTTCATACTTTGGAGCCTAGCGCCTATCTTTGTCTTATAAACACTATGAGATACTTCTTTAAATTTGGCTAAGTTCCTTAATCATATGGATCCTACAAGATACTTTTTAAGGTGTGTCTTCGATCCCTTAATCACGAACACTACGAGATACCCTTTGGGCATGTCTAAGTTCATTCATACATTATGAACACTACGATATACCCCTTGGGCATGTCTAAGTTCATTCATTTCTTATGAAAACTACGAAATAACCTTTGGGCATGTCTAAGTTCATTCATACATTATGAACACTACGAGATACCCCTTTGGCATTTCTAAGTTCATTCATTTCTTATGAACACTACGAGATGCTTCTCAAGCATGTATAAGTTCATAGAATATGGAGATTTCTACTAGGATACCTTAACTTTACTACGTGAAGGACTCGTGCCTCATGAGACCTAATGGAATAGTCATCACAAATACTAGGTGTGGCTTCCTTTCTACTTGGAGTCCAGACCATTGCTAGACTATTCATATCACTTGACATATCTACTTGGATTCAAGAATATACTCCAAGGTTTACTTGTCAAGCCTTGCTCAACCTTCTCTCATGGAGGGATGTGCTAGACAATCTCTCCATGTTCGAGTGAATTCTATCACTTTCAATAAATAATACTAAATCTATTGACAACACAACCATCCTAAGGTTCATTATTAATCAATTCATTCTATCTTCATTCATAAGTATATTATAGTCTTTTAGCCTTAGCTTTCTTCTCACATTCTTCAATACTAGGTAAATATAGCCATTGTTCATACTTTTAAGGTTCAATTCAATTAAGACAAATCCCAATTCATAAAACCTAGTCCAATTAATGCTTAGATGATTCAATCATGATCAATTAATATAGAATAAAATCAAGTTAATAAGAATCAACACAAGTCCTTGATCTAGTCTTTAATAGCCTAAGATCACCATGATCCTCTTAAAATTCAATAACTAGTATTCACCATGAAAACTTCATAAAACAGTATATAATCATCATATAGATATCATTGAATGCTACCCACTAGATTGGGATCACAATCAAGCCTTACCCACAATGCGATCACAACCCTCTCTTAGATAGAGTTCTTTGGATTCACAATTGAAGGGAAACTAGGGGGGCTTCATGGATGGAAGAATCCATGAATGAATAAGCTTCACATACCTTTGATTAAGACGTTAAAAAATCCTTGAAACTTTGATGAATTCGTCCTAAAAGATGCTGCAATTTCTCTTCCTCTTAAATGGTGATTTTGGGAGATCTTTGGGAGAGAAATGTTTTGATTTCTTATTTCTTATTGGGTATTGGGGTTTTGGATTGGGAAAGGGGTTATATATGAACTAAAACCGTTTTTAACCGACTTAACAAGTACCAAACATCCCCTATATATATTGGACACATTTAAATAAGTCTAACTTAACTTCAACTTTTGGAATTGTCTTCGAGAAAAAAGTCTGCAACGCGGAGCTGCTCTTGCATGATTTTCGAAAATAAATTCTGGGACAATGGAGTCCGTCTTGTGACTTCGACACGAAGTATGAATTTTTACTTGAGAGAAAAAAGTCCGCGACGCGGACATGTTCCTTTCATGTACAAATTTATCTGCCTTGGGCAACTTCATCGATGCATGTTTGGGTCCTCCTCAAGGACACTTTGGTCAGGGCATCATTCTAACTTATTTCTACCCTTTACATGTAAGAATATTCGAAGGAAATGTAGATACTCAGTTCCAACCACAAACAATACCCCAAAACTCCACTATAAAACACTACGATACACTAGTTCAACTTCGACTAGTTTGCGGACATCTTGGACGTTCCACCTCCAAACTCTGTCAAACTTTAACACTTTAAACACTATTTTTAGTCATTTTATGCCTAGATCATTTTGAGAGTGTAGCATAATTGAACGTCCCCTAACCCGTAATTAACTAACTAACCACTTAACTGATTAAATGAAACCATTAAAATAAAATAGTAATGCACAAACCTGACCTATGAGACCCCGACCTATAGGCCGTAGTTCAGCCGACATCCAAGCCTCTTCCGTGATACACATCCGTCATTTTTGTCAGAGACTTGCCAAAATGACCTGTTCACAGATTTGGATATGTGACCATCGACGGGGGCAATCGATGCCCTGTCGATTGAACCACAACTCGTCGCCTGCAATTCATCGATGGCTACTGTCCTGGACAACAACTTTTAGCCAAAATGAAAGGGTTCTCCTCAAGGACCCTTTTGTTGGTCCTTGGGGATTCGTATCCTAACTTTTAGACTATAAACCAACTCTAATATGTGTTAGACACCTTTTCACCAAATTTCATCATTTTTAACCTCTTAAAACCTTGTCAAATAGACTAAGGCACGCTAGCACCTCTTGAAATAGTTTCCAGACGTCACTGATGTTCCTTGATATTTTAATTCTAAAACTTTCTAGATGACTTATATACATTATATTTGACTTTAAAGCGATGTTAAAGATCTTAGTCTCTCATGTTAGGCTGTAGATTAGGCTTTAGACTTTCAAAGTATTACAATAGCTTTAACCGACACTAAAACCATGGGTGCTAAAAATAGAATTTGGTGTAGTAGAGACTTACCCCAAGGGAAAGAGCTTTACCTAAACAAAGTAGAACATTAACATCTTGCTAGCATGTTAGGTGATATCACTTGCTAGATCCTATGGGGAAAGAATAATTTATAGAACTAAGATTCATATATGGAAACCTTCATTATGCAAATGGGGCATTGTAGTTATCTACCTCATGAGAATCATGGTGAACCTACCTTCACACATTAGAAAGGGACACCACTCAACTTCAAGTTTACTCGATGCAAAGCTAAGTTCACTTCCATTGAAAAGACTTTATTATTATTACTTTAAAAAATAAGGCTTTAGGAGATTGGCTCCTCATATGCTTAGCTCATAGGTTGTAGATGAGAAAGTCCTTTCCTCAACCTATATCATATGAGAAACATTTCACATGGGCATTGCATATTCAAGCAACATATAGATTAGGATACCCTTGAGAACATCTTTCAAGATCCCCTCTATTAATTAGATCATAATGCATGAATAATGACATGTTTTCATGTGTGTGTGTATACATATATGTGAGCAAACCTTTCACATAGACACCCTGATACCAGATTTGTTCATAATTTATTTCCTTCATGCATAATTATAAAGGTGTAACTATATGAGAAATCCTTTCATGTAAACATATTTAGACACTATACACAGTTCATACTTCATCATAGCATATAATTGACATCATAGAATACAATTCATATTCATAACATGCTTATGCATTCATATTCAAGTACATATATCAAAATCTAGAAACTATCCTATCAAGGCACACATGTGCAATCCATAGACAAGGTCTCACACCCTCATCCATACTAGTACACCTATACAATTATCGTAGTTAAGGGATACATAACATACTCCATAGACATATATTTTACATGCATAGTAGTAGACACAAGTACGTATTAGAATACCCTTACATTAGACACCATGAACCTATACTACTTGTAAACATGCATGAGGGGTAAGTTTGTGCACATTGATCAATATGATCATACAATGGCTATCAACAACAATTTGAGGCAGCCATTCTCTAAATACCACAATGCACATTCAAGCATTGGCCAAACAACACATAATAGAATTGGAGGCAAGACAACTTCAACCTTTACATTCAAGACTCCTAATATTAGCTAATCACACCTTCATGTAGGGGTACATAGGTAAGGTGGTCATTAAACATTATAAATCATCAATGGAAGCATCTAAACCTAACCCTAACATAGTCACTCACATGCTAATAACATTAGCCACACAACCTAGATAATAACTAGAATGAAATACTACGCATAATCTTCACATTGAGTGATCATCATCATCACTCATTCAAAATACAATTGCCTTCAAGGCAATTATAAAATCACATAAGGATTTACAATAAAGTAAACGCCGCCACCATAATTGGACCATACCACACATAGCCATAGAAGGCCAATTCTTCTAGCAATACTATAGAAAAGAAAAGGAATAGAGAAATCCTACCGAATCTCCCTTCCTTTGATCATCAATGATGAATTCTTATAAACATCAATAATACCTATACATGGTAGTAGCTAAATATTTCATGGACATAAAGAAATCATGCTTCAATTACCATAGGATCGAAATCACCTTGAGTTCACTACTATAGCAATCTATAGAAAGTAGAAGAACATATATCAATACTTACCAATTCTTCACACCTTGATCTGCATTGATAAATTACACATAGTTCACCATCAATATACATAATATACAGTATATAAAAGCAATTCAACATTCTAGAATCATAATTCCATCAAGATAAAGTCAAGGTCACAATGCCCATAATATAGGCTAATTTGAGGATTGGAGAAAACATGGGTTCATCAGGAAATTGGATTGAATTCAAAAATGAAAATCAGTATATAATCATGACTTCATATTAAGCATGTTTTTGAAATAGTTTTGAGAAAGAACCTATTGCTAGATTGAAAGATAAAAGGTATTCTCATTGAAAACATTGGAAAGAGCTCTTTAGATGGAAGATTATATAAAGATGAAGGATCAGCATACCTCATTGTAGGAGAAAACCAAGAAATATTCATGATGAATCCATGGGAATCCAATCTCCTAGATGTTCTTGAGCTTCATCTCTAATGGAGGTTTCTAGAGAGGTTTCTTTTGGAGAGGGAAGTCAAATTTTGAAATATCAATTGAGTTTGGGGTTTTGCTATTTTTAAGGAACTTATTATACCCAAAAATAGTTAAAATAAACACCTAGGGTCAGGTTAGGACGTGGAGTGAATTTACCATTCACCCCATTCACTTAACAGTGCGCCTGGCAGTTGACACAGGTTGCATCGACGGACAACCATCGACGCCCAGTAGGCCCAATGACGGGCCGTAGGTGGAAACCATCCTTTGAATTTTAGGGTTGTCCTTTGGATGAGCTTTCCCCAGCTAAGTGTGGGACAACTCCCACCTATCAATGGGGCTTCACCACCCCTACTGGTCGTTGTTTTCCAGTCGTAGGTAGACATTGCCAAGGCAGTGTCTAGGTAGACATTGGGTCCTCCTTGAGGGCTTTTAATGGGGCCCTTGGTGAGTCGTGCCCAGGAGTTTCCAATGTAAATGCACTCATATAAAGTTTAAGCACCTTTCATATCAGTTTTAACAAAAACAAACACATAAAACATGTCAATACACACTAAGACACACATGCACGTCTCAAGGGTAACTTTCAAACGTCATCGGACGTTCTTAGATGTTTGACCTCCAAATGACTTCAAATCATGCATGCATACTATAAAATATTTAATGAACATATTTTAATCCTTTTTATACCCATGTGAGTATCTAATATTCTTAGTTCATTTTGAGGGTGTTTACAATCTGTAACTTCATAATTTGTAGGACTACTGATAGACCATGTCGACGAGCCAACATTTGATAAACTGGACGTTGTTTTTTTCGTTGTTTGACACTTCCAAGGAGGATTCCTAGAATCTTCTAGGATAGGAAATGGGGACTCCTCTAGGGCCCCTCGTTGGTTCTAGGTGGAGACATACCCAGATGTAAACCCCTAAACATTCTTATCTAGGTCTTAGAGTCCTCTCCTATCAATTTTGACACCAATCAACTCATGTAACATTAAAAAACACAATAGAACACACACAAGCACATGGGTGACTAGTTGTCGGAAGTCTTGGTGATTCCTTGATGTTTGACTTTAAACTCAACCATACTGACTTCAAAACACATATACATATTAATTTAACTAATTAGCATTCCTTAAAATACTAGTGAATCTCTTATTCAAACTATTTTATTATGAGGGCCGTAACAATATACCCCACTTGGGAACATTCGTCCTAGAATGACACTTAAACACGTAAAGGGAAAACAACCATAGCAAACAACCCACATTCATGCATACAATATCATACACCATACAGATAGTTAGAAGGAACATCACTCGAAAACATAAAGGTTCAAAAAACTTCATGCAATTCAAGCAAATTGACCTACATCTACCAACTACTTATGCATCATTCCTGACCATTTCTCATGATATTGGAGGAACTTCCTTATCAAAATTATATCTTGCTTATTTAAACATTATATAGCACATCATGCAGTTTCTCATCAAAGCATAATTATGCAACATTTTTAATATTGTACATTTAAGAAATTTTCTCACAAAGGCTCAACATGTAACTTTTAAGTAACACCTTAGGCATGCTGAACAAATCAATCTCATATAACAATTTAGGCATGCTCAATGTTTCTTCTCATGAGGAAATTAGACAATCTAACCTAAATGCACATGAACATTAGGGAATACAACACATGAAAACTCATTTTCTCATTTAACAAGTGTTAAACCAAAACATGCATATCATAAGGAAAATATTTGGAAACTCATTTTTTAACAAAAGAGTCCAACATAAATAAAGATACTAGGAACTCTTAGTTTTAGGCTGTAATAGGCACATAAGGAATATATAAGGATATCTCACTACCATAAACCTCTTTATTATTCACCATACTCCCCCACATAGGATAAACCCATCTAAGGTCGACGTAAACATACTATAAGGATCTCCCTAAATAAACCATCAACCTTACCAACACTATTTTCACCCTACTCTTCAATAAACTGGACCTTTAGAAACAAAAACATCAAGCTTATCTCATGAAAACCAAATACTCTCAAAAGTCTCTTCTCGTAGGTTCGAATCCTACTTGGGGAGATTTTTTAGTTATCGCCGTTCTGACCTAGCGCTTGCCTCCGGTGGTGTCCTTCTCCTTTCTTTCTAAACTAGCAGAATCGTGGGACATCAAAAGCGGTAAGTTGATTGTTGGTTTTTATTCCTCACCCTCTCGTATAGGTTAACTTGGTTCGTTCCATTCTTAGGGAAGGATCTACTGGAAAGTTCATCTAGCCACAACACCTCCCACTAGGACAAGCTCAAACTAGATGTTTCAAACATCACTTCCTTCCTTTCTAAGGTCGGATCAAAACAACTTCAAACCATCTCAAGTATAACTCCTCCACATTTCTAACATCACATTACATCATTTATTTCAACCCACCCAAATATAACATATTCAAGCCAGGATCTAGCAACAATACTCACATTCATAAGGTAACTAATCAAACTTAATGTCATCAACATAACCTTCCATATTCCATCTAACAAGTCACACATAATCATTTTCTCTCCTTCAACCGAAACATCTCGAAGGCCAAACTCTAAGGACCAACATAGAAGGAACAAGGGAAAGACATCATCAAGAGAAACTCTCAGGCAAGATTAGAAGAATGAAGAAGTGAAACTTTCTTAGCACCCAATATCCTTCTATTCATAATGTGGATCGCTTCACATTATGAACAAGACTCTACTAGATGTGGTATTTGAGACTATCTGAGACACTCCCAAATCTTATGTTCTGATACCAAGTTTGTAATGACCCAAAGGTACCCCCTGGAAGTTAGTTGTGTATGAGACTCTGAGAAGTCTCACACAATCCTCTAGTGTCAATCATTGCATAATATACTCCCAAAATAGGTAAGAATTTAAAACTTTCTTTACACACGAATATTACTTTCATTAATACACAAGCGGAAGAATTTCAAAAACATTCTGCCTTTATAATATCTCATTAAACAATCTAATACTTTGAATGTATAACATTGGGACTAAGACCATACATGACATAAAGTAAAGACTAAAAACATAAAAGGAACATGTGGTTCTTCTCCTCTAATCTATGGGACTCATGGAAACTTCATCTTCAACCTTTAGATACCTATCCATCATTTATGACATATCAAGATTTCCAATGCCTACACTATAGTCAAAAAGGGAAAAGAAGAGATTAGCACATTGAATGCACTATGTATTGAAGCCATGCAAAAACAATTAAAACAACCATCATAAAAAGAGTTTAAGAGATATAATACAAGTCAAGTATCACATATAAGACATAATCCATGTTTAACAAGATATATCCATAATCACATAGAATCCATATAAGCATTTATACCCCTGTACTAAAGGTTATCCTGAGACTAACTTATGTAAGACAAGAAGAGACCGCCCGTACACCCTCTTAAAGCACACCTAAGTAATCCTTAAGCCTATCCAAAGTAAATATATTCCTTTCCATGTCATATAACTTAGTTCCATATTAAAATAAGATAAGCCTTTACATGATTTAGACTCTCTATCTTGGGTAACTCAAAGAATCACCTAAGTAAGACATGAAGAGACCACCCATACACCCTCTTCAAGCCTACTTAAGCAATCCTCAAAGCTACCCTAGATAAGAACCTTTCTAGTCAACATACTACTTTAAGAGAGTCTACTTTCATTTAAGAGAACCTTATTCATTAAAATCATTGAAGAGACAAGTAACCAATTAGAGAACTTTATATAATGGTCTTGAAAGACCTAGGGAAAAACCTAGCATCATAAAAGCCTACTCGTGCAATGTTTAGACAGCGTACCATGCCACAACCCACATGTTGTACAACTTATCCAATAACTATAGTATACATACCATATGATGAGAACATACACTAACTGACATAGACAATACTTGTTAGGTATGAAATCCGAAATCTACCCTATTCCGGGGGAGGGTGTTACTTACCAAGGGTAGAACTAGGACACATCCCATATTGGCACATGTTCAAGGGATATCAAGGGTTCCTTTGTATTATAGTCTCATCTAAAGTAGAGATACTACCACAAACATATCCACTCGGTGCTTTGCCTTGTTTCTCATATAGTAATTACTTAGTCCTACCAACTCATAGTACTTTTTCTTCCAAGGATGGGACCACAAGGGTTGACAACCAAAGCTTATTAGGATAGATCATATGACTTACTTAGAGATGGTTTCGTGCCATTTCAGACAATCTACAACATTACACGCTTGAACTTTAAGGCTTTAATTTTAACCTTCTCTTCTTATTAATGGTTACTCTTACATGACCTTCTTTTCATATTCAAGGTCCCATATTAGTCATTCTTAGAAGGCACCATCTCAGGTATACGAATCCTAGACTTTTATTCTTTCATTCATTCACATACATGATAAGGGTTTCAAAGCCTACCAAGTCAAGAGATCACATATTCACATAAATTTCATGTAGAAAGAAGAGGGACTGAAGTCTACCGAATCGAGACACAACATTCATCATATCACTTATTCAATTTCATTCAAGTACCAAGTAGGGACACTAAGTCTACCACACAATATACAACATTATCACATAAGACTCTTCTTATTCCTCCATCATCATATATCATCAATTAGAGAAGGATCATAACATTAGCGCTCATTTAAGATCACACATATGTCACACATCCTTAACTTTATATATTCATATAAGCCATAACATCTTTTACATTATCACATTACTTCACATAAGCATCTTCACATTATACATTCTCATGAAATCTAACATGATACTACTATAACTCACATAATGATGCCAACTAGGCCATGATCATAATCATATTATACACATAAGCACTGCCACCAAAAGTGGAATATACAAATCTATAGCAATTCTATCTCAATTCTACATTAACTAAGGGAATTAGGTCAACTTATATTCTTCCAATAGTCAAGATCACCATTCCTCAATATCTCCAACAATTCCAAACATAATAGCATAATTAATCACGGAAATCAACAATACAAGATAATCTAAACTCAATTCTATCATCATTAGATCATAAGCAATTAACCCACTTTATTGCCAAAGTTAAAGATTTGAGAGGATCAAGAGTTCATGGAGATTTTCACTGGAAAACATCAATTATACATCAAATAAATCATATTTAAATATTTGAAATCGTTTCAGGCAAGAACCTATGATTTAAAAGTACAAATTTGGACTTTTTGCATAAACTTTGAAATATCTTTGAAATTGGCTCTAAGGTGATATAAAGCCTTAGATAAATATATCCCATACCTTATTATAAGAATCCCCTAGATAATTGAATAAGAACTCCATCGAAATCCACAATCCTAGCTCCATCTTGACCTTGAGTTTCCATGGAGGTTTTTTGAGAAAACTTTGGAAGGGAAGGGTGTTGATTTAGCTGTTAGGGTATAAAAGAGGTTTTAACCACTTTAATAATCTAAAAATACCAAAATACCCCATACTGAAACATTAAAATACTTGGGGTGAATTTACCAAAAAACCTCAAGCTTGGCCAAATGGCAGGCAGATTGCAGTCCCCAAAATGTCACCCACGATAATAGACCATTGTTTGGACGACGCCCCATCAATGGGGGTTCATGGTTTGGGTCTACTACTTCATAATTTATAGGCCTGTAGGTCCAATCGATGAATCATGTTGACGAGCCGTCGCTTGGTTAGTTGTATGACACTGCCAAGGCGGCTGCTACCAACTTCTAGGGTAGGAGATGAGGTCCTCCTCTAGGGCCCCTCGTGAGTCCTAGCCTGAAGTCATACCCGAACGTTAAACCCCTAAACATGCTCATCTAGGTCTTAGGGTACTCTCATATCAATTTAGGCACCAAAAAACTGATGAAACATGTAAAGGAACACCAGAACATACACAAGCACATAGGTGAATAGTCGTCGAGTGTCTTGGTCATGGATTGACGGTTAAATTCAAACTCAAGCGGACTGACTTCAAGACTCATATACACATTATTTCATGTAATTATCATCCATTAAAACACTAGTGAATCTATAGTTAAACCTAGTTCATTATGAAGGTCATAACAAAAAGAATATTAAGAAAGATAAAAAGCAAAAAATAAAGTTGTTGATGATGGAGAAAGAGCAGAAGAAGTTGGGGAAGAAAAGGAAAATATGTAACGACTGAAAAGTATACCTTTGAGTTTAGATCACCCATAAGTCGCCACACGGCGTACTCGACCTCTCAGAGGTCTTATATACATGCCCTAAGACATCACTCATTGCATATATATATATATATATATATATATATATATATATATATATATATATATAGAAAAGTAGTGTGAAATTAAAAATTTTCACAACAATAGCCAAACTCTTTTATAGAAACATAAGAAAGACTAAATCTCGTCATAACCATCTTAGACACATATAAATCTTAGGGTCACTGCCCTTACATCAAGTTAATGGAAAACTACAGTATATTAAAATATCTTTTGAAAAAAAAAACTAAACATAACAAAGTCCTCAGATAATATGAGGACATACCAAGTCTTCTTGAGAGAATGCCATTCCCAAGATTTGTTTTTAAGAGAGGACTCCTCACTTTCCAGCTACACTTGTAGAAATAAAAAAAAAACTTACGGAATTAGCACATTGAATGCACTATATATGGGGAACATGCAAAAAAACCATGGTAAAATGGACATGTACTTTATAACATGATGTTTATGCTCTTTTGAATAAAACTTCATAAAAAAAGTATAAGAAACAAAATAAACCTGACTCCATATGGGTGGTTGTGGATAGATAAACCAAATCTGCTCATTTTGTTCCCGTCAAGTCCACAAACTCGGAGGAGGATTATGCAAGGATTTTCATAGATGAAATTGTGTGTCGCCCATTGTGTTCCGGGATCCATCATATCAGATAGGGGTTCACAATTCACATCTAGGTTTTGTAGGTCACTCCAAAAGCGTTGGGTACCAAGCTGAAGTTAAGCATCACTTTTCATCCGCAATAGGGTGGTCAAGCGGAGCGTATATACAAACCTTTGAGGATATGCTTAGAGCTTGTATAATTGATTTTAAGGGAAATTGGGATAAGAAATTTCCTTTGGTTAAGTTTTCTTACAACAAATAGTTACCATTCATCCATATCCATGGATCTTTTTGAGGCCTTGTATGGTATGAGATGTAGGTCTCCAATTATATGGTTTGAAGTGGGTGAGTCTTTACTTTTGCGCCCCGAATTAAATTTTAAGACTTTGGATAAAGTTCATATCATAAGAAAATCACTTGAAAACAACGTATGGCCGGCAAAAGTCTTATGCCGACTATAGGATAACAGACTTAGAGTTTGAAGAAGGTGATAAGGTGTATCTAAAAATTTCACCTAAGAAGGGTGTGGTGAGATTTGGCAAGAAAGGGTAGTTGATTCCTCGTTATGTGGGTCCATATGAAATTTTTCAAAGGATTGCAAAGGTTGCGTATGATTTGAAGTTACTTAGTGAATTAGCTTCAATTCATTCGGTGTTCCATGTTTCTACGCTTAAGAAGTGTGTTGGTAATCCCGTGTCTATTCTTCCTATTGAAGGTCTAAGTGTTTAATAGAATCTCTCCTATGAGGAGGTTCCGGTTGAAATCCTTAGTAGACAAGTAAAAAAGTTTAGGAACAAAGAAGTGGCTTCAGTAAAGGTGTTATGGAAGAACCACCTAGGTGAGGGTGCAACATGGGAGGCCGAGGACGACATGAGGACCCTCATCTATTCGATAACTAAGGTTAGTTGTTCCTATATATGGTGAAAATAATGAGTTTATTTGAAGTTGCCTTTATTTTTTTTAAAATATTGAACTATATGTTTTGTTGTAGTAGGTTACAGTGAATTATGCCTATTTAAATGAATGTTTTCAATAAAATGCTCTTTTACATGATTTGAATTTACGTGGTGGACTCTAGTGTATCGTGCCTTCACAAGAATTTTATTGATCATGTTTAGATGTGTTGAAGAAATCTTTGGCATAATGAATAAGAATGAAATGAATGTTGAACTCTTATGAGTTGAAAAGTATGTCTTGAGTTTCATAGTGTAAAAGTTCATGTGGTTATGTCAATTTTGATTGAAACTCATGTTTTGATATGTTGTTTGTTGAGATGCTAGTCTTGAGTCTATTCCTTCCTTTTTAAATAATTTTAGTGTCATTCCGGGACAATGTTCATAAGGGGGGATATGTAATACTCTAAAAGTCTAAAGCCTATTCTAGAACCTAACATGATAGTCTAATAGTTGTAATACTGTATTAGAGTCAATTATAATGTAAATAAGTAATTTAGGAAGTTTTAGGATCAAAACGTCAAGGAACGTCCATGATGTCCGAAAACTAGTTCAAGAGGTGCTAGTGTGCCTTAGCCTATTTGACTAAGTTTTAGGAGTTGGAATTCAATGAAATTTGGTGGTAAGGTTTCTAAAGAGTATTAGAGTTGGTTCATAGTCAAAACGTCTAGGTATGACTCCCCACGGACCAACTAAAGGGTCCTTGAGGAGCACTTTTTCAATTTGGTAAAAAGCTGTCAATTGGAAAGTGCACCTACGACCACCAGTTGATGAGGTGTGGTTGTATCGACGAGGTGTGGATGCCTTAATAATACAACACTTAGACATTTTGTCCAAGTACACGTCTGGAGAAATCTCTTTCGCAAACCACAGATGTACAACACAGAGGTCACACTGGCCATCGACTGACCTACGGGGCCCAACAGTCGGAGTCTTGTAGGTCCGACCACTGTTTTGCTGCCTCATTTTAGTTGGTTTAATTAAATTAATTATGTGGTTATTTAATTAGTGAGGAGTTAAGAGAGGTCTAATTATATTAATTAAGGACCTCTGTATAAAGACCTAGCCTAATTAAACTAAACCCAACTCTTATAACTCCCAAAACCCAATTGCTCTTCCTTGTCTCTTCTTCCGTTCTCCCAAAGAAGCTCCATAGAAGAACAAGCAAAGAAGGGTTCTAGGGCAGAAATAATATTTCTTTACTCCATCAAACTTCATAAATTACTAAGTATGAGATTCGTTTCACCTTTGGGATCTCTTTCCCCAAAGGGTTCCTCCAAATTGATTTTTTTTAAAAAAGTTTTCAAGTGGCTTTTCTTCTTTACGAATTTGAATTTCTACATTGCTTTGTTTATGATTTATTTAGATAATTATGAGTAGACTATGATGTATGCTAATTCAATTATACTAGTTCTTGATTAATTGACCTATGTTGTGAAGTAGATCATGAATTTGACCTAAGTCCCTAACCCTAGGCTATGAACTAGTGATGCATTGTTCTGCTGTGGTTCAATGGACTTCATTATTGTGTTGATTAATATTGTGTGGTGATATTACACCCATTTTATGGTTGAATTGAATTGTTGATGTTAAAACCTTGATGATGGCTTGTGAAGGATATTGGGGTAAGTCTTTTAATCTCAATTCTTTACTTCAGTTATGATTACTTGTGTTTAGTGATGAAGTTGTATTGAAGAATATTTTATGTTAAGATTTATTAGGCTTTGTATGATGTTGAATTGGAATGTCTTGTACTATTACTTGTGAGATATTTGCTAAGATGTACATGTTATAAGGATGTTGATAACTTACTAATGTGCTTTATTATGATGTGATTGTGTAAATGTGGTAACCTCACATGTATGAATTGTAATGAAAGGAAAATACTCATGCAATTATTACTTAGCTATGATAATGATAATTATATAAGGTATAGACTCTATGACCTCAAATAAGTTATGATTTTTAATGAAGACTCAAAGACATTTCAAAAGGGACTCTAGCTTAGCACCGAGTGAACTAGGGCGAGGAGTGTCCATTTCCACACAGGGATGGTAGGATTACTAATATACTCATGTTATTGGAGACTATAGTGCATGCAACATAAAGAAAGTTCCAACTAAATCTCCGAGTTCTTGACTATGTTGCCCTTATAGGAATACTAGCTAGTGGATCCACATAGATGCTATGTTCATGTTTTGGTACTACCTTGGCAAGTAGTCGACCTTCTTTCGTTGTAAGGTTCCATATCACCGGATTCTATATTAGCTCATGTGGTCTATGTCGGTTACGACAAGATCTTCGCAAAAGGTAAAATGAAGTGAACTCTAACTGGGATGACCTAAGGGGTTTAGCTTAGTCTAGGTAGGGGTATGGGACTCTACCTATATATTCCACTAGTCAGCCTTGAGGGAAGTCTTAGAAGGATGTTGTTATGTGTTTATATACTTATAAATGTAAATAATGTGTATTTTCTGACCTTACATGTTATTGACATTATGTTATGGTGGTTTCACTTATGAATATGTGTTTGGTATCTATTGATAAAGTATTATGATGTTTAATATTGATGATATAGTATGTGAAGTTGGACATTGGTTATGGTTCTTGTTAGGTTTACTTGATTGAGCAAGGTTTTGGGGCTTTTCTTAGTAATTGCACTAGTGTACTTAATGAAGGTTCATGAGTAATGGTCTTTCTTTGGTTATGATGTCATGAACTCTTATACATGCTTGTTGATATTAAAACTTGATGATAGTGTTATCTTGATTAAGTTGTCAATTGTGTTCATATGCATTGTGACTTGACTAGACTTAATATTGTTAGTCTTGTGATGTACATGGTCTTGACTTAAGATGTGCTATTGACTTGTATCGGCTATTGAATGTTCATAATTATTTTCAAAGTAAATTAGAATGCTTTAGTTAAATGTCCCTTTTAGAATGATTTTTATGTTGTGCATGCATATGGTCCTATACTTAGTACAAGTCATGTGCTAACCTCATTTCTCCTTTTTTCCTCTACATTTTAGGGTCCAGTTGTTGAAGGGTTCGTGGAAAATTTTGAAGGAAGACTTAGATTCTCATCTTCCAAGTCTGGTAGGTCCTCATTACTTCGAGGACAATGGCACTTTCTAGCATTGTATGTTGATTAGTCTTAAAGAAACTTTATTCATTCTTTTTCATTTGAGTACTAATATTGTATAGCCTATATGTGACTTTTATTGTATTAATGTATGGGCTATGCCCAATTGTTATACTCATGTTTCAATGGTAATGATATGAGACATCCATTTTAAGACTATGTTGTATCTTTTATATATATATATATATATATATATATATATATATATTATATGTCATAAAAGTAGAAGACTATGCAATCTTCTTATTCGAAGGGTCTATATGTATTCGATATGAATATATTATGTCTATGCGAGAGGTCTATGTAAACCTGATGATATGTATAAAAGAAAAGTTCTGAATTTTCCGCATTTTAACCTAGGAATTTTATGATTAATGCTTAGAGTCTAGTCTTAGTCCTCTCCGTGGAAGACGACACCGGTTACATTTAAGGGGTACTTCTTGGATGTGACAATACCTCAATTGAAGAAATCCCCCCAAACTAGGCTTGAAACCTTGGATAATTTGGTCTTCTTATTTGGAACTTGAAGGCCATCAATGGAGGATCTAACTAGAGAAAGAATTTAGAGAGAAGGGAAAGCATGTAAAATTTTTGGATTCTTATTGAGGGTTGGGATTTATGATTAAAGTAATGAGTATTTAATGACCTAAAATCAATATATAATACACCCCTAGAATACCCAAAACACCCCTTCATTAATTGGATCTTTTAAACTAGTCAAACATAATAATTTTTAGAATTATCGTCGAGGAACAAGTCCAAGTCGCGGAGCTGTTCCCTCAATTTTTTTGAAAACAATTTTAAGACAGTAGAGTCCGTGTTTTGTACGCGACGTGGAAAGGTTTCATCTATGCACAATTTTCTGCTGTCTTGGGAAGCTTGTTTGCCCAATGTTAGGCCCTCCTCAAGGACCCGTAAGGTGGTCTTAAGGGAGTTATAACTGGATGTTTTTATCACGAACAGGGAGCACCCCTGGACGTAATCGACGTCTTCGTCATCAAAGAGGAATGATACTAGCCTTAGCATTCATCAATACATGTCATAGGTCTAAATGCGAAAAATTTAGCACTTTTATATAGGGAAGTATACTTAGACTTCTCACATATCATATATGGAGTTCACATAAACTCCTCTTTTAGGAAGTATCCACAGACTTCTCGATTAGCATAAACATACATTTAAGATTCTAATATCTGGTCTAACATCTAAACCATATAAAGATTATTACAAAGTTGGGCATAATCCCATACACAAGTACAGTATGCCATTATAGGCTTACAACAATAGTCTCAAGAATTAAGGAAAGAAACAATGGTCTTTAGACATAAAAATCCTACTAAGATAGAAAGTGGGACCATCCTCGAACATTGACAACTTACCAATAACTTGGGAAATATTCCAAATCTTCTTGCAAATTGCCTCAACTCACCTAAGCAACCCGAATCTACATATTTGTAGAAATATAAAGAATATGGGTTAGTACACCCACTTGTACTAGGGAAACATATGCATATAAAACCATTTGAAGACATGCATGAAAGGGACCATTTCTTTAGAAACATGCTAAGTCATTTTGAAAGCCTTTATGCACAAACAAGAGAGTATATACAATTCATGGATCACAACAACATAAGACATATTCATAAATATGGACAACATCATAACAAATTCATCTTACATTTCATATCAGTAGTTCATATCATCAACATACAATACCCTCACCAACAATCCCATCCCAAGCCTACAAGTGCAATGCTTATGTAAAGCCCATAACCCCACACAATCAAGTAAACAAGAAAAGGAACCATGAGTAATGCCTTCATTAATATACATACCATAATGTGTAGTATTATTCATATATATATATATCAATTTATACCAATATTATGTTCATCATGTGAAGCCAACATCATATAAGATCAACATCATATAGAACCAACATATATACATTGTAATACTCCAAAAACTTGAAGCCTAATATAGTATAAGAGTTGTAACACTGTTATAAGGTCAAATATAATGTGCATAATGCATTTAGGATGTTTTAGAATCAAAGCATCAAGAAGCGTCCATGACGTCCCAAAATTAGTTCAACATGGGCTAGTATGCCTTGGCCTACATGACAAAGTTTTAGGTTTTGAAAGTCGATGGAATTGGGTATTACGGTGTCTAACATGTATTAAAGTTTGTTTAGGGTCGAAACATATGGTCACTAATCCCCAACTACAAACTAAAGGGTCCTTGAGGAGGACCCTTGCATTGTAGCTTAAAATTGTCTTGAGAAGTAGCCATCGGCGGTTGCAGGCTACGAGGCGTGGCCTGATCGACGAAGTATTGATGGACACCATCAATGGTAACTTAGTAGTTTTTGTGAAGGTTCCAATTTTTTCACTCTCTGACCAAACCGACGACTGCACAAGATGGTGGGGGACCTGTCCATCAACTAACCTACGACCCATAGGTCGGGGTCTCGTAGGTCAAGGTCACTGTTTTGTTGTCAAGTTTTAATTAGTTAATTTAATTAATTTAGTTATTTAGGGGGTCAATTATTGCTTAGGGGTTGTTTAATTAGGTTATTGATTAACTATATAACCTACCCTAAGTCTAAATACAACTTAACACCTCTCAAATCCAGAAACCCAATTGCTCTTCCTTGTTTTTTCTTTCTCTCTACAAAATAGAAGAATTCAATTGAAGGGACAGTTCAAGGTATAATAGAAGAAATAAAGGTGGTTTTATCCATCATTTTGGATTAATTAACAAGGTATGAGATCCTGTCACCTTTGGGACTCCATTTCCTTAAGGGTTCTTTAAAAAATTGATTTCAAAAGATGAGTTTAAGTGGGTTTTCTTCTATTACGTTTGATATTCCAAATTGTATTGACTATGGGTTATTTGGTTATTATACTTAGGTTGTGATGTATTATGATTAAATTATGCTAGTTCTTGATGAGTTAATCTAGTTTTGTGGAATAGATCATGAAATTGACCCGAGTCCCTAACCCTAGGTTATGAACTAGTGATGAATTGATGTGTGGTGATTCAATTGACTTCATTATTGTTTTATGCTATAACACCCATTATTGGGTTGATTTGGATTGTTGATGGTAAAACCTTGTATTATGGCTTATGAAAATGATTGGGATAAGTCTTGTGATCTCAATCCTTTACTTCAATTATGATTATTTGTGTTTAGTCATGAAGTTATATTGAAGATACCTTATGATGAGATTTATTAGGGTTGATATGATGTTGAATTGGAATGTGTTTATTTATGATTTGCGAGTTGTTGGTTAGGATGTAATTATATAAGGATAGTGATGACTTGCATTTGTGCCTTATCATATTATAATTATGTAAATGTGCTAACCTCATAAGTGTGAATTGTATTGAAAGGACAAACTCATGAAATTCCTATTGAGCTATGATATTGACTATGTAAGGGGTAGACCCTATGATCTAAACTAGGTTATGATTATTAATGAATGATATTTAAAAAGGAACTCTAGCTTAGCACTGAGTGAACTAGAATTGAGGAGTGTGCCTTACCACATAGGGAAGGTAGGATCCCTATTGTACTCATGAGATTGGAGACTATAATTCATGTAGCATAAAGAGGGTACCCAATACATGTCCTAGTTCTTGAACTATGGGAATACTATATAGTGTATCAACATAGATGCTATGCTCATGTTTTAATACATCTTGGAAAGTAGGCTGCTTTCGTTTGGTGTAGGATTCCAAGATACCGGATTTCACATTAGCTCATGTGGTCTATGTCGGTTAAGGAAATATGTTCCTAAAAGGTAAAATGAAGTAATAAAGTGAACTCTAACTAGGATGACCTAAGGGCTTTGGCTTAGTCTAGGTAGGGGTATGGGACTCTACCTATACATTGCACTAGTTAGCCTTGAGAGAAGTCATAGAAGGATGTTCTTATATGCTTTCCCCATACATAATGGATTATTAACGCTCTTGCTTAGGTTATGATGTTATGAAATCTTATGCATGCTTGTTGATATTATAACTGGATGATAGAGTTGTCTTGATTATTTGCTCAATTATGTTGATATGCATGTTAACTTGACTAGACTTAGTATTGTTGGTCATGTGTTACACATGGTCTTCGCTTAATGAATATCTGCTATTAATTTGTATTGGTTCTTGAATGTGCATAATGTGTTTTAAGAGTGAAGCAACATGCTTTCATGAAATGTCTATTTTTAACATGATTCTATACAAAGTACAAGTGATGTGGTAAAAACCATTTCTCTATTTCCCCCCAGCATTTTAGGTTCTGGTCGTTGAATGGTTCGTGACCATTAGCAAGGAAGGCTTGGAATAATTCTCCAAGCGTGGGTATGTCCTCAAGTCTGAGGATAATTCCTAATTATTACTCTAGCTATGGTTCTTTGTTATAGTGTAAAGACGATCATTTAATTCATGTTGTTTCAAGATATTGTTGAAAACCCTGAGTGGCATTTCTACATTTATGTAAGGGCTTGTGCCCAAAAGGTTGGCTCCATTTGGATTGTTTAATATGAGACATCCCTTTTAAGACTATGTTATACATATATATATATATATATGTGTGTGTGTGTGTGTGTGTGTGTGTGTGTGTGTGTGTGTGTGTGTGTGTGTGCGTATGTGTCATAAAAGTAGAAGATTATGTAATCTTCTTAATAAAAATGGTCTATATATACTCGATATGAATATATTAAGTGTAAGTGAGAGGTCTACGTAAACCTCATGAAGTAGTGTAGATTTAAAGTTTAAAATTTTCCCCATTTTAACCTATGAATGTAATGATGAATGATAATAGTCTAGTCTTAGTCCTCTTGGAGGACGATGATGCCAGTTTTGTCTAGGGGGTATCTCCTTGATGTGACATACATTGCATGATATCAAAAGTACACAATATTATAAGAACAACCTCCTACGACTCCCCTCAAGTCCAACTTGTATAATGTATAGGTAGAGTCTCATACCCCTTCCCACACAAAGAAGAACCCCTTAAGTCATACTAGTTAGTGTTCATATTTATTACTTTATTCATTCATTTACCTATCAGGAACAATCGCCTTAACCAAAAATAGACCATGTGAGCTAAATATGGAATCCTGTGTCATGAAGCCAAGTTAGCATGAACATAACATTCAAGGTGGATCAACTAGCTAGTATTCCTACGAAGGCAACAAATTTAAGGAACTAGGAGACATACTAGAGAACCTCTTTGTGCACAATTGCATTGTAATCTCCATATCATGAGAACCACTGTGAACATACCTTCCCACATTTGGAAGGGACACCTCTCTTATCTAGTTCACTCTATGCTAAACTAAAGTCCATTGTTTAAAAGCCTTTAATTCATTCTTAATCATCAAAGCATAATATAGTCCATAGGAGACTAACCCCTTGTATAATCATGTCATTATTTCATTAGATATAGGATGAGAACTTCCTTTCATCACGAACTCTCGTTAGTGAGATCATCATGCCATAATCATATCATAATTAGGCACACAAGAGAATCACATTCCATGATCATACCCCTATCAAGATATCACAATCCATCATACTCATAACATGGCATCATAAGTGTCATATCATCATCTTTTAAATCTAACCACGTAATTATACTTCAATTGAATATCATCATCATCAAGAATAAACCATCATTATTGAAGTAGAGAGCTCATAATCATCAAGGTCTTACCAATAGACCTCAAGCAGCTCCTTCAATATCTTACCCTCAATTCATCAAAAATATCCAATGATCCACTCATAATCATAATAATATAGTGAATTAAAAAAATAACATAAGGAATTCCAACAACCATAATCATCTACAGGTCCAATTCATAGCTAGGGTTAGGGAAAATGGTTCAATCATGAAGATTTCATGGAAACTAGGTCAAATACTAAGAACTATAACAATTCTACCATTAAACAATCATAATAGATCAAGACAAACCAATACAATTCAACATTAAATCAATTTGGAAGATCATTGTCACATCCTGGGAGCACCCCCAAGAAGCAACATGGCGTACTTGACCTCTCAGAGGTCTTATACAAGCCAATAGTTACCATTCATCGCATTGACATAGTAAATTTAACGAAAAATTTAAAATTTTTCATAGCACATCATATTTTAGAAACATCACTTCGTATATATACGTCATTCCCTAGACGAGACCGGCGTCATTCACATGTTAGAGGTCACAGACAAGCCTACATACGCCATTCTTACTTCATCTAGCTTAATTTTAGCGTAAAATTTGAAAATTTTCTTTTCTTATTTGATGCTAAACATTTTAAACGCAATATCATAGGCGTTCACCAATCAACCATATAATATAGATATAATCAAACAAATGAAATAGTTCATAATTGCATTAAACTTATTCTTGCCAAAAAGGAACCAATACAAAGTCTGAACAAAAGTGGAAAGAAACACTAGTGGGACATGCTCCACTAGCTATATTACATCTAAGCTAGATAATAACAATACACTTCGTCGAAAGCATGAGGTCCTACCAAGTCCGGATGAAAGATCTACATTCGGATAGCTGCAACGTCAACCTCTAGGCTCTAGCATCCACCTGTGCCTGCACCCAAAATTGTAGAATTGTAACGGATTGGTATAAACTTGTACTAAGTATGGGTATATGCAAGAACACACCAAGTACATGCATTAGTAAGAACATCTATTTCCTAACAACATGATTATTGAAAGTCAAGTCAGTGGACTTGTCAAAATGGGATTAGGAAAGTTAGTGAGGTTTCAAAATTTGGATTAGGAAAGTTATGCCATGAGAGTAACATGCATCATCATACATATCATATAGCAAACAAAATGTAACATCTTACACATAGAACATAACATATTGCATATAGAACATAGCATATTTCATATCATTCATTCATATGCCATGAGACCTTGGAATCACGGAGTTGACATTAAGACTTCCCAAATTGAAGGCTCAATATATGGGACCTCAACTCGGGAGCCTTCTTTAGAAAACACAGAGTCTGCATCATTCATTCATACATACTTCATTTCATTTCAACCATAGGCTAGTGTAAGCACCCGCTATACCTAGGATGTAGTTTATGACTTTCATCGGGTTCGCTGTGCAATGATCAAGAATGATTTAGTGTCATTACTTAAGTCTAGCTCACTTCTTGATTATCCTATCCTAACACCTTTGGTATCATTTATTTTGTTGTGTGCCTCATTTGAGGCTTACATAGATCATGAGAGCATCATGAAATCTAGTGTCTCCCCCACACCGAAAAGAGGTGGAACCACCAGTCAAAGTGACCCAAAACATCCTAGCGTACATAGGAGTTGAACCCCGCCAGATCCCTATATTGGCAATATAGGTTCAAAGACTAGGAGATATAATGATTCCCATACCCTTCATATCGGACAGTGTCATCTCATGAGAGTTACGTGAACCTCCGCCCTTCCCAAAAGAAGGCATCACCACTCATAGCTAGTCTATCAGTGCTTAGTATAAGTTCCATTACATTCAACTCATACATCATGGAATCTGACTTCTAGTATGAGGACATCATATCTCAATAGATAATTTCTCATCTCATCATTAGTATTAAGTGTGTTAATCTCAATACTGTCATTAGAGTGTTCATAGAGACTGGTCTCTTCATTAACTTTACACTCTCATATGTGAGTACATTTTGGTAACATTTACTTAGGCTCATTTGAGATAGCTCTCATCTTTTACATTAGACATATCATGTTGTCACCACATTCATTAACATTAGAACATTTTATCTTCATAATTACTCACCCCTTTTTAGGTGATTGTCCATTTCATCATATGCCAATGCACTTGGCCATTTAGTGTGTTTCACACTCTCACTTAACCCTTCTAGGGTTTCGTCATTTCATTGTTCATTTCATCATTTCATAGTTCATATAATTATTCCATTGTTTATTTAATCATTTCATTGTTTATTTAATCATTTCATTGTTCATACATCTTAGGTTAACTTATTTTTACACGTATAATAGACTTATCGGTCTATACATACAAGCCATGAGGCTTCTTTTATAGTTCGTTTAAGTGATTCAAATCTTCCTAAGATTATGTGGTAAAATACTTATGCATCTTGTATGTATGATAAGATCTCAATTTCGATCTAAGTAGTCATCATTATTCTTGAATATTTAATTCACGTCCGACTTATGTATCAATACCGAATTTGGGCAAGGGAACCCGATTTTGAATCGCTTAGACAACAGTTACATTTTCCAATTATATTATTTTGTCCCACACGGCTTGGGTACCCAAGATCATGCCCCAACGCCTTCATTTTATTTTAATTTCTTTTCTTTAATTTTCTTTTTCTTGGCCGAGGGGTTGTGGGATCAAACCCCCACAACCCCTTTTTAATTAATTTCTTTTTCCATGGCTTCTTCGAGTTGACCATGAGATTGTGGGATCCAACCCCCACAACCTCACTTTATTTTTCATTTAGCTTTACTTTTACGCCTAGAGGTTGTGCGTCGAATTCCACGCCTTACACTTAAGCTTGACCAAGAGGTTGTGGGTTCGAATCCCTCACCTCTCATTTATTATTTTCAAACATTATTTTCCAGCCAAGACCATGGTTCGAATCCCCTTAACCACATTCCTTTTTACTTCTTTATTTTCATTGTTTTAAACATGGTGAGGTCACAAGTTCAATCCTCCATGACCTCACTTGTTTTAATTCTTTTTTTCACAACATCTTGAACCCTCTTAACTTGACCGAAACTCATCATTTGAAACAGGAAAATTTTGTACTTTTCCTTTAGCATCTTTTCATCAAGTTACACAGTAGTTCTTAGGGAATTTCATAGTTCATTTAGAACGTTTTATGTGTATTTTCATGGATTCGATTAGACAAGAGTTTATCACTCAATTCAGCCACATTACACTTCATATGAATATCAAGATTTACATAAGTTTGTGTATGTAAGATCACATCCATAACATTACAATTTTTTGAGCCTTAGCCCGAGAACACCTAGTCACGATCACATTTTTGCACACACATGCACATAATTTTGGAACACATAGGTTGTCATTCATACAAATTCAAACACAAATACATGAACATATTCTTCACAAAAACGCAACACACTCCTAACATCTACCAGCAAACATACCTAACCTATGAATCATTGGGAGCTAGTGACAGGGACAAGCAATGGGGTAACAACCCTAGTTTTCAGATTGAATATACTGAACCTTAGGGGTCTCTTGGGAAAGGGACCAAGAGAGAAGAGAACCCATACCTTTTTGACGTTCAAAACTGAACTTTCTTCCCAAAAACTTTTCCAAACACACGTCCAACACCCCATTCGACGGAAAATCTTCTCTTTGCCTGCGTGATTGATTAACGTTTGTTTTTCTTATATTTTTGTGTGAGTTTTTTTAAGTGTGAAGAACGTTGGTAAATTTTATGTTCTTGAATATTATTTTGCTGAGAGAAACGTGAATGGGAGAAGAGAGATTGAACATGAAAGTGAGATAGATGTGAGAGAGTGAGAGTTTTATTAGACTTAGGAGTCTAGTTTTGGACTTAGTCAAATAAGGTTTTTTTTAATGATAAAAAATCCGATTTCCCTTTTATTTTGAATCAGATTATGAATAATAAATATTAATTATTTACATTATTTTACCAACTTTAATTAAAACAAATTTAATTCATTCCTTCCACCTAGGTTCGAACCCGGGTGGAGCAAGACTTCACTCTAAGAGCCAATTTTTGGCCCTCTCTCTCAAAAATACCCCTCCACCTTATTAATTAAATAATTAATTATATATTTAGGGTAATTACAATACTACCCTTAACCTGGAAAAAGACCATTATACCTCTAGACCCTCTAAATTTAAGATTTCCCCTTTTTAAGTTCAGTAAAGACTCATTCGGGTAAATCTTCATATTCGGGAGCCCTACATGGCTGGACCCAACCATTCCTAGATCAATTAACTCCCCAAGATAGTTTTCTTGGCTGTTGTAAGGGTATAGAGGTCTGGTTCTACGTGCATCCTATCCATTTTTAGGGTTGTTACACATACAATCTATACAAGGCAACACATATCATCATAGAAGTATAATGCAACCGAGACATAATTAAGACAAGACTAAAGGAACATTACAGTGAACTCCTAGTCATTGAGCACATATACTTATTTTACTTCACAAAAAACCTTATATGACCTAACTCATGCCCCAAATTTAAGTCTACTAGTGCCCTGTACATGTAAGGCCACATAACCTCACTCATACTTAGTAAACCTATCATGAAAACAGAAGCCTTTACATCCAAGTCATATATCAACATAGTAAGAGGATACCACTTCATTTATGTCAAGCAAGAGCTTCATCATATGGTAAACAAGATCAACATCATGCATAAAGACTCATATCATGCACATATTGTTAACAAGTAGAAAAATAGTACAATGTCATGCATAAGGAACACATACATAGTGACATGCATTGAATCCCCTTCCTAGAACTTCCTAAGGAGATACTTGTGCAATGTATATATGGGTTCATTACTTCCACCTATCCTAAGTAACCACCCTTAATTCATTTCAGTTAGGGTCCAAATCATTTACTTCCATTGTCCATTTTACTTGAAGGAAATTATAGCCTTAACTGACCTAGACCATGTGATACTAAACATGGAATACGGTGTCATAAAACCTCACATCGAAAAATGGTGGTCTACCGTCCGTAGTAGAACCAAACATAAGATAGCTTTCTACGTGGATCCACTAGCTAGTATCCTATGGTGGCAACATAGTTATGAAACTTGGGGGTACATGTTAAAACCCTCTTTATGACAAGATTAGGCGTTGTAGTTATTCACTTATGGAAACATCACTCTAACTCCCTTTTGGGTCACAAGGCTATCCACCCCATGAAGTTTATGGTGACCTACCTTCCTACCATAGGAAGGGACACATACTCAAATTCAAGTTCGCTCGTTGCTAAGCTAAGTTACCTTTATTGAAAACCTTCATAATATTTTTACTTTATAAAACATTGGTTTAGGAGAGTCATTCCCTTATATGCTTACCTCATAGGTCATAGATGAAAGTTCATCAACCTAAATCATGTAAAGAATCCCTTCAAATGAACATAGCATATGTAAAGCATCATCTTTTTTAGGGTACACATGAACAAACCATTCAAGGCCCCTCTCTTGAGTAGGTGTTCATATATGTGTGTGTGTATAAATATATGAGAGCAAACCTTTCACATAACACATTAATACACACATGTTCATGCATACATATTTATACATATATAAACCAAAACAAGAACTATTGTATCAAGGTACACATGTGCAATGCATAGGCAAAGTACCATACACTTGCCTATGCTAGTAGACCTATCAAGTCATCCTAGCTCAGGAGACCCATATAATGTTTTCATAAACATCATCTTACTATTCATAGTAGTAGACACTACTCAATATGAGAACTACCTTTCATTTTGACACCATGACCTATACTACTTGTAATATGCATGTAAAGTGAGTGTGCGTGTCCATTAACATGATGACACATTGAGGAAGCCACCCTCTTAAACCATAGTAATATATCAACCATAAACCACACAACACACAATATCATAGGAGACAAGTAAACTTCATATTACACTTGAGACTCCTAACTTGTTTTATTTATGGATTCACATAGGGGTAAATATCATTGGATAAAAGACAAGCCCTTCAACTAGCATTCATTACAGAAGACTTTAAAAGTATTGCTGAATTAAAACTTTTCACGAATAATTTAATATAAGGAAATATTTCATAAATACTTAAGAAATATTATAGTCACAAGCCAAACTTACGACACGACATATAATATCTTAAGGACACGACCCTTTACATTGAAATTAAATATATAATATGTCTTAATAATAAAACTAGGAGACAATAGACTATGCCCTCGAATATATGAGGACATACCAATTCTTAAGAGAGTAAATTTCACAAGCTTTGCCTTGGAATCTTACAAAAAGTCTGGAACCTATACTTATAAGGTATGGAAAAGTATGGAGTTAGTACAAATAATGTACTAAGTATGGCATATGCAAACACATGCGAAAAGGAATATTTTAATAAAATAACATTTCATGCAATTCAAGTAAAATATTCAAGAATATAGAAGCAGAAAATCATACTGAACATCATTTAACATTAGATAAGAAATTCCATAATGTTGAACCAAAGGGACCATTTACAGTAAACTTACCAAAATTACAATAAGCTTCAATCAATATTACAGTGAACGAATTAGAACTTAAATAATGAATCATTTAAGGCACTCACAATGAATTATCCTATCCTAAATGAGTGATCTTCCAAGGCCAAGAAAAAGAGAAATTGAACTAATTTTTACCTCGAGATTCTCCTAAGACTCACCAAGGTAAGATATGAAGGAAGTATGCATATGCCTCATTTAATACACACCAAATTAATCCTCAAGACTACACCTTTTGGCTTACTCAAATCGGGAGAAAAAAGCCCCTCAGTCAATGGCAAGACATTAAAAGACAACCAACAAATCACCAAAGTCTTCCCTTTTGGAAGAACTACTTAGTCCAATGAGTAGATATCGTACCATACCGCCACCTACCCTAAGTAGTACATTCTTTTAGAAGGTTTGGCACCAAGTCTTCCCATTCGGAAGGTCCTAACTAGTGGAATGAGTAGATAGCGTCCCATACCACCACCTACCCTAAATAGTACATTTTTTAGAAGACTTACTTCAAACAATTCTTTTGTGGAGGCTTAGCTTAACCGATATTGACCATGAGATCTAGACATGGAATCCCGACATTAACCTCTATCAGATAAGGGATCCTTACTTGCCTAGGGTAAGGTCATTCTGTTTAGCTTTTACATGGCATTCCCAATAGCTACATCTATGAGGGCACATAGTATTCGAATAAGGAGATTGGTACTAAGTACTGATTCTCTACTCACGAGGAGTACTCATCTAAGAAGGTACATTGGAATACAACATCTCAACTCACGAAGTGTAACCACCTCTTCTTCATATACTCTCGGTATTAAACATAACCCCCAAGGATTCTAAACACTTTAACCTATAGGTTAAGGATATGTAGTTAACACCATATGTCAACTCACGAAGGGCATTAATCCTCTTACCTATCTTATAAAGCTCTTAGGATGTACTGAGGTTGCTACTAAACACTTCATCTCAACTCACAAGAGTGTCCACCTCAAAAATCCTCTATTTAATCAATTTAACTTCATACATTCATTTAAGTGTGTGTGAGTACTTGTTAGCACATATTGCATATAAGCATCATTTCACTAAAATTATCTTCTATACATGGTTTAGTCCGACATCATCAATTTACACACTTAACATGCTTCACAAGTCATATACCTTACATAGGCATAATCTAAGCCAAACATGCTATTCAACTTTACAAAATACAAAACAAGACTTATCTTAAATATCACTTCAGTTCATATACTAGGCCTTCAAAGCCACACTAACAAAACATACTATGTAATATCAAGTTCATAAAATAAACACCGCCACCAATAAGGTTGACCATACCACTCAAGAGAAATTTTAAGAACTATGTAATATAATAAAGTCACCATTTCACCAAGCCATTATCAACTATAATCAATTTCTCAATATTTAATCATAATAAGGCCGTTAATGCAGTAGATAAACCAACATAGAAACATAAGAAAACCAAAGTTCACACCTTACCCAAACATGATCATTTAACCAATTTCTCAAGATAAAAGTTTGAAGTATGCAAATACATGAATTCATTAGGTTTTTAACACGAAAATAATAAATTCATACAAGAATTAACACATTTAAATCATTAGAACACTTTTACAATAAGACCCATGCTTAAAATCAAAGATATAAGGAAATAGAGTTTTGAAAACCCATTTGAAATCTTTTGGAAATGGCTCCTTGAATGGAAGAGGGTTCAAGTATGATACATTAACAACCCTAAAAATGGATATTCTAAGTAATGCTTAATGTGTCTAGAATGCCAATAATTAGACCGGGTTTACACGGATTGATGCATGTAGAACTAGAATCGGAAACCATGCTACATCCAAGACAACTAACTATGGGAGTTAGTTGAGCTAGGAAAGGTTGGGATCAATCACGTAAGGCTCTCGAATACGAAGATTTACTTGAAGGAGTCTTTATCGAACTTTTAAAGCGAAAATCTTAGATTTGGATGGTCTAGGGGTAAAATGGTCTTTTCCCAAGCTAAAGGTAGTATCGTAATCACCCTAAATATATAATTAATTATTTAATTAATAAGGTGGAGGGAATTTTTTTGAAGAGAGGGTCAAAATCGGGCTCCTGAAGTGAAGTCTTGCTCCACCTGGGTTCGAATCTAGATGGAAACAATGAATTAAAATGTTTTTAATTTAAGTTGGTAAATTAATGCAATTAATTTATATTTATATTTATTTTCTGATTTAAATTAAAAGGAAATTAGATTTTTAATTAATAAATAAAACCTTATTTGACTTTGTCTTAAACTAGACTCCTAAGCCTAAGAAAACTCCTCTCTTCCACGCTCATCTCTCTCTCATGTCTCTATCACTCTCACTCCCATTTTTCTCTGCCAAATGACGCACAAAAATAGTAGGTAAAACAAATTTCTTCACACTTCAAGAACTCACTACAAAAAGTATAAACAAACAACTAAGCAAACGCGTTAGGCAAATAGAGGGTTTTTCCGTCTACTTGGTGGTGAAGCTCTTGGATTTGGACGTGTGTTTGGAGGGGTTCTTTGGGCAGCAAGTTTAGGTTTTAACGTCAAAAAGGTATGGGTTCTCTTCTCTATTGGTACCTTTCCTAAGAGAACCCTTAAGGTTCAGAATATTCATTTCGAAAACTAGGATTATTCCCCATTGCATGTCCCTCTTAATAGCTCCCATTGAATCATATGTTTGTTATGTTTACTAGTAGAAAACTAGGGATGAAACGTGTTTTCTTGATGATTATGTGTTTATATGTATGCTTGGAATTATGTGAGTTATGTTGATGTTTCCGAAAATGTAACTATATGTGTATGTGTATGTTGTCGTGGCTATTGTTCATGGTTTACGACTTGAAATGGAATGATAGTTCATTGTTTTTCATGTACACATGTTGATGTAAATGTGATGTTCATATGAGTTGAAATATGTCTGATATGAGGGATAATGTCTTGGCAAAATGAATACATCAAGACGCTCGTAAAACGTTCTAAATTCAATACGAAATTCCCCTAAGAACTACTGTGTAACTTGATGGAAGGATGCTGAAAAATTAAAAAAAAACTTCCAGCTTCTAGTAATGAATTTCGATCAGCAAAGAGGGTTCAAAATGTTAAAAAAGAATAAATTAAAACAATTGAGGTCATTGAGGATTGACCCCATGACCTCACCATGTTAAAAACCATGAAAATAAAGAAGTAAAAAGAAATGTGGTGAAGGGGATTTGAACCATGGTATTGGCTGGAAAATGTAACTTAAAAGAAAAAAAAAATAAGAAATGAGAGGAGGGGGATTCGAACCCACCACCTCTCAATCAGATTTAAGGAGGAGAATAAAAGAAAAATAAAGGGGGAGGCGTGTGGGAATCGAACCCACGACCTCTTAAGCAGATTAAGGAGGAGAATAAAAGAAAACTAAAGGGGGAGGTGTGTGGGGATCACCCCACGACCTCTTAGGTAGATTAAGGAAGTAAATAAAAGAAAAATAAAGGGGGAGGCGTGTGGGAACTGAACCCACAACCTCTGCGGCAAATTTAAGGAGGAGAATAAACGAAATATAAAGGGGGAGGCTTGTGGGAATTGAACCCACGACCTCTTAGGCAGATTTAAGGAGGAGAATAAAAGAAAAATAAAGAGAGGCTGTGGGGGTTTGATCCCACAACCTCATCGTCAACTCGAAATAGATAAGAAGAAATAGAAAAAATAATAATAAAAGGGGTTGTGGGGGTTTGAT